>JALDNG010000407.1:0-290420 GCA_024349245.1 Neodontobutis hainanensis | reverse complement strand
TAAAAATGAAAACCACAAAGCTAATTATTCTATAAAGTTCACCTGTCATGTGAGATATTTTTTCTCACAGAGATGCTAAAATAGAGTATAATAAAAAAGCTGTATTACGTCTTACATTGATCGAATAATTTTCGAAATATCAATAAAATGTTCTCTTGATAATTATTTTGCACCTTTATAAAATTTAATTCTTTAAATTGAAACAACACAACCTTACGCCATCGATTTAAATCTAACGATTTTCAGCTATTATATCCATGTTTAATTTTAAAAATAGGATACCATTTCTTACTCAACAGTATAGACTTTGGAGGATGGATAATTCGATAGTTAATTATATCATAATATTTATCACGGTTTTATTATTTTTCTATTCTTTGATTTTTAAAGTGGGAATTAATATTTCAGAAGAATTAGGATTGTGGTTTCCTTAATCTGGGTTTTATGTGGGGCATTGCTTAACTTCATAGAATAAGGATGTTGATAGGTCTTCCTATCGAGTCAGATATTCTACGATTTAAATTTACGTATTTTAATAAATGTTACCTTTATAAATCCCTCAAAATTTTTAACCTTTGATTTTATTATCGTGATAATTGGCGAGAATAAATCATCCTTTTTACCGTCTGGTCAATATTTTGATGAGTAGAATCAGCTTTAGCCGTTTGGGTATTTTTCAAAGAGGAGCGGTTTTATATTCTCTTCTCAACAATCTTCTGGCATTGTTTCACCTTTCATTACTTAACGTCTGTTTTACTCCTTTTCCGATTCCTTTGAAATCAGGGCGTGTAAAATGTTTCATCATTGCACATTTCACCTTGTCATAAGCCCATAAGAGCACGTTAACCTCTGACATCAATGTTCTTTCTGGTGCAATATTTCTTCCTATTTTGTCATAAAAATAATAAAGATATATAATCATTCGTTTTCCAAAACTCTAAAATTTTAAATCTCAAAGATGAAGATAAATTCACATTTTTTTGCAGGTTAATGTTTTGTTTTCTGAAAATACTTTCTGACTTCGGTTTTCGACCATTATTTAAAGATATCAATCTCCTCATTTTATCTCAAAAGGTAAGATTTTAAAATGAGTTAAAAATACCTTGTTTACTAAGGCAGAAAAGTACAAAATTCTTCATTGCTTATTGTGTCAATTTAGAGTTAAATGAGTAATGTTTATATATTTTTTGTTTATTTTTGAGAAATATGAAAGTTATGAGTTTGTTAATTCATAACAAACCTCCTAAAAAGTCGAATTTCTAAAAATCTAATTGTACCAAATTTCAAAGACATAGAACACAAAACTTTTTTAGTTTTTAAATATCCTCAAGATAGATTTTTAATTTTGAAAATAACTCATCGCCATTTTCAAAAAACGACTCAAATGTTTGTTACAAAATGAATTAATACCGTTTATCACAAAGTTAGAGGTCATAAGGACTTTATTCACAAATGAAGTTTTATATTTAATTAACATATGAAAAATATGAAATAGAATTGATTTAAAAACTTCCAAAATTATTGTACTGTGAAATTAGTATTTTGAGACATTTTTATCTTTTATATATGTTACATTAAATGCACATTTTCAGTTCAAAACCCGTTAAGGATATATTTAAAAAATTAAACACACTCCACGTTTAATTGTAAGAAAATTAAATTAACTTTGAAAAACCACTACGTGACCTTACCATAACAATATTGTACAAAAGAATAATATGATCCTTTGCTAGAATATCCATTAAAAATATCAAAAAATAGGTTTCTAACCCTTTTGATTTGCTTCTTATTTTATTATGATTTCAAAAAAAAATTTAAACCAAAATATATTTTTATAATTTTTCCGAATTTTAAATCAGAAAGTTTAAAAACATAACTGAAATTACTTTCTCTTCTGGTCATCCACTCTTAAAATATTTTTTAAAAATAAATCTGTTTAGTTTTAATTTGTTTGAGAGTGTGGTCAGAGGAAGAGGATTATACCGTCTTAATTTTGATTTTCTCAAAAAATAAAATTTTTTTTTATAATTTTGAAGAATAAGCATTCAAGCCACAATGATTATTGGAAAACTTAAAAACATCTCAATCTGAAGTGGGTACCATGTGTTAACCCATTAACCGCCAAAACTATATTATGGAATGATTACTTGATACGACTAAAACGTGTTTATTCTCAAACATTTTTTTAAAATAACTAAAATATGTTTAAGAATGAGGAAACTGTCATAAGATTGTCCAATAGTTTATTTTTTGTGAACTTTTTTAAATCAACTTTTGATCTTGAAATAGGATCCCTGATTCCATGTTTCTAAATCATCGTTAAATATCATGTTAGTTTTAAAATTCGAAACAAGATTTAAAAATATAAATGAAATATTTATAAAATTTAGCAATTTCAAAAAAATTATACCTCGAAATATTTGAATAAGAATTCTTTTCCATATCTGAGTTAAGTTATTTTTTACGATATTCCGTTTAGGGTGGATATCATTGGCAATTTAAATGGCTCAAGGGAAATAGGACATGAAAAACAGCTATCAGTGAGGTCCTTAAATTATAAAAGTTCTCCCAACAGGAAACCTAACAAGTTGGTTTGATAGTAAGGATTGAATAATACTCATTAATTTCACAATCATATTCTGTTGTGACTCGAAATCTGTCGCATTAGGATCGAAGTATTCGAGACTGTAAAAATTAACTCATTACCATTCAGGAAAAAGCTCAATCAATATCTTGCAATAATTTAACACATGTTTTCGCATAAAATTATTTTTTATCATGTCAGGAATAAGCTATTGTTTAATTATATCCCACCTCTTTTTCTAATGCGTCGAACTGCTCTCTAATTCTTGCTTCTAACGCCTCTTTGTCTTGGGAGTACTTCAACAAATATATTGCTGGAAATAAGTCATTTTTATCATTCAATATGGTTTATTAATTTTTGATATTAACGACAGACAACGAAAATTAAAAAAGTTTTTCATATTATTCTTTTGAAACTTGAAGGGCGACACGTGTCTTACCTTTGTGGTAAAAATTTTGAGCAGATCTATAATAATGTCTGAGTTGCTGAAAATAACCGGCGTAAAAATATCCCATTGGGTTTAAGCCGTCTAATGTTATCAGATAAAGTGAATATAAAAATCCGTTATGGTAATCTTTCTTTTTTTGGAGACATTCAAATATGGAAACAATGTTGTGTATTTTGTGAGGCTTCAGTTTCTTAATATATAATATTTTCTTCAAACGAAGGCTCGGAAGTAATATTTCACTGATTCTTGATATGCTGAACCTTCATCTTTCTCAAATTCCTTTTCAGCTTTATCGATGTTTTTTTTATATTTTATATTTGAAATTACTTGACCCATTAAAATTAAAAACAAAAAAAGTATCAACTCGCAGTGAATCAATTGAATAAACACAATAGCATGCATTAACATCATTATTTCAACTTCGAGATTCATTATGTTTCCTCCATTATAAAGGAAATATTTCACAGTTGTACGATAAAAAATATATCATCGATTTGATTTATTTTTGATTGAGTATGAATGATAGATCAATTTTGTATCTGATGGCATTTTTCACATTTTTTCGCCACTTATTTATTTTTAGGAGAATAAAATGATTAAAACTACAAAGATTTATCTGATACATTTTATGTTGAATTACTATATATAACAAAAATAACCTTTTGCGAGTGAATTTTGTCGAGGTAGGCTTGTCCTTATGGTTATAGAAGAGAGCGAGGGTTTTATTGAGTGAAAGTTTCACACAACCCGATTAATGGCGTTTATATTACGAAAGAGTGCGGAAGTGGGGTATTGTCCGGAATGGCGCTTTACCGAAGGGCGTACTTGTTCTTAAACATTTTTGTAAAAAAGCATCGAGGAGTTTTCCTCATAAGTGCTCTCCAAAAAAGGGTAATATTGTATGCTTTATTGTTTTTATGCACATTTTTGTCGAGCTTTTTCATGATATTTTTTATGAAAAGATCATGTTAAATTTAGATGAGAAGAAATCATTCATCTAACGTAACTTTATTATATAATATCACGACAAATTTGTTTTTTAAGATAACTGCCCATTGTCTAGATCGCTCATTAACGTGTAATGCAAGGATTGCACTCGCTAAATCTCTCCCCACGTTCTTTGATACAAAGGGTGGCCTCAACGCTGATTCAATGGCCACACGAGAAAGATCTTTCTTTCATTTCCTTAAAATAATATTTTAAGTATCAGATATGAGTGTTAGTTTTCCTTCTCTCGTTCTAAAGAATAATTTTCATGAGCTAATTATTTCCTATATTGAGTAGCACAAATATTTTTCATAAAAACAGTTCAATAAAACTGAGAAACAGCCAAATTACTCAGCCGAATTTTTCGAATGAATCTGACAAAAAACAACTTCAGTCGTAAGTCATTTATTTTTGCGATCAAATTACTTTTGTTTCACCCATTACAAAAATGTGTACACTTTATCAACGCTAAAACCAGGCGGAAAGGATTATAAGACTTAAAACTGATTGCATTTTAAACATCAAAATTGGCAAATACTTGACTTCTGAAAGATGCGATATGATTTTATAATCAGGATTGTTGGCTGATTAAGCTTGAGTGTAGTTTAAAAAAGTTAAAATACTCAAAAATAAACAAATACATTCAGTAAAATAGTTGAACACTTTTAGATGTCTTTATAGTTAAAAAGGTGTCTTGTTCACCGTAACAAATGAGGAAAAATTAATTTATTACGGCATTACATAAGTTAAACCCATAAATATGGATAAAATAGAATTTACATCTTGGAATTTTCTTCAAATTTAATTCATAATAAATGGCTGCTGTGTTCGATTCGCGAGATATTTTATTGTTAGTTTTAAAATCACATATATTCTGGCTAGGCCGAATATAAGTATGTAACAATCAAAGGCGATGATTATAAGTTGATTGCAAAGAAACCGCTTTATTTTTAGATAAAAGGATAGTCAAGAGGGGTCTAGACAGCAAAGTGGAATGGTGCTTTGGATTTCGCCGTCATACTAACCATTTTCCCCATACATTCGCTGTTATGGTATGAGTCTTGAAAATAATTATAATATACGTTCAAATATGCACTGTTGAATCATGGTATGTGTTACCATGCTTGTTTTGATGTTTTTGTGAATTGGCGCCATTTTTGCTTTTTATGTTACAAAAAAAGATAGCAACTATCATAAACTAAATACTAAATCGAAATGTAAATATGATAAGATTAAATTATGATTTCGTTTCATTTGAGCTCTGAATTCGAAAAGTTATCAAATATTTCAAATTTTCTTCTCGTAAATATGTTATTAGGCTTTAAAAGTATTATTTTCAGTTTGGTATAAATTGGAATGAATCGTGTTCTCGCTCAACTGGAGTAAAGTCTCAAACGAGTATAATGCTTGTTAGCATGACTGAGGAGTCGGAGTCCTTTTCTATAAGTATTCCTTTCTGCGTTTTTGTGAAAATAGTTGAAAACAAGGACGTGCTCGAAACGTCTCACGAGCCTATATGGATAAAAGAAATAAAATATCAACTCGGATTTTTGATATTAACAAGCGTCGTAAATATAAATCACGATCTTGCTTTGTAGAATCACATGAAAACAGATGGTTGTATCAAATGACTCATAAGAAGATACTCGATAACATTTTGACGTTTTGACGTCTTTGTCCATGCTAAGATTATTTTCAACGATTACCAACTTAGAAAAAGCAAAATTGCGAAACTATGAAGTTTTGGACTAATTAATATTTAATTGATCATTTTTAAATGAAATTTTGCATAGAAAATATTTCAAGCAAGATAACTAAGAATCATATGGATGTATCAAATATAGTATGATCAAAATAATTAAAAATATGAAAATTGTCGTGGATTTTCGACTTTTCGTGCAAGAGAAAGTGATGAGATTGTTCAAGTATTTCTGTTGACAGCTATACTAACAGAAACGAACAAAAAGTGTTGATTATTAAGAGAGGTAGTAAAAAGGATATGTTTTATGTGATATTACATCTTAAATTAAATTGATTTTTTTGTTTTCTCAAAAACACAGCTGACCACGACTTATTAAATTTTGATATTCGTAAATTTTATAAAAAGAATAGAAATTTATTACCTTCAATTAAAATAGCGTTAATGTTAAATTAAAAACAGATAATTATACAGACGTAATGGCAAAACATATACTATTGCGTTTGCGCGCTAATTAAATTGCTAAAATGTCCATACACGCATACTATTTTTTGTCAGTTCACTTTTTGATCATGATATAAATTTAAACAAATTATGATTTTGAAAGATTTTAATCGTTTTTAACTGTTGAAATTATTATGAAAATCGAATGTAAGTAGAAAGAAATCATTTTCAAATGGTAATATTATAGGTTTATAAAAATACTGAGATATAATTTTTTCTTAAGTTGCTTCCTTATTTTTCTATCTGTTGGCAAGTCATTAAAATAAATTTCCTCTAATAGGCGATGCGATATCGAAACAAATTCAATGAACGTAGTAATATGGAATTATATATCATTGCTGACTGGCCAGATAAACACCACTGAAACTTATATGGTGGAAATAAATCTAAAGCTTAACCACAACATAGCTTTTCCTGAACAGATTTTGTCCTTTTTCAAAGAGAATGTCAAAATTTTGAACGTAATATTTTTGTTTGGAAATTTTCATGAAAGAATGCAAAAGAGTTGTTCTATAGTTTTCAGACTCATGGAATATTAATCACAGAACTCGTATTTTTAAATCATTTTTGTCTCAAAAATAGAAAAATAAATCAACAGTTCGAGTATACAAAAGATTTTCATCGTTTTATTGGATTAGACTAGTTTCAAATCTTACGTACGTGGTATTTGGTATAAATTGACCAAAGCTGTGTTTTATATGATTTACATAAATAATATGCAATTTTTTGAAGACTAATTTGTGTAAAACTGAAAAAAATCTGCGCATGTTAATATTTTTACAATTATGAAAAATTAACACCAACCAGAATTTTTCCTTGATAGGTATTTTCGTTCAAATTTATAATTACTTTGAAGATTTTCTGAATCTTAAGTTTAATGGTTTTAAATAATTATCAAAGAATAATTACAATAAACATAATTTTTGGTCATGGGAAATGGCGATAAGTAATTATGAGCAGAGAATAAAATTTTAATGGTTTTCAAATGCAAATACCAAAAATGCTATATCTCAATTCTGGGAGGTAACTGATACAGAAAACAATAATTTGGTATTGCTCAGAGTGAATTATTATTCATTTCTTCAAATGAACATACACGCAAACGCTTTGCATTTAGATAATTTGTCATGCGCGTTTAAAATGGCCAAATTTGAAAAATGAATAATAAGAAAAGTAATCCAATCAAGTTTGTGTAAAAAATTAATATAAAGAAAAATCAACGTTTTTCTTGATGTCGAAGAAGAAAAGGATGACAAAACATATATAAGTGAATTTGAAGAAAAGAAATCGTTGAACTACAAAAACGATAACGAAAAACCTTTAATTGGAGATAGTATTAGAGCAGATCTTAAAAATCGACCAAGAGAGGTATCAACTTTACATATAATTAGCCAGACATAAATGAATATCGATGTAATCCTGTACACGATTTCGGGGTTTCTCTGCTTAAGAGTATGGGATGGATGGAAGGACAATCAATAGGACTAAACAAAAAGGGGTAATTTTTATGTTTATTTTGGTTATCCCAACCGATCGAATATATACGAAGGCCAGATCGACTTGGGCTCGGAGCAGAGTCAAAGCTAGACTACCTTCAGACTAAATCAAACCTTAAAAAAGTATTCATTTCTCTTAAAAGAAAAACAAGTCATTTTCGTAATCCAATATATGGAGTAGATGGAAAAGTTCGCCATTATAAGGGAATTCATGAGCGCGCTCCCGTCCAAAGTATCAACCACTTGATCAACAGCCGGCCCTAAAGCAAGGATCATAAGAGGAAAGTATAACGGAAAAATTGGAACTGTGGGAAAAATTTTTTTATTCAGGTTATATCAATTGACAATAATTTAAAAACTGGAAAAGTCAGAATTGAAAAATCGGACGATGTATTTTTCTTTTGTAGTTACAGATTATCATTCTCAATCAAATGGATTACAAAATTATCGAGAATAAAGAGCATTCTGATCCAGACTGTTGGCTTTTTCCAAAGTTACGAGTGAGAATTATCGATCGAGCCATTCATGATGGGAAATTATTCAATACGAAGGGCGTCGTCAAAAAGTGTTTGAACAGAGATGTGATATTATCACCGACGACAATCAAAAAGTTAAAAATATAAGCTATAGGTCGTTAGAAACGATTGTTCCAAAAGAAACTGGGTCCACTGTTATGATAGTGTTGGGTAAACATCAGGGAAATGTTGCAAAAATTATTGGAAGAGACTCGAAGAATAATCTTGCTACTCTGATATTTTCAAATAAAACTCAAACATTGCCATATGATTCAATATGCCAACTTGTATGATTTTTTAATTTTTCTGAACAAATTTTGATGTGAGCTCATTCATTTTAAGGAGTTTTTTCCTATCCTTTTAGTGTTATCATTGATTACATGGCTTAAATGGTAATACGTTATGTTTTTAATAATAAGACTCGCGGATATTCGTTATGATTCATTTTTTAGCAATCTTTAAGTGTTCGTGTTCAGTTCTGAAACAAAGGTGGCTTATTAAATTTGAAATATTTAAAATATTGTATTTGTAAAATACTCATACACTCTTTGTCTACTCGAGTAAATTATTTCTCTCAACAAACTCAACGTAAATTTTATAGAAAAACTCAGGTTCTCATTTCTATAAGTTACATACCCTCTGTAAATTTTTATCTTTTGATCGCATTTAAACTTATAAAAATTTTTCATTTACCTCTGCGAATAAAAGTTTTGTATGAATTTACTCTTGTTGGATGCTGAATTCTTCAAATTATTTTCTCTGCAGTAATTTTAATCTCGTCAATTCTGTTTTTATAGATTTTGTTCTTTTACATTTCAAATATGCTTCAACCTAATACATGATTCTTAAACTAACGTGCGAATTTTTAATTGGTAAGGATACTAAAATATAAGCATTGTGTTGAAATAATATTTGAATCGTTTTTGTTGAGATGTAGTTAGAAATGTTACATTTAACTCAAATTTAACTAAATTTTTAAATACGTTTAATAAAGCATGAGCAATCATTAAAAAATGCCATACGTTATTAGATTCATACATTTGTAATATGTTGTTGCAAATTTTTCTAGTACAATTCGTCGCTTTTCGTACAACTTCGCTTTGTTAACAGTTAAAGCATGAACAAATTGTATATTTTCCAACCGGAAAAAATTAAAAATTGGTTGATCTCTTGTGATTACTCCCACACTTTGTATTCTGCCATAACTTTGGAAATATCTGCAATTTATACAGACATTTGAATGAGAAAATTAGAATTATATTTTTCAGGCTTACTGCGGTTATATCCATAAATAACTCAAAAATAAATTTTGAATTTTTGAGACAAACTGATTTTAGGTCACTATTTTTATATTTTCCTTTCAGGTAAGTTTTACGTTATGAAGTACAAAGGCTTCATAGGAAACTCATTTTTGCCTAGTTAAATTTTCGATATTATAAAGTTAAGTTCCTTTAGAAATATAATTTTTAAAACTACTTTAGTTCATCATGTTCAAAGTCATAAAAAGTTGAGTTATTTGCAGAAATTTAGTTATGTTAGCCAATCAACCATGATATTTGTTAATTTAAATCACATAAACCGAGATTCGCGATATAGTTTCACAATATTTTCCTAGTTGTTAAACAGGTAATGTATTCAGATTAAAAAGATAGTAATTTTTTAAAAGAAGTAAAAATCTTAATTATTTTTCGTCTATTTATGAAAAAAGTACTTTATTTTTTAATTATATACTCACGCGATCATTAAACAACGTTAAGTCTGGAAATAGTAGGAAAAGGTTCAATTTTAACATTATTCTTTTGTCTGTTTCGATTTAAGATGTGCTTCATTGAAGATGGATCAATATTTCTGTGAACGAAAGTGTTTTTAATCGTGAAAAATTTATTTGTTAAGATTTTAGATTGACGGCGTTTAATTACTATTATGTATTTCCAAACACAAAATAGAAACTGAAACTGATCTTATCCCGCCCGCCATTCAGCAACCGGCGATTCGAAAAAAGATTTCCTTGTCATTTTTATATAAGAAAAACAGATAGTAATAGAATTTTTATCCCATATGAATTTAATATTATCTTGTTTAAACCATTAAAATAGTGTTTTATCAAATGTGAATTTTGTGTTTAATTTTGATTCGTATTTCTTGGATAGGAACGTTGATGTTTTTGTTGGACGAATTGAATAACATCCGCTCGCGCATAAGTAAATAGATAAAGTTACTTTTTATTTAAATCAAGAGAACTCAATAATTCGTCGTTTTAGGTAAACGTGGTTAAAGCTAAAACACTAAATAACTTACCAATTAGTTTAAATTCCTCTACCCTTATCGTTGAAACCAAAATAAAGTGATTTAAAAATATGGAAATTTCTATAATTAATAAATTCTTCGATTATTATGAATGAAAAAATTTTATCTTCAACTCATCGGTATCATCCTGACATTTTGAATTTTTAACGTAGAAAACATGCGAATTTATGATTCAATTTTTTAACATAGATGAGTGAATAAATGTTTATTCACGTGAACCTTGCATATTTTAAAAATATATATTTTCAGCCAATGCAAAAATAAAAAGTTAATAAAGGCAACATGTATCTTTAAGTTTGTGGCTTTCTCAATCAACACCAAACTATGATAGCCTGTTTTATTAGTTCTCAAAAGTTACGTTTTACGCGGTTCTTCAAATTTAAAATTGTTTTAAAGACAGTTATTAGGTTCAAGTTAAATAAATGAACATATTCTAGAAGTTGGTTGAGTGTATTCAAGTCGATTTACTCAACTTTATACGCGCATGCCAATTGAATCTGAAAGTTTTGCAGTTTGAAAGTATCGAAAATCTATTTTAAGTATCGGTGGCCAAATATTTTTCATTCGGTAAGAAGTACTGCCAAAATTTTTATTACAATTTGCAGTGTTATTTTTGATGAGAAGTTTTTCACATCAGCTTCCAGTGACACCCAACAGTAATTCATTCATGAGGAAAGAGTGATAATGTAAAACTGACGTAGATTAATATAATATTGAAAACTATGTTGACATTTAATTTAAGAAAAAATCACAAGAAATCATTTTAAAGAAAATAATACATCAGAAAGATTTAACAGATGTAAATCGTAATTTTTTCATCTCATCTCACATATACTATTTTGGCGGTATAAACAGGGCATATAACATAAAACTAGATAAAAAAACACGATAATTATAAGTTATAATTTTTCTGGTTTTAAATTGCGCAGACGCGACAAATTTAATCATACTCCATTTTAATAATTAACAAAATTCTCGAAATATCGGTTTTTATAATAAATTTAACGAAAATTCAGTGTTAAATAAAAACTAATTAATAATTTTTAATCTATAGAGCTTTTCATTCCAAAGAATATTCAGCTACGTGAGATAATTTAAACTTGAGCTTTATTGGCAATACTTGATACGCCTAGGATCTATATTTTTAAGTATAACATCATAGGATGTTGTTTATTTGATCTATATACGATGGTCAAAATCTGGAGAAAGTCTGTCATTTTACTCTAACATAGAAGATGGTCATGAAGATACTTTAATAAGCTTATTCATTTTTCTCAGTATTAACTTCACGTTTTTTTCAATATCTTCTGCACGTAACTAATTTTTATGGCCTTTGTTTTATGGAAGTGATTCAAAATAAAGTAATTTTATTCATTCATATGATAAAAAGATCGATATATTTTATGATATTTAACCCCAAAAATAAGAACCAATATTTACATTTTATGAAAAATAATATCAAGAAGAATTTAAATACTATTTAGCCCATAAAATGCTTAATTATTGCCTTTTTCTTAAACTTTGGCATTAAATTTAATCTGCGGGGTTTTACATGTGATAATTACGGATTTATTTAACGCGTATATAAAATTCGATCAATAAAAAGCCCTTAAAACAGTAACAATGATGTGAATGTGATATTTAAAAATTCAGAAAAGAATGGTTAATTTCTCTTTAAAATAATTTTTTGGATAAAACATAAAACGATTCTCAAATCATCAGTGCCCGCAAAGATAATGATTCTCTGTTTGACAAAGAATTAAGTATGAGTTATTGTGTGAAAAATCTCAAGTTACCTAATTCCAAACCTCCATGGAAAAGAGCCCTATCGGACGCGGAGCATAAAAAAGTAAAAAATCTAACAAGTATAAATCTGGTGGCAGTGAGTTCATGTAAACCAAATAAATTTAAATATTACTGATTGAAAAACATTTTTCCAGAAACATAAAAATCATTTTGTAAATATTAAATAAATTCCTCTAACTTTGATATTTTTTATTCTATTACAGTGAGTTAACATTACCTAAATTGAGGAATATTAATAATTCATATTTTGTCTGTACGGAAAATAGTATACCTTATTTTTAACTTTTCATCATAAAATTTTACAATATTGTTAGGTTAAAAAAACAAACACACGCGCAATACAAATTATTAATGAGCGCTCGTAAATTTAAAATGTGTTAAATATTGATTAGGTTTAGATTGACAAATATGTATTTGGTATTTAATTATAAAAACTATTTTAAATGTTACTACTTATAATAGTTGAGAGTTATAACTTATATATTGTTGTAATAAAATTATGACTGAATTTTCTTCAATGAAACAAGAAAGTTTAATGTATGTATTTATGTAAATTTTGATTTAAAACGAATTCACACCAGTTAAGTAGAATATGAACATTTTGTGGATACTATTCTTCCATGAATAAGATATTACTCATTTCAAGAAATTTAAACAACTGTATGTTTCCCTGCACTTGAACACTGATCATGAAGAATCGCTAATTACAACATTGAATAATAACTTGATAAACGGTTTAAGTAACGCATATCATTTCATCTGAAGTTAAAAATTCTAAAGAAGCATAACTATATAATGTTCGTAAAAAACATCATTATGAATCAAAATTTTCTATTTAATATATATTTGTAAATTTGGAAAAGAGTGAATTTGATGAGACTGCGCAATCATCTATAAAGCTTCTAGAAAATAATTTAAAGAAAAATCGCGGTAGTACATTGATAGTTTTAACGGATATATTTTATGAATCTTTTTGCCTTATATAAACAATATATATGTTTCCATCAACAATTATATCCATTTTTACGTTCGCTAGCTGAAAAGGAAAGATTAGCTTAAAAGTATTTTTTTAATTTAAGAATCTTTAAAAGCAAAATTTTTTGGGATTTACTTTATTCATGTTTTGTAACACAAATATTACAGTATCCTTCAATTGCTAAGTGTCTTTGAAAATACATTATGGGTCTAACTATAAATGACGATTAGCTACACTAAAGAATATTCACGGATAAAGCGCCATTAAAATATGAAAATATTTCATATTGCTATATCTATGGATACTTGATAAATAACTCAAAATTGCGAAACCAATTGTAATTAATGTTTACAACTATGCGCGCACGCATAAAATGATAATTTTAAAAATAAGTTATTTTTCAGATATTTCTTTATCTCTGATCCGCGTATTTTTATAATTTTAAAGCTTGACTATTTATGGGGTCTGTGTAACGCAAAATAGTTTAAAGGTTGACTAAAACTTTTTGAAACTTAAAAGTATATTTGGAAATAATTTTATAAGAATATGGCCAAAGCTATTTATAGGTAGAGTCGGATGCCGATGATACCAGCCTCGTTAATTTGTAAAAATTGTCAAATGTAAAAAAATTACAAATATTAAAACTAGTTCGGCGCAAATGCTCGGAAAAATGATGGAGCTAAATGTTTCCACGCCGCAGAATTTTCAGTCTAAATACTACTTTGATAAAAACGGCGAATATTGGAATGAGGCGATATGTGATGATGGGATTTATTTTTATAATATTCGGACACGAGAAGCTACATGGGATAAACCAGAAGATTTAACAGAAGTAGGTTACGTTCAGTCTTATCCATCCACATCTATAAGAAGCGAAAACTTCTCGAAATTAGTCAGCACAGATTATGGTTATGGATGTGAAGAACCTATCGACAATATACATATATCGAACATCGTAGAGTCAACGCCAATTTCAGGAACTGATTGGGTTTCACATAAACTTAATAATGACCAGATTTATTATTCACATTCTAAAACGTTTAAAACGTCATGGGAAATGCCCGTTGCTGCTAAAATAAAATCAGACGCAGACGATTTGGAAGGGGAGACTGATAAAAATCGTCCAGTGGTTGCGGAACCTATTTATGGATTCTCTTGGTATCTTGTTATGACTAGTCAAGGTGATTGTTTTTACTATAATCACTCCACTGGCGACTCAACATGGAATAAACCAAACGAACTCGAAGACAATATAACGGTCGATACTATTCTACAGAATTTCGAACAAAAAAAGAAATATTTGAAACCTCCCCAAAGTTCAACCAATATAAAAAATTTAAGCGTTCCATCTAAAGTTTCGGCGGGTCATGAAGCGAATGAATATCCCACATATACTCAAAAACCTTATGATATTACAAATTATAAAAGTGAAGAAAAAATGCGGAAGGTATATGATTCAAAATTACCATATGATAAACGAGTTGAACTATTTGAAGAATTATTAGTTGAAAAAAAGCGTCTGCTTTTTCAACCTATGAATCGGAATTAATTAAACTTGAAGGAGATCACAGATTCGATTTGTTACCAAATAAAGACCGAAAACTTGTTTTCAATGAATTTATCAAAAAGGCTCGAGAATGAAAAACAAGAAAAATTAAATGAAATTAAACATAGATACGACCAGTTTAACAATTCTAAAAGCGTGGTTAAATCATCAAAAATGAGCTATACCGACATTTTAATGAAGTATTCTACGGACAGTAGATTCAAAATTATCCCAAAAGAAAAGGAAAGAGAGCAATTGTTCCATGAATTCATGCTTGAATTAAACAAAAAAGTTTCAGATAATTATCAATGCAATGAAACTGAGGATAATGAAAAGAAAGACTTGTTTAATATTCTTTCTAAACTGCCTCAAGTAGATGCTCATACGCCATGGAGAAGAATCAAGAGGCTACTTTTAAGTGACGAACAGTTTCAAAAAATTACTGATATTGATAAACTGGAAAAATATTTCGATGAATTTATCGAAAAAAAAGTTGAATCAGAGAAATTAAAGGAATTGGAAAAAGCGAAGTTAGAGCGCGAAAAATCGAGCATGCGCGAAAGAGAGAAACATGTGAAATCTGAACAACTCCGTTCCGATCATGCAAAGATAAAGGAAAAGGAAACTTTAAAAAGACAACAAGCGAGCCAAACATTCAACATATTGGTATCAGATTTGATAACAGACCCCCAAATTTCTTGGCATGAGGCCAAACAAATCCTAAGAAAAGATTTTAGGTGGGATGAATGTGCGAAAAATCTTCGTCGTGATCAATATTTAGATTTATTTGATCAACATTTAGATAAATTAAATGAAAAAATTGTTGAATCTTTCCATGATTTATTGCGTACAGTTGGGTGTGATATATCATCTAGATGGGATGATATCTACCCGATTATAAGAAATGAAAAAAGATGTGTGAACTACTCAAAGAATGAGCGAGTTTGCAAGAATCAATTTTTAAATTTCATTGAAAAGTTACACCAAAACGCTGTTAAAGATTTAAAAACCTTATTATCAGAAACGAAATCTATTGATCACAGATTTTTATCAAAAGCGAAATTGATACCGTCACTGTATAATGAAATGTATGAAACCCTAAGAATGGATGGCAGATATATTGCTCTCGACCAATTTCCTGATGAAAGGCAGAAAGTTATCGACGAATATTTACGAGAATTACAAACAAAAGGTCCTATTTCTTCAATTATTCAGCACTAATTATTTTAATTCTTGTTCTATGGTTACCAGTTTTTATCAAAAGAAGTTATCATAATTTCAATTAACTCTGTAGAATCGACGTGTACTTGAACGTGTCATAATTTAATTGTTATTGACAGTTTTAGGTTTCTTAATAATTCTTTTAACTGTGCATTCTGAACTTTGTAAAGCTTGGATCACTAGGATAATATATATTTTAACTTATTCTTCTGAGCGTTTAAATATTTTAATTTTTTTACTTCCTCCGCACCTAACTCAGTATATTTTTGATGTAATTTTTATTAGTTTACATAAAAAATTAATCTTTATCTCATTCAGTAGTATTATACATGTTATAGATTGTTATTTCAAAGCATTTAAAAGATGATTACCCAAGTGAAACGAACACTGTAATGGCTACAACAATGACAATATTTTCAAAAACCTTATATGTTTTCAAATTGTCAGACGAATCCTTATCTTTGGTTAAGTTTTTGGTATAACCATAATCATTGTACCATGCTATAATTCAAGATATCAACTTAAAAAGGAATGTGGTTTTCATAACATAATAAACTTGTTAAAAAATGATTAGTTTCTGTTTATGCATTCTCAACTTTCAAATCCACGTGTAATTCAAGAAACCTCTAATTTCCATAATTCAACTATTCCCATAAAAATCCCTGACTTGTTCAGCTCATGCATTGCACTTAGCCTCTACAGTTGGAGAAAGAAAATGCATCCTTGGGTGATTTATTGACTATTTGGAAGTTTTTGAAGGTGTATATAGTTCAAGAATAAAATTGATCCATAGGACATGTTCAGAGAAGAAATTGTGGAAGCCGGGACACTAAATATCGATGCCAACATTCCTCTTGCTTTTAAACCGTTTCAAAACAATAATAAACGCTTAGACTCTTAACCATGATTATATTAACTTTTTCAACCCTGAATGAGGAAAGTATCCCAAAGAAGTCATACCAAAAGATAGACTGCGAAGATAACACGTTCTTGAGGTCATGAGATTCCAGACTTTTTAACTTACCTCGAATTTTCTAGAATCCTTGACAAAGTAGAGGATTATAAGCCAATTTTCTATTTTAATTTTAACGAAGAGTGCATGCTATGGCATATCAAAAGTTTCAAAAATGGCAAAATTTGAAAGATTTTTATATTTTAAAACGATTTTCATAACTAAAATTACTTCGCATGCGTTAATTACAATTATTCTGCGTCTAACAACCGATTGCCTTAACCGTCAGAAATTGTTTTTTTTCTGAAAATATAGTGCCAACCACTGAGCTCTTTTAAAGAGTTTATTAATTTTAGCAAATGGTGTAAAATTTACAAGTACAAACCGACGGTTGATTACAGTTTACTCAAATTCTCACTTAACAAATTAAGTCTAACCTATAAACTCAAATTTCTTGGTTTATTCTCAAAAACGGATTTATATCTTCTAACTGGTTTTTAGGTGTTAAAAATACATTCTGTTTGTAGATAGGATGAATACAGTGGAGAGCCTAAAATCTAAAGTTATTTGAGTTGCAGAAAACGAATGATAATCAAGAGCATACCCTTCAAATTCGGAGAAGTTTAACTATTTTTATTCAGCATTTTTAGGTGATCCTTGAACTCAGAAATTCTAGACTTTTTAAAGAAAATATGGTTAAGAAATAATTCATGGATTTTGCATGATCCGTTGTTTTACTCGTTGAATGAACAGTTAAATTTTATTAGCGCACAGAATCTCGTTAAATTTTAATTTTATCATATTTTATCTTTCAAAGACATTGTTTTCTCAATTTGCCGTGCCGTTGGATGTAATAATAGATTCGTTCAATTTTGAGGATCAAATTTCTTCATCTATATGTTTGTGAAATGCCAAGAATTTTTCTAGGTTTTGGTAAAAGTTTTTTAATTTGTGTGATTTTAATGCATAAAAATGTTCTCAGATCGGTTTCTTATCATATCCATTATGGATAATTTTTTTATCTTTCCAAGACTTAACTATTCTATCCGAAATTAGCATTCGTGTAATTTTCTTTCTTGGAACTCATATTTGACGGCATTAATTAAAGTCAATTCAAAGTCACACTTAATAACTCGAGGTGTCCATTTATAAACTTTTAGAACATTTCTTGGAGAAGAGTGAACAAACTTTAAAACTTTTTAAAGTGGATTAATGCATATATCCCAGTTCTAAGGTCATACACCATCACTATTATACATGTTAAAAATGGATCAAGTGTTGATACAAGATGGCAATCAATAAACTCGTTCGAATTGTAGTTTATGAGAGACGGATTCTTTAGTGGCACAAATCACGATATTCTTCGAGTATTTAAACATATAACATACCGCTAAGAAATTTTCTTCCTTATTGGGAGCGGATTGTCCAAACACCAGCAGATTCAATTTTATTAATATTCTAACATCCAATGTTTTCTATGATTTGCATGTAAACACAACTTTTACTTTGAATCTTGGAATTAACTCTTCAATATTTTTTAAAAATTAAAGATCAGTTGTTTTAAATTTGATTTGGATACAAGTGAAGGTGATTCCTTTTTCTGAAAGAAATCGATCTGTTTATTTTTCTTACGATGCCCAAACAAGGGAATTTTAGCTCGAACTTCTTTGGGAATGATGAGTACTTTTTCATTATCTTCCTGTAAGACACTGTTAATTTCGCTTCGTATTTCTTCTTTAAATTTACTCCTTAAAAGCATTGTTCTTTTATTTTTTTCACAAAGAGTAGCCGTTCAAAGCGAAAGACAAAGAATTTAAAAGGTCGCGCCGGCGCACAGTAAGTTCTGCACTCCATGTGCACTACCAATTACATTATTGGATTTTTTTTTCATGCATGATCCCTGAGCATAGTTAATTTAAATTCCAGGGACTATGGTGTTAAGGTAACGTTCTCAGTAAATGAACAAAAATGAAATATTTTTATGAAATAAAATGTAAATGAACATATCAACTGAAAAGATACCTCGACATTTTGCTTCTAATCAACATATAAACACAAGTGTTCTTTTCACAAATTTTTTTCGAGAGTTTAAATGTCAAAACTCATATTACTGGTCTTTATTTCTTGAGAACTTACAAAAAATAGATCCTCGATCGATCTTAAGTTCATGCGCTTAAATGGAGAAGCGAATAAAATCAGTGATGACCCTATTTATAAATATTAACATTTTTATATAAAACGTCTAATTTGATAAATAAAAATCTAAAATTTGAAGTTTATTTTGAGCAATTGAATTATAAATTCGGAAGTGTAAATTAAAACGGTAAACCTTTTTTTCGCTCTTTTAAAATATTTAAATTTCTACGTGCAATAATTTTTAAAATCACAGAATTTTTGTCAAAAATGATTTCAGATTGTTTAACCTAAATTTGTTGAGAATAATTGGAGAACATTTATAGACAACGAAAATCTTCAGTGACCAAGTTCCAAATATCATTGTTTACATCATCAAAATTAAAGGTTTTAAATCTTTTCCTTTTCAAAAAATATATTAACTTTATCAGAGGCTTTTAAAGTGCATATTTAGTTTACCGACGTTTCAGGATATCAAACGATATGATTTAGAGAATAATTTTCAACAAAATTATTTTATATTCAGAAAATAATGTTATTCCTTCAATTTTTGTAGATAATATTTTATACGGTACAAGTGAAAGATGTGAACAAACAAACAAATTACATTTAGCATCTATATTGAATATAATTGCTGATATCATGACTCCCAATGTGAAAAAAGATAAGTTCTTATGTTCATCACTAGAGTTTTTTACATTAAAAATTAAACTTTAGAATAAATTATAACGAAATTTATTCTCGAAAGTTTGAGTTATTGATGAACTTCTCCGGGATTTTATGTTCAACTATTTTCGAGGGCATATTGAAAACGATTTTTGAAGATGAGTAAATTTTTTGGCTCAAGATCTTAGCACATGACAAATTTATAATACCCATATTATCGTCGCTATTATTCATGAGTGATGTTGACTTTCAAGTTTGTCTTCCACATGTCGAAATAATGATACCTGTTGTCATTAAAGTTGAATTATTATAACCCAAAGTTTTTACTATGGGCGTGCGTCAAATAACAATGAACAAAAGGACACGAAGTTTAAGAAGAGATTAAATTTCAGAAAAGGTATGCCACATGTTTTGAATGAGGAATTAAAACACAAAATTATTAGATTTTAAATATTCTATATACAATTACAACAATAATTAAATTGATATAAACTCACCAAAGCGCGTAATTCGCGATTAATGAAATTGTTAATTTGTCCAATTAAAATCAATCTCAGCATCCTCTTCCAAATTTTAATCTAATCAGAAATATCACGTTCTTGCTGAATACACGAATAAAAGCGAGCTATTATCCGAGAATATTTAAACTACTGCAGTTTATAATGATGAATTGACATGGTGCTATCAAATTAAAACTAATGGGAAAAAATAGCGATATATCTTATCGATAAAATAAATTGACGTGATTAAAAATTAAAGTAGGTGCAATTTATGTTTGTGTTGATGATATTCTTCACGAAACTCGCATGATTCTTGATTTTTATTATTTCCACTTTTCAATATCTAAGCAGACGATTATGATAAAAAACTTAGATATTACCTTTTGAAGTTCATAATGAACAAGTATTGCGATTGAAGCTTTCCTATTAAAAGTGAAGAAACTTTAAATAATTATGAAGGCGCCAAGGCACAATTTACTTCTCAAATGAAAGAAAATAACTGTATCTGGATGTAAAATGTAAACAAAATAATTTTTAACAAATAATCACACGTTTCTTTACTAACTTGTGAAATTTTCAACGTAAAAATTGCAAGTTTAAAAATCCTCTTTATTTCAGCGGAAATGTAAAGCTAGCATTTGATTTTATTGTGA
This sequence comes from Neodontobutis hainanensis, assembly GCA_024349245.1. Classification (NCBI taxonomy): domain Eukaryota; kingdom Metazoa; phylum Chordata; class Actinopteri; order Gobiiformes; family Odontobutidae; genus Neodontobutis; species Neodontobutis hainanensis. The sequence continues at coordinate 269,427 of JALDNG010000407.1, read as the reverse complement.
TGGTCTTGATTGAAAATGTGTATACCGTCACAGAGAATGGGTCAAGATCATCGTGGAATATTTTTATCAAACCAAGATTTTGAAATTATAACTCTCGTATTTTATATATCGTAGATAGAACTTAAGAATTCTCCTCTACATACTGAAAACATAAATTTTAACGCTGTGTTTATTATTTTTGAATCTTTTGAAGGAGAGTGGATTTGGTTTTGAATTTCTGTCCAATAATACTTTATTTATCAAAACACCGCACGCCTGCATTTTCAGACATCCCTTAAATATGGAATTCTAGGGATCAGTAACCATATTTTTACAAAATTAAATATGATTATGAAAAAATAACGTGATACAGTGTAAATTTATCAATTAAGTACTTCGACGCTCATAACAACTCTTTATACTGATGATTACGTAGTCGTCGTAAGACAGATAAATATGACAATTTCTTAAAAAATCATATATATAAATTAATAAGAAAGTTCTCTGATTTGAAAACTCTTCTCTCGTGTTTATTTCTTTGGATACTTTACCCTTCAAAGTATCCTAGAAGAATAAGTTTCCGACAAAGGTATTAAAAACAGAGCATATAGTAATATTGTTCATTGTCAGTGTCACGTGCAAAAACGCCATTGAGGTTCATTGTAACGAACATGCGCAGACAAAACTAGACGAGGAATACATATACTTTAGTCTGATTATTTAAAATTCATACACCTTTGCAGTCATACTTGAGATTAAAATTTGCCGTTCTTCGTCGACCTGGAAGTATCAACCCTTGTGGTGAAATTTTTTCATATTCTAAAGTTTTCACATTTTTTCCGTTTTGATGTACATGGGAAAATAACGAGACTTGACTGTCATTTACTTTTGTAGAAAAGATTCATACCATCGCAAATTCAAGCGTATATCAAAAGATTTTACCACGTATCTGAAAATACCTAACCACAATTTCCTATTATGAATATATTTCATCCAGTAAGCGGCATTTTATCAAATTCTTTCACGTCAAGACTTTATTCGTCTTAAAAAATAAAAGGGCCCATAATTTCCACATTTCTTTCGATTAAATAAGAAAAGGTCTATTCTAAGCCGATATAATAAACAGACATTCAAAAGTTATATTATTCAATAAATAAAGGTATCCTAATGAAGGCGAAAAGGACCACGTGACGTTTACTGAGTGGCAATAATTTTGAATTTATTTAAATAAAGGCACTTTACCTTGTAATTACTATATGAAGAACACATAAACCCTCAATTAAATCTAATTAAAGATCATCTTTAAATACAATCAAAATCAGTGTTTTTCATCTTTTAGTCTACAATGTATTTATGATGCCAAGAATTTTTGATATTTATCATGAATCCAGTATTCATTGTAATAATTAAACCAATTAATTTCATTCCGACATTACCGAACAGAAATTTACATAAAAATTTCAGGTTTATGCTCGACTTTTGAAAATTTGCTCAAAGTTACACTAAGCAAAGGGTGTAAAAATCATGTTCTATGTATTTACCGGTGAATTCTAACATATTTAAAAATTCAGGCATGAAGTAAAAACCAAATATGTATAAATTACAATTTTATCGAACTAATTAGTAAATATTAAATATTTTTCAACAATTTATCGCAAATAAACCAATAAAAAGCTGTAATATGAGTCTTAAATAGGAAAAGTTAAGTCATTACATTTAATTATCGTTATAAATTATACCTGTGAAGTATTTAGAGGAAAATAGCCTTTATAATTTTTAGTTCGAAACTTGGGTACGTTTTTATAAAATATACGAATTTATGCTTGTTACGTTCACCTTTTTAAGGAATTTGGTTTTTTATCAAAGTATTATAATGAATTTTATTATGTCTTTATCTTAATGTTCTTTCTTTAATATTTTCAGAACTTATATTTATTCAACTTTCATACTTGTCACGACTTTAAGTAGTTAACCATGTCGTTTTGAAAAATAATTTTATTTCTTATCGAGAATCGTATTTACGAGATGATGTATGTTATTATTTTATGGAAGCATTTCCAGGAAGTTTTCAGCTCGGTTTCATGATCTAAAGCTTTGTATAGTTTTCGGGATATTTCGGATGTTTCTCTTATGTCGGTTTTAATGCATATCAAATATCTTAGTTTTTACTGTAACTCTTATCTCAAGTTGATACACAAGATTACTGAGTTTTACGAAGAAATGCGATTCTAATTTATCACTTTATCAAAATGAATTTCGTAAGTATTCTTCTTGGTGTGACGAGGAAATAAAAAATGAAATGGACGGTGGATATTTATTCTTCGTGGAGAAAGGATGAGTAAAGCATAAGGGCATTCTTCGAAGGAAGTTTTGGTCAATTTACGCTCTTCAGTTAGACTCTGCTAACTAGGTTCCGCTGTTCAGTACCTTACGACTCGTCTGCACCTTTTACTTGTGCAAACACGATTAACCTGTTTGTGTGGGACTCTTACCAACTGAAAACCTCACCCTCTTCTCTGCCCATCAGAGTAACCGTGGCTCTGCTGAATCGTTTCGCTGATGTGCCCACCTTAATACTATTTAAAATATCATCTTCAGGTTAGTTAAACTTAAGTATCCGAAGTTCTTAACATTTAAAAAAGTCGATTTAAAATAAAATATCATAAGCCTTTATCTTAAAGATATTTCAATAGAATATTGTATTATTTATTCAATGCCTTTATTATATCTAAAAGAAAGACGCCCTTAAATTCATAACATGATAAACATTTTCAATCTCCCGTTTGTTAAAAATGTATATAATTGAGTAATTATTTTTTTCCTTCATGAGCGACTTTATGACACGTCCACGAAAGATAGAAGCAAAAAATATGTTACTCCAAAGTTATCCGTTAATGAGATTTACCAATGGCTCACAAATAATAAAATTAAAAAAAATTGTGTAAAATTAATGATACTACCACGTCAATTAATACAATGCGCAGACGTGGTTTTTGTTTTTTGTTTGTCAACGAATATCATTAAGTGATATTAAATTGTTCTCGGTCCAAAATTCGCATTAAGTTGTTGTGTTGTCAGAAAATAGAGAATACATGCACTCATAAAAGTTAAGACACCCGAATTTATATTAAAAATGAAAATATGTTGCTTGTGAACTGAAGGTAAATAATAAAATGCAGTTTTCCGTTGTGCTTATTCTTAAGAAACTTCATTTTTACGTTTGCTATTCATCGAAATACTCTTCGAACTAAAAGTATTATAAAATCTCAGCCATTAATGTTTTATGACGGAAATATACGAAATTATTCGAACACAACCCTTAATTCTAGCATGAAATAAATTACGACACGCATTTTCTGAAAAATATCATATAAAATTTCCCATATAATATATGGTGACTGACGTTGATGTTTTTCATTTGAATTTATTTCTCAAACAGGTAAAGGTACGCATCAAACTTTTCGAATATACGTTGATACATGTGGGTGGCGTTACATTTTTGCTTATTCTAAAAATTCCAATGTATCAAAGGAAAATATTATTTAATTATTTATGGATTATTTTATTTTTAAAAATCACAATTTCCACAATTTTAGCATTTCTATGAATAAACCAATTTTTCTCATTTACGGCCACCTTTTAATGAATTTTGCAACTTTAATCAAAGAAATAACAGACTGAGATTTACCAGATATCAGGATTATTTTTATTCTTCAACTAATTAATTGAAATCTGTTGATATAAATGTGATTTTGAAAATGTGTCGATTTTTTTAACTTAACAGGCCATTTTACGTGTTTTTATAAAATATTAAAAATGGTTTTTGTACTTTAATCTAAATCTCCTTTTCTTTATCCCATTGTAGATTTCGTTCATTTTTATTTTCTTGTGATAAAAAACAAATAATGCAAATCTTATTCAATAAATCAGTTCAAGGAACTGGTAAGAACGAATAGATCCATCACTTCCAACCAACATGAAAATAAAATTAAACCATGTATCTGTTAAAAATAATTCAGTTTTGGGAAAATTTAAAAAGCCTAAATTAAAACAATTAAATTCAGTATTTTCACAATTCATTACATTTCTATCGTATCGAGTACGTACAGACTAACTTTCCTTCATGATATATTCACAGTAAAAATTAAAATATCAACTCTAAATACTCTTTTTTATTTCAAACGTAAAATCATTCAAGGAGAAATTTTTTATGAATTATGTGATTCGCATTTATTCTCATGTCATGCTGTGGAGAAAAACGAAACGCAGAAAATAAAAATAATTTAAGAATTCAACAAAATATGTTTATTTTAAAGTTAGAAGCAGTTATTATCTATTCATTCAAAAAAATGTTTAAAATGTCAAATGTTGAGAATATCGAGTATGCGTGGTATTAAAAATGGTCATTTTCGGTTAATCTAGTTTTCTGAAAAATTTTCGCTTAATTGATAGTATTCAAACGCATTGAGACATGAAAAATTATTTATAACTATTCAATTTATATTTAAAAATCATTCAACCTGGTTCGTGATAGAATAATTTATTTAATCGCGCACGCCAAGTCTCATTAAACTTTTAATATCACAATAAAACGCGTAATTTTGTTATTTTTGATATATCAGATCGTTGATTTATGCAGCCAAAAAATTTGCAATTTTAAACAATTCGCAAATTATATTTTGTTTATTTATAGATGATGTTGACAAATTTCATCACATGGTCTGCTCCCGTATCGTCCCATTTAATCTTCAATAATGTTAAAGAGTTCATTACGTTTAAAGTCGATAAATTTATACATAGAAAATTTAAAATTACATCAATTACTGACAAAAAAGGTAAAATAAAAAAATAATATTTCATTCAAATATCCTTTAACGAAAGATTGTTAGATTTTAACATTATAGCTATGCAATTGATAACATTTTTAAAAAATTTTTCATAAGCTCAATGTGTGCAGAACAATATACAATTTTATCGATGTTAAAATTATTGTGATGCAATGAAGTCAAAATTATACTTACAAGATTTTTTTCTGACAAACAAACATCGGGGCATTCTATCAATAGTGGATAAAATATTAGTTCTAGTGCACATATTTGTAAAAACACTATCTACTAGTTTGCTAAAAAAGAAATATTCATATTATTGTGTCCTTATTAAAGCCAAAAATACAATTTTTAATAGTTTGGTCGAAAAGATGTAATGTTCGTGAAAAATCGTAAAAAGACGAGGGCTTTATAAAAACTCAAATTTAACAGTTTGATAAGTTAACTTTAATAGTTATTCTTGGTGGTAAACAGTTACAAAAATAATTTTTACAGAGAAACTAGAGACAGAACTGGATCTAGCCTAAAAAATATTAAGCGAAAATAAACATTGTAATTATATTCTTTCAGGATTTGGCGTCTAACCGTAGAGCTACACATTGATAAATTAATGATTGATTTATTCACAAGAACTTCATGACACCTGAAAATGAAAAGTCGATAAAATGTGTTTACATTATTGGTGATGGCCATTAAAATGTAATAGACATGAGTGAAATATTAAACTGTATAGTATTATGGATCCGTCGTATGTGATGATTATAAAATATCCTTGACACCATTGCTTTGAATTTTAATATAAATCTGAATAAACATTTTGATGCGCGTCGTAAGGTTTCTTAAATTGTGTTTGGCTTAGTTCTACCTAAAATTTTCTTTATAGATTCTTTATAGTACTGTTTGTAAAAATTTCTCTTCTATGGATAGACAGGAGCTTAAAATTATGTATTCATGTGTTACCATCAAATTCGTCCGTTAAATTTATAAAAAAATTCTGAAAATAATTATTACTGGGCTGAAATCACATCTATAAATTGCAGATTTAAAAAAGCGCCATTAACTGAATAAGTACTTAAAGGATAACCTAACGGTAGTGGACACTCTGAAAGGATATCAAAAAAATTAACAAATTTAAAGTTATATTAAATTATAAAAAATAGATTTTGTTTGAATTATAATATTTTAACTGAAAATACACACCTCGCTGCTAAAATTTACCAGATTAAATAATTTTCATAAAATTAAAATAAATTTTTGACGATGTTCAAAAAAGTTATTTTTAATTAAAAAAACATTCAGTAGAGCAAAATAAAAGCAGCTTGCAGAATATGAATGTATTTGCATGACAGAATAATCGTATATTTCTCAAAGATTAAGAGACTTGGCCAAATTTATTAAAATAATTGTTAAAATATTCATGAAGTGCTACGTGAATAAATTAGTACTTTAGAACTGGTAAATAATTTTATTTACGATAGAGCATCAAAAACTTCACTTTGGAAATTAAGCGCAAGTTAACCAACTTATAGTTTATGAAATGACAAGAAGAATTAATTTTAAGACAACCTCTTAATATTTTATCAGAGTTAAAATTTAAAATTACTCGTGTATATGTAAAAATACGAAATAATCGCGCGCCATTACGAAGATTGTGGTTTATATACGATGTTTTTTTCATGCGTATACATTTGAACAAATTATATTCCATTTCTCAATGATTTTGGATTTATACCAAAAAACAAAGATAAAATGCAGACAGAGAAACAAACCTCATCATATAATCATGAATTTATTCAACATTTTTAGATGAGTCGAGACCATTTATAGTTACTTCTCAAAGTGAAAATTCAGTCCATACTTATCATACTAAAGGGGCGAAGTTAATGGCTTAAGATAAGTCTCGTACAAGTTCATCATAATTAACTTTAAGAAACATAACATCGCTAATTTTTCTTCCAAACCGAAGTCTAACTGAGAGTACTATGGGGGAAAATATAAGAGGTTTCTGCCTTTATTTATTTCATATAAACCATTAGAATACGAGTTCGTTTCGAAAGCTAGTTACTTAACCCAAAATAAACCATTAACCGAATCAAAGAACAGATTGTTCAACACAATTTATTTTTACTAAAATTAAGTTTAAGCTCAGTCTGAAAAATTTAGCATAATTATGACAGCTTAAAAAAGTCTTTGAAAAAGCTAGCGCAGCTCAAAGTTTGTAAAAATAGAACTAAAACGAATATATGGAGGTTCAATACCTAGGATCTCCCAGACTAAGAGATAATGATTATACTTATTTTTTTCTACTTGTCGTCGATTACCATCATCTAAACCGTGTGAGGGAAGGTTGGTCTCCACTAATTTTATGGATTAAAAAATTTAACAAAGTGTTTTTGTATATTTTACATCTTGTAGATCCGATCACGATTAAATTATATTTTTCATGAATGTCTTAACCGAATTAAGTGGTTTGGCTTATCGATATACCAACAATTTAGAAAAAAAAGATATAAAAATCAACTGAGATTTACCCCAACTGTTATTAGACAACTTTCTAATGTTTAAAGTTGTGGAATGTCTCAAATCGAAATTTCTAATAAATTGTATGAACATATTTACAAACGCCATTTCATAAGTATGTTTTAAAACTCATGACAAATTTGAGTCCAATAACTTATCCAGTATATTTTAACTATTTAAAATATTTTTGTGAAGTCCTCCGATGGCGTGATCTAAGAAAACGGACTTATCGTGGAGTACAAATTGATCTTTTGAATCTTCAAAACTATAATGAACATAATCGGGAAATTGGGTTAGTACTTACAATTTTCCTACATGGGAGAAAGGTCAGAACCAAAATTTCTGAGAAATACAATTAAATGCGTGCGATTCAGCTTATAACATGAGTTCCCATATATTTATCAGAACATATATTTTTAAAATATATAATTTTGATATATAAACTAAATTTACTTGAGTTTTTAATTTGAAATAATTCTTATAAAAAAGGTCCCAATGAATGAACCTGAATTATTATAGTATCTTATTACTTCACTATATATTCGAATGTTGGTTTAAACTGAATCTAAGCATTTTTTTCATTTATTTGATAAATTATTAATTTTTATCATCAAAAAGAATATTTGAACTTGCAAAAAAGACTACATTTTTAGAGTTCTTTGATCATTTATATAATAAATTTTGAAATACCATATTTGATATTTGTATGAGTTTCGACGTTTAATAGTTTTGAAAATATTTTAATGATCAGAATCATTTTAATACTCTTATTGTTACTTGATATAATTAATCACAAAATAAACATTGAGACTGTTCAAATTTTTAATATTCATATCGTTGATACCTTCACGTTTATGGTTTATTTTCACTCGTTCTTTAATTTTTTATGAATGTTTTTAGTAGTTTTTAAATACTATTAAGTTTAACTCACAAATTAAAGGAGAAATGATTCAACAGTTTAAATCCATTATTGCTATCTTGTTTACACGAAAATGATCTGTAATGTTTTACTGGAAAAAACTTTCTAAAATAGTTTCATTCTAGTTTTTAAATATGAATTTAAAGTAAACCATGCTACATCGATTTTTTTACAATGTAAAATACTTTAAAAGTATACTTGTTTCATATTTTTGGATATAATTTTTCTTTGTGTTCAGTTTTATAGATATAACAGAAATGTAATTTTTTACAGACTCATATATGAAAACAAAACTTATTATTATCTTGTAAATCGATCTCGATAAATTTGTATGATATAAATATATTCATCATTTAACTTTCGGAGCCATTATATTGATTGATATTACAAAAAATGTCAAAAGTCGTAGTTAATTATCATATGAGAACAATGAAAGATATTTTGAGGATTGAACTAAATAATGTTTAAAAAAGGGTTAAATATTAAGTATTTACTCAGTAACGAGTTCAACATATAGCTTAAAATCATTTAGGCTTATGGCAAAAGATGATATTTTTAAAATCATATGTTTTATTCATGGTTAATCTTTGAAAAAAACATTACCATCTAAAGTTTTAAAAAGAATGAGTAAATAAACTAGATTATATTCCATGATATATTTTACTAGTCATGGATAAATGTATGAGAGAAATTTACTCTGATCACTGTAAATTTATTTTGATACTTAAATAACAATGCTGAGTTAAACTAAATTTTGAAACGTAAAGAAGTTGTACTACAAATGTTTGAAAAACTTTCTCCAACCCTACTATCTTTCTAATATTTTCTTTTCAAATTAAATATATGAAAAATATATTATGAAAATTTTGTTCAACTGTTAGAGAATGAATTTGTGAATGATATATGGTTAATATTTTGAAAATATGATTTAATAGTTTTTTTTAGGACAAATAATTATCCATTAATTTTAATTTTGCTAAAAATAAAATGTAATTTAGATGGAAGATAATTTAATAATACTCTATTTGTCGACGTTAACAACAATTCCATTTCCAAAATCCTTTACACCTTTAGTTAGAGGTTAAGGATTTTATAAAATTATCAACTAATCTTAGTGAATATTAAGATATCGAAAATATATTTGGCAAAACCAACAAGATAGATTGACTGTAAATAAAATTTTTAAAATTTAATGATTCGTACGACTCTTAAAAATACGTTTACAAATAAGTAAAGATGTTTTATAACAATTATCCCGGTTCTCTAGGAGTTTAAAATTTCGTCAAAAAACCCGTATTTTTATTTAATTATGATCTAAGACATGAATTTTAAAATACATAATCTGAGATATCTTGACCAACTTAAATCTTGAGATAGTTTAATAAGCTAAAAAAAATTTACTTCTTCAATAAACTATTGAGAATTTATAAATTTTTTGTTTATCTGCAATTATTAGTTTAGTTTTCATAAAAATATAAAAAATAATTTCCATTAAATTTTTTTATACTCTCCCTGTGTATGAATTTCAGAATGTTTTTAACCTGTTTCGTTCCGCCTTTTCCTCTAAGACATCAATAATACGGTAATGTTAGCATGAAAACATATTTTTGCTGCTTCATAGGAAGTGTTTAACAATCCCACAGAAGTAATTTTATAGAAATTATTATAAATATACCTTCAGTTTAAAACAACATTTATAGCTTTTATTCTTTGAAAAGTATTGTTAAGCTTCACAGATTTTTGTATTTTTGGATCTAAAAAGAAACTTCCATATAATCTAGCTATAAACTTATTTTTTTGAATTAAAAAGATCGATAAAAATATAATTTCATAGATCGTATCCTAAACGCTCTTTATATCAATCAATCGACACATATAAGGCATCTAGGTATCAACGATTTGTTTATCTCTCTGGAATTCGAAAGAATGCTAATGATATCAAAATATTACGTGTATATATGAATTATAAATTTCGTATCACGAAGATCAACCAATACCATGATAGTCTTTTTAAATCGACTTGTTTTATACTTTTACCATTAAAAAGTCACGAAACAATTTTATTCTAGAAGAGAGGCTATTTAAATGAACAAAAAACGAAAATGCTTTCAAAATATTTTTTCAAATTTTTCTATTTTAATTAATCAAGTTAGATTGAAATAACTTTGTCCTTGATTTAAATTTTTTATTCCATGAGAAAAATTTGAAAAAATCAAAATAAATATGAAATTTATGAAAATATAAATAAAATTTGTGAATGATTAAATTTACATTTTGAAGCTTTCGATAACAAATTTTCGGAATCGTTAATTTAGTCGATATATAAGTGATAAACTAAAATATACCAAATTAAAGACGTAATACGCACGAGCAAATATTCTGTCTTAATTAAAATTCCTTTTTAAGAATAATTTTGAAATATTTTATGAAGAATCTATTTATAGTCGACATGGATAATTTAAGCTGTCAAAATTTATTGGGAAAATGATTTATCTGGGAGGTACACTACCAAGCGGTGTTATGCATGAGTGGTCAGAAAGACAACTAAATCATAATTTTCAAACAAACACTCTGGAAAAGATGAGCGCAACTTGTGTTTTTGAGAGATTTAAATGCGATAAAACTCAAGAGAAGCCAGGAGTTGATTAAATCTATCTTTGTAAAATCTAAATTCATCGAGTCAAAATTATTTTTACATTATAAGGTTTAATACATATTCCAACCCAGTAAAGATGGATTATTCTAATTCTCTCAGAGATTAATAAAATTTTAATTATTGTTTCTTTAAATTTTATCAGATTTGTAATTTTAATAAAATATATTCAAACTTTTTGAATAAAATGTTTTTAATTATTTAAATGAAAGAATCACAAAATTTATATCAAAACAAATGCTTATATTTAAAAATTCAAATAATAATAGAAATTTTAGCTTCATATCTGAAAATATTAAATATTTGACTGAATTATAAGTGGGAAATATCTTGATCAAATAATTATACAAATTTATGTGGAAATAGCAATCTTATTTCACAACTGCACACTTAGAGTTATTTAATTTCCTCTTCTCGATATCGTATTTGACATTAACTTTCTCTGCTGATAAATATAAAAATTTGAAAACATTTCTTGTTTCTACATGAAATTCATAAAAAATTTCATATATACCCTCTTCAAAAAACAAAAATTAAAAAAATCTGGAAAAATATTAAAATGCTTTTACAGAGATTGTGAATTTGAAAAATATTATTCTTTGCGGGCTGAACTCTGCTCATAAAAATGTTTGCATTTTTTGTCAGACAGATAATATATGTTAAATTAAAAATCGTTCCGTTCATTGAAATTTTTGATCTGATTTTCTGAATTAGAGTATTGAACACCTTTATGAAACTGATATTTCTGGCTTTTTTGAGTTGAAAAATTTTAAAATTTCAATTTAATAACATTATATTTTTCGATGCAGTCAAGACAGGCGATTTTAGAAATCGAATTGATAATAAAACTGATATTTGGTAAATTTAAATGACTTTATTTTTTATAAAAAAAGAATGATCAAAAATTTTACAAATACTTTTAATCGACGATAACATTCGTAAAATTGGCATCACTATGTTGAGATTAGATGCAAAAGTCATCATATTTTTGCCAATTCAATTGAAAATTATTTTATTAGTTTCTGATAATAATTGGAAAATTTCATACGCGTAGTAAAATGTACCAAGAACAATCGAGATATACATGAACAAAAGAAATTGTCGAAAGTGTTTCCAGACGTGCGCGAACATTAATTTGCTATTGTAGAATATTTGTACTTAAAATAAAAATTTTGAAATTTTAAAACTGATTTAAATTCCAAGGATTTAGATATTTTCAGAAATGGATGAAAATTGAATGATACATAAATGTTATTCCGTCTTAATTCAAATTCAATTTCCTCAAAGTTATAAGAGTTGTAAACTTAAAGATTCGCTTGGCTACGCTGAAAGAAACCGATAACTACTGATTTCGATTTTTCAATCATTTTAATTCCATATTTTGTTCTAATTTATATCACATCTCAAAAAATAATTTGAGGCAGGCTAAATATTTACCTACCGATTCATCCCCAGCCCCACATAATATTTAAGGTAAAATTATAAACCCTTGAAATGAAAAATCAGATCTAGGTACGAATAAAAAAATATTCTTTTGTATAAATTTCACTTTGGAGACAGATAATATCCCACCTTTGGATTTTATATAAAATAATATATTTTAACTTTATCAACATGCGCGTACGACATTTCATTTTTTCTTCTGTATCAGAACGGATATCCATATTCCTTAAATATTCTTCCCCATTACCGCAATTAGGATGAAAGCTCGAGTAAATTTTAACTTATTTTTGTTTGAAACTAAATTCACGAATATTAAGTTTTTAAAATAATCATAAAATCAAGAGAATTAATTCATTATAAAGTTTAATTATTAAGAAGTTGTTTGTAAAAATTTAGAAAAGTTCTCTCTTTTATGATTTAGTTAAATTAAAATTTTAACCTTACTTTTTATTGTGTATAAAATTTTTTAATGCTCATATTTATAAGACAGTCTTAATTTAATCTACTTTTGGGCATTATCATAAAAATACAATTATTTGATTATTAAAATAAATATAGGAGATGTAGCAATATGTCATTAAAATCAAAAAGAAAACAAAAGAAAATATTGTAACTTATATGAAATAAATGTATAATTATGGCATTAACAACGAAAAATAACTTTGATTTTTCTCAAAATGAAAGGATATTGAATTCAATGAATAAATTTATTGGAGATAAAAATAAAAGTTAAATCTTTGAATATAAAAAAGTTAAAATTGATACTCCCTAAATTCCAATTATCTTGAAATCAAAAATTTAAGTTACTTTATTTATTTTTGAATGGTCTTTTAGCATAGGTATAGTCTTAACTAAATCTAGATTAAAACCCATAAAATTTTCAAAATGGAAATTTTTTATCGTTAAAAAACACATCAAAACAAAGTTATTACGTGTATTTTGATTCATAATTAAAATTTAATTTAGTACCAATAAAAATCGAATTAAAATTTTTATTTACTTTTCTAAAATTACAACAATTTTCATCATCTACAGTAATTAAATTCAATTTTTTTAAACGAAATCTTATTTTATAAAATTAAGACAATATCTAACTTTCTCACATCACATATTGAAAATTTCAAATTTAATGTAAGCTATCTTAGCTGAAGCTATATTTTTTCGAGTATGGATATTCATAAAAAGCCAGGAATAAATATGCCTTTATCCGAATTTTGGAAAGAACAACTGTCGTTATTTAAAGTGGAATATTCTCAGTTTCATTGTCAATGTTTAATTGGTAATAAATTAATTATAATGTTCGACATTTAAATTTAAACATAAATTTCAGAAATCTATTTTTTATGATAAAAAGATAGTTAAGTTATCTTGAATATTTACAAGATTGTGCTTTTAAAAGTGAGACTGCTTTTATATGTTGAGAATAAAATTAATTTTGTGAGAAAAGCAGTTGTCAATAATCTATGCTTATAAAACGAGTAATATACAATTTATCGACATGTAAAGTAAAAATATATTTTTGAAAAAAACAGAAGAAATTTTGAATTTCATTGATTAAAATCCATCAAATGAAAAAATTTGAAAATTTCTTAATGTTTTTATGACACCCATTATTGATCTTCAAATAATATAAACATTTATTTTTTGGACAATTATGATATTGAATCAAAGTAGTATAATTTTTATAAATAATTAAATTTTGGTGAATAAAGTATTATGTTTCTGATTGAATGAATTAGATTTTTCGATTTAAACTGGTATTAAACTGCCATGTAGGTAACCTAGAACTATCAATATTTTTCACAGATATTCAGACATAATTATCGTTCATCCAGATATCAATGAGAATTTTTTTTATATGTAACATTCTTTTGATAATAAATATTTTAAATAGTTGTAAAACCAATCAAATTTCACTCTTAAAAGAAAATTATTTAAATAAAATGAAATTGATTTCTTAAAGATTTTCACTAAACAAAATTTTTTGGATCATTTTTGAAAAACATAATTCAGGATCTTTAAAAGGACAAATATTCTTAAAACGAAAGCGATAAAGAACATTTTATTGGTGCATAATCATTTAATGAAAGCATAATTTTTGGCGCATCGATATTGAGCCGAAAACGCGGAAAAGTGTAGTTTCACCGAAAAAAAGAAATTCAAAAATTAAATTAATTTTTTAATTAAATGAAAACAATAAACATTTGATATTGGCTGGTGAAAATATGTTTCATAATATTCAGATAATTTTCATATATTTCCTCTTTTTATATCTTTTATAGTAATTAACTAAACTTTAAATGTTATACGTTACAACGTTCTGGCTTTAACCATAGCTTCTTTGTTTTATAAAATCAAAAGAATTGAATGAATTGGTATGTGCAATACAAGCCTTTTCTTTCATTCCTCGACGGTATTAGTTGTTAGAGTAAAACCTGCCTTTATTCTCTCATGAATATTCCACAATTTAACCTGAAATGGAACAAGAATACAAAGTTCTTAAACTATAACCTTTATAAATATTTACGCTTTTCTGAGAAAGTTGAATATTTCATCGAATGTCCCTAGAACGTTCATCTTGATTGCGTAATCTATTAGTTTTTGAACTTTTCAAAAACATAAATAATTGGAACAAAATCCATTGAAACAATCATCTCTGTAACCAAATATATATCGTGATTTTATAAATATCATGTTTTAATCTCATTGCTTGTATGCTTCTCCATTTAGACTGGCTTAAATAAAAATAGCAAACGCCGATGCTTGAATTCGGCTATACAGATCTTAATGTGCTTATATGTCCAAATTCGAAATAAAAAAGAAAATGCTAAGGTTTAAATATTTAAATTAGATTCGTTATTAAGCTTAAATCCGAAATATGTTTGTTGTTTTTAATTCTTTTGAAGTGAAGGAAAATATTTTTGGTTGTCTATTTTCGAATGTATTAGCTTATAAATTGTAAATTCGGTAAAAATCCGAAAATACAACTTTGAATATTTCCTTCAAGTATCCATGTATCGTAATGCTTAGAATTGATAAAGTTTAAACACCGTTTTCGTTTTAATAAACATCAGCATGAGTTAAAAAATTTTCCTCCATTTGTAAACTTGTAAGCATTTTGAGAATCTTCATATCGGTTTTTAACTTTGATATTAAGCCCTTTTCACTGCCTTTTCATTGTATCTTCAATTGATTTTAAATTAGTGACTCTGTGAACAATGCTCAAAGAAGCTTCATTTATAATTACAGACAGCGATATTCAAGTTGATTTGCTGAGTGATTTATTCACAAGGATATATCGTTAATTTGTACTCCAATTTCTCTTTCCCCTCTTCATATTTGAATTGAAAATTTTGTTTCTGTTAAAAAATGCTTTTCACCGTCTTCAAAGGTAAATATTGTCCTTTGCGTGCTCTATCAACATGCATTCACCTTCTTGAGCATTTTGTGCGGCAATCTGCACAGTAATCAAAGATACCTTTTGTACCATTTCACCTCCTTTCGAACTTTATAATTTTTCGGGTTGGAATTCTTCTTTCATTTTGTGTGAAAAATTTCTGTCGAGAATGCGTCAACTGTAGCTTTACTATTTCATTGATCGAAACATATATTTCAGAATCCAAATAAGAAGTTGATTTTTACATTTTAAACAAGAAACCTTTAAATAACTTGAGTATTTGATTTTTTCAAAGTATAGTCAAAAATTTATTTGGTTTATTTTATATTTGATGGTAGATTAGGAGAACAAAATAATTCACATTTATCAAAAATAGCCATAATATACATGACATAATAATTTATATTCTACTTCTCAGCTTTTTAATCATTATGGCACATTGCATCAAATCATCTTTTGTTTCCTGCTATGTGAGATTTACAAAAGCTTTCATTTTGATTTTTACTTCAAGATTAGCCCTACTTTTCAACATTGAGTGAGTTTGATCTTGTTAATCTCAGAACGCCAACCTATAAAGTTATTTTAATAAAATATTACATTTTTTGGAAATTAGCAGACAATGTGAAGATTTCAAACATGGTTGTGGCATTATTTTGTTTTTCATTCTCAAAAATCAAAATCCTTTTTGCCATTTTTTCTTCTATGTAGAGTGCCTTAGTTTCTTCTAGGAATAGATAAAAGCTCATCCACAGCTTAACGCTTCAGAGCTTTTGGGTGTTGAGGTGAACTTTCAGATTTTATAAATTTTTATTATTAAATTTTGCACATCATATTTTAGTCTAAATTGTGCAAATGTTTAGGGAACCTCGACCGTGTGATTGATTTTTGATAAACCATGGCATTTTAAATGAAAATTTTTAAGTACTAACAAAAAATATAAAGTTTATTTTTTTATCAGATGTTCTTCTAAGATTAATAATAAGTTTAAACTAACTATCAATCAGCAAAGATATTTTTTTAATTATTAATCTGTGACCGCGATTGATGATTAAATGGCAAGATGATTATTGTATTTTTGCTTATTACAAAACATAATCCGGTTAAAAGTATATTTTTGTTTGGTCAAAGATTTTTCTTTGCAATCACTATATTTCCTAATTATGTTAAAATTTGAAATAAATAAATTTTTGTTCCATCATAAAACTTCAAGTTTAATACAATGGACCCCCGCTATTCGTCCGTCCCTCTACTCGTACAAGTATTTATTCGTACAACTTTTTCAAGTAAAGTTTAACTCGGCATTCGTACGCTTATTCGCGATTCAGACTGCTCTCACGCATTAACCATAGAGT
This sequence comes from Neodontobutis hainanensis, assembly GCA_024349245.1. Lineage (NCBI taxonomy): Eukaryota > Metazoa > Chordata > Actinopteri > Gobiiformes > Odontobutidae > Neodontobutis > Neodontobutis hainanensis. Next base: position 252,338 of record JALDNG010000407.1, on the reverse strand, counting down.
TAAACTTTGTACCTCCGACCACATCATATCGTCAGGGCGCTTCCTGTTTAATTGAAACGTTCTTGGTCTTGATATACTTATTAGTACTTCAGATATGTCTTTTTTTTAAAAATAATATTAGTGCTGGTATGGTTCAAAAAATAGAGAGTGTTTCTTCCAAACGGAAAGCTGTGAGAAGAACGATTGAAATCAAAAAAGAAATCATTTCAAAGTTTGAAGGCGAAACTCGTGTTACAGACTTAGATACTCACTATGGAATCGCGAAGTCAACGATATCGTCCACATTGAAAAATAAAAACGTGCTAAAAGGGGCCAGTGTTGCAAAAGGAGTGACAGTTTTTGCCACAAATAGACCACCTGTAATTGAACATGTGGAAAAGCTTTTGTTGGTTTGGATAAATGAGAAGCAACTTGCGGGTAATAGCATTTCTGAAGCAATTATTTGCGAAAAAGCGAAAAGATTGCACGACGAATTAAAACCAAACACTCCCGGAACAATTGGTAAAAGAGTGACGAATTCAAAGCACGAAGGGGATGGTTTGACAAGTTTAAGAAGCGAAGTGGAGTTCATAACGTTGTTCGGCACGGGGAGGCTGCTAGTTCAAATAAAGATGTTTCTGAGATGTTTGTTAGTGAATTTAAAATATTTGTAGAAAAGGAGGTATTTTCTCCTAACCAAGTTTTTAATTGTGATGAGACTGGCCTCTTTTGGAAGAAGATGCCAAGGAGGACATACATCACAAAAGAGGAAAAATCGCTGCCTGGGCATAAGCCAATGAAAGAGAGGCTTACCCTCTTGCTGTGTGCAAACGCAAGGGGAGACCTCAAAATAAAGCCACTACTAGTTTATGACTCAGAAAACCCAAGAGTTTTAAAGAGAAAACATGTCATCAAAAGTAACCTGGGCGTAATGTGGAAAGCTAATCCAAAAGCTTGAGTAGCAAGACAGCTTTTTAAAGAGTGAATGTATGATGGGTTTGCCCCAAGTGTGAAAAAGTATCTCGAGCAAAAAAAAGTACATCTCAAAGCTCTTTTGGTACTTGACAACGCTCCTGCACACCTTCCAGGTTTGGATAGAAGATCTGAGCGGTGAATACAGTTTCATTAAAGTTAAATTTTTGCCCCCTAACACCACTCCCTTTATCCAGCCAATGGATCAGCAGGTGATTTCAAACCTCAAAGAACTTTATACAAAAGCACTCTTTCAAAGATGTTTCGAAGTGACCTCTGAAACAAATCTCAGCCTCAGAGACTTTTGGAAGAACCATTTTAATATCCTTCATTGCTTGAGAATGATAGAAAACGCTTGGGACGAAGTTTCTTTGAGGACACTGAAATCCGCGTGGAGAAATCAGTGACCAGACTTTCTGCCAATAGAAGACTTAGAAGGCACTGCAACTGAAGCTGTAGCAGTGAAAGAAATGGTTTCCCTTGGAAAATCCATGGGGTTGGATGTAGACAGCACTGATATAGAGGAGTTTGTTGAAGATCATCAAAATGAATTGACAACTGAAGAACTGCAAGAACTACAAAGAGAACAGCAGGAAATGGTCGAATATGTGTCTTCAGATGAAGAGGAAAACATAACAACCAAGGAAGTTGAAGATTTGTGTCACCAGTAGAAAAATATGGAACACATTGTCCAAAAATAGCATCCAAACGCAGCCGTGGCGAATAGGGCTATTAACTTATTTAACAACGATGTGATGGAGCATTTTAGGATGATTATTAAAAAAAGACAAAAACAATCGACATTGGATACCTTTTTAATACGTAAAGAATCCAAAAAACAGAGAAAAAAATCAAAGGAAAAATTATTTAACATTTTTAGTGTGGAATGTGACGAGGAATTACAATCCGAATAAGATTATAATAAAAATATTATCAAATAATGTTATAATTGTAATTTTTTACAAATAATGTTCATTTCAATATTTTAAAAAAGAGTTTGAACCGGTTAATTCAATTTAAATTATATATCTGGCTTAAAAAAGATTCGCCACTCGTACAAATCGTCGTTCGAACTACATCCTGGAACGAATTGTATACGAATAACGGGGTTCTACTGTCCATACTTGGCCAAAATGTTCATGTTTCTACCATAGCACACGTTGAGGAAATATCTTTTAACTTATCCACTGTCTCATGTCATTTCTATACAAAGTCAGCTGTCTATTATTTTAAATTATTATGAGTTTTAAAGGTTGTAACTTTAAACTATAAATTCGATGATTGTGGTAAATCAATCAATGGCCCCCTTGTGCCTTTATTGTGAAAGCGCCTGTTGTTCAAGAGTAATGTCATATCAAGGTTTGTTCAATTCTTCTCTAAATTTTGAATTTTTTAAATTATTGATTGCGAACATAGATTTAAAGGGTTTTCGATCAACTTAATAAATTTTGACATGAAATAAATTATCTTTTGCATTAAGACTTTTAATTTTTGCCTCTAAGTCAAATAAAATTGCTAAAGATTAATTGATACAAAAATAAATTGAGTGTATCAAATGTATTCGTGCATTTCAAAAAATAGCCAAAAATTTTACGCTAAAACGACTCGCCATGGTCAGAAGTAATTGCTCCAAATATTCCACATTTTAGTTCCAGTACTTGAGATTCATGATTTTGCCCACCACGAACAACTGGATTTTTCAAACTGAAAAAATCTGATTTTCTGCTTTTACTTCAACTCCTGTTTGGTCCACTAACCACCGTTAACCAAATTTTATCGATAAAAACGAAGTTATGATCATCGTTTTAGTTTCCTTATCCAGACAAGTCAAAGTGAATGCTGTTAGTGCATCTATTGTTGTATCCATATTCCCACGCTCAGGTACCAAAGTTATTTTGTTCAAACTAAAGTGAGATCGACGCTACTTTCTGTCAATTTTAAGAAGGGATAATTAAACACCAATATTTTTCAGAACACTATTTGAAAGGTAGATCAAAGTAACGGTACATTCCTGATCTACATGAGCCAGTAACTGCTATTTTTCCTCAATAGTTAATTTAGTGCGCCTATCGTACCACGTTGTTATTGAAATATTTCTCCCGTTTTTAATATTTTTGAATGCTATTGCTGATAGTCTGGTAGTTCATACCAAACATCAACGCGATAACAGACACTGAATTACCTTCTTGTGTCTTTGCCACAATTATTTCCCTTTCGTCGTTTTAAATATTGTTATTATTAAATCCGATAATACGTCGCCGGGTTCTACAAGGCACTATGTTTTCCTCAACTGCGTTTCGGTTCAATTCTTTTCTTGTATCTACATCAATTTCGCCCAACATGGATACTGCTTTGTCTTCAATTTCACGTTGACTTTCCTTGTGAATGATGAATAAACTATCACGTATACGATTTTTACGTTTTAGGTTCACAATTTACCAGTAAATTTCAAGTTCTATGCTACTCGATGATAAGATTTTGACAATAAATTCAGAACTTATGTTATCTGTTGAAATGCAGAATGTATAAATATCTCTATTTGATAAATTAATAATCACTTGAAATGATATAAAGTTGATTTACACGATAATTTGAAAAGTTAAAATATTATTCAATCATTTTCAAAATTTTAAATAATTTAGAAAATTATAAGTTGAGAGAAACATACAATATATCATACGAGTGACGTTTGTTGAAAAGCCAACATCTTTTAACTGTTTTAAGTTCCATAAGATTAACGTAAAATAATTTATCTTGAAAGTTTTGCTGTTTAGTGAAGAGGCGCGACCTCAAACTACAAAACGGTCCTTAAAACTGGTTATTTTTTCAAAAACGATAATGATGACTCCAAATGTGCCTGTTTAAAGATGAGGAATAATCGTTTCTAATCCATACGAAAAAATAAAATAATTTTCAAGAATGAATTCTGGCTTAATTTATTAATTCAAAATAAAAAAATCAAACCGAGCCACATACATTCCATTTATTTTGAAATACTGGTGGATCATCCGACCATTTTAACGTGCTTCTTAAACTAACACGGCTTTTTCTTGCATGGTCACTGATATGATATAAGAAGAGGTATACTTCCCCCCATCAGAAATAAAGCTAATCCATGTGTAAAATTCAGTTTTTTAATTCATTTCCGCGGTCACTCAATACAAAAGAGAATTTCACAAAAATAAAGTGAACCGATTTTATATCATTTTAATGTTATTTCTTTGATGATTTATTTTCGAATAATATCAAAATATCAATTTAATTCAGTCATCGTTTTTCAATTTCTTTATATAAATATAAGTAGTTTTTATCATAATTTTTAAAATGAATTATTTTTACCATTTGAGATGTCAAAATATCCTGAGCAACGTTAAAGTGGCTTGATCTATATTTAACCACGTAAAGAGACTCGATGTCTTCAATTAATCTCAGTGAAATACGACGTGATGTTTCTGTGTCGTTTCTTGAGATATTTAGTCGAAACTCATATTTGCGATAAATAATCTTTTAAGTTAACAGAATTATAGGGATTTTGAATTTTTCATTTTTAAAATCCATCCCTGTCAATTTCTTCACTCCTATACCAGCATAAATTAGAAGTAAAATCAAAGAGTTCTGTTAGACATTGTCAAAAATTTCCTTTTGTAAAGCGATCAATATCACCATTCTGCAACATTAAGAATGCGCTCGATTAGATTTCCACGAAAACTTCACATGCTCCAATTATCTGTCGATCCTGTTTTCTTGAGGTATCTCACACGAATTTTTTCCACTTCTTTCGGTGATAAAAAGTTTTATTCTGCTTGAGTAAAACCTCTTTTTAAACATTTTTCTCAACTTCAATTTGTTTTTAACGGGTAAATGAAGTGGTGATTGTTCAAATATTCAGAAAGCTTCCTGTGAACCATGTTCCAATCTGTACTATAAATTCCCTTTGGATTTCTTTTAAAATAATCAAATACTCAAATAAAGCTAATCTCAAAGATATGATGTCTATTTGATTCAAGTTTGGTTAAAATAAGCTATCGGTTGAAATTCTGGCATCTATTCCAACTTGAGGGTAAATCAATCAGCTTTGTTATTAATATCCTCACAGGCATGCTTCTCAAATTTCGACAAAACAATGAGAGAAAATTTTTAAAGATTTTATGGTTTATTAAAATTCATAAACACAATTCGATCATAAATTTAAAAATAAATAAAATTTTAAATTATCAATTAAAGATACAAGTGTACGCTAACAATTAGTTACAAAACCTCCTGCTGATTAGGTAACACAACAATTTTAATACTATATAACAAATCTAAGAGTTCCCGTATCTGCTGTATAAGTTACATATCAACATTTTAAGGCGTTTAACAAAATATAAAGTTAATTTTTTATCAAAATTCGAAAACCTTCAAAAATATGTATAGGGTTAAATTTTTTATGTTTGAGAATCATTAATTTTGAAAATTTTGAATCGTTTCAACCAAATATGTCAATCACTTCAAAAAATTAAAATTTTAAATGGTGAGTTGGATGAATGAAACCGTCAATGAAATACCTAAATATTGCGCATGACAAAGATAAAAAAACAATAAAGTAAATTGAAAATATTTAAGGTATATAAAAAAGTAATTGAATGAAGAAAATTAGATAAAGGCCGAGTTATAATATTGTTTCCGGATTGCAAATTTTTACAAGGTTCATCTACACATTCTAGAATTTAAAATAAGAAATATTTGTTAAATAGTTCATGGAACGTAAAAAATTTAAAATGACTGTATCAATTACCAAAGATTCTTATCTAATACTACGAAACAAAAAAAAGTGTAAAGTTCTCGTCACGAAATAATCATGGCAATAGTAATCTAGTAAACTGCGCACTCTCTGTTAATATAATTATCTATTACAGAAACCACACTAAAAAGTGACAAATAATTGGAAAGATTTTTCCATTAAAATTTTAAATAAATATACGTTAAATACCTTAAATGAATAAAATAAAAGATATCACACCCAAAAATTTCAAACCAGCTATACTTGATTATGATACATACACAAAATGGTTATTAAAGTGTAAAAACTGAAAATTCGTGAACACGCAATTTAACTTTTTTGGTTAAATAGCTGCCTTAAATCGCTGTAGTTACAATTATTTGATGAAATAATTGAATTCATTCTCTTAAAAATTCAATGAAAGAATCAATTGAATTGAAGATTGTACGAAAATTTTGACATTAAACACTTGAAATTAAAACAGAAAAATGTTTTGAAAATCAATTTAGTGTTAATTGGTTTTTTTAAAGTCCTTGCTTTGCTTTCCATCTTTTACAATTTAAAATATTACGACTCGATTAAAGTATTCAAAATATCCTAAAAGTCAACAACAATAATTATATCCAGGAAGAAGGAAATATAAGGTGTTTATAAACGTAATAATATACTATAAATCATGAAATTATAATATTTACTCAAAAATACTTAACAAATTGGTTAAAATTTGACGAAATATGAAGAACGTCATGACATGACTCAAATTAATTTTTCAAATACTGTGGAAAAAATTTTTTTTTATTACTAGAGAGCGTGATTTGAAATAAATATTATAAAGAGTTAATTTTATGTATCAAACATACCAAATTAAGCAGAGAGAAGAAATCAATCTTATTTAAATATTATGAAAATACCAAATCTGTTAAGGCGTCATGTGCAGCAAAGAAAACCTTAGATTAAAAAAGAAAAACTGTTACATGTTAAAATTTCATTGATAGTTGAATTTAAAATAATAAAATACCGCTCATATAAAAGCTTAAAAATTTTAGAGCGTGCTCTTTAATTGAACATTCAATAGTTGGTAAGATTTTAGTATTTTAAGATTTGAAAATAAAATATTCACAATAAATAAATTCATAAATTCAATTGAATAAATGTTTGAAACAAATTTAAATGATATTAGAAATTAAAGTAAATTCATACTAGATAATCGCTTTGCTGTACGCTCAATTCTACAAAATATATTGCAAATTTTACCAGAATCAGTGTGAAGTTGTTCAACAACACCCATCATCTAAATTATTTGACTCTTTGAAAATATCAACATTATTTTTAAAACACTGACTGTCTACAAATATTGTCAAAATCAAGAATACTAAGTTTAAAAAGCTGCAGAAAATATAAGTTAATTTTTAAATTAATAACAAAACTAAAGTCAATTTTTTATTAATGCTTTTTATAATAATATCAAAAATATATGACCATTATCATACACGTTCCAATTTCGCATTGTTTTCAATCAACTAAAATAGGTTTAGTAAATTTACAGAATTTACTGATCATCTGAGACATGGCTTGACCTAAAAATTTTTTAATGTTAAATAAAAATTAAAAAATAAATTTAACTCAAACTTAATCCCACTCTGTCATAGATATAAAATCTGCAAAATTATAAATTAAAAGCTGTTAAAATTTTGAACTTTGAATTTCGTTCTAAATTGATTTTTTTTTGCAATTCTGAAGAAATTTCATATTTAATGAATAAATTAAAGCAACATGTTAACATTATAAAAGTTAATACTTTGCGATGTTTAGCTTGGTTCTTAAACTCCTAAAATAGTAAACCCGATTACTTTCAATAATTTCTTCGTATTTTTTCAGCTAATTTTCAGTTTTGGCAAATAAAAATATGAAACTATCATCTTAGAAACTTAAAACCGAATTTATTCAAACTATGAAAATCAATAATATTCAAGAACAAAAATTTTTATCTTGGTATGGCGAATACGTATCATAATGCATCAAATTTATAACAAAAAATTCATGGCAAGTTTATTTTCAAAAAATGACAAATCAAGTATGTTTCCTTTTACAAAAACGATAATATTCGAGATTAACATTAAATATTTAAGACAATTTGAAATTCCTACCTGATTCAGCTCTTCCTCAACGTAACGAAACATGAAAATAAATTATATTTACCATATGGACACACATCCGCATGACTTTAACGACTTTCTAACAATTAAAACATACAATGACAAATTTAGCAAGAAAAACCAAAATTTGAGATAATAAATACCAAATTAGTAGAATTTTTACTTAAATCCAGTACGCATTTAAAATAACGAATATGAGAACTAAAACATGGACCGTTATGATGGTTACAATATAAAAATATAAATATTCAAGGTAAATGAAAGGGTATTTTTGTACGTTTTTAAATGTATGGATTTATTTGATATAAAGATTTTAAAACAGACTTTTAAAAGTGAAATAAGTTTTCAACTAGTTTTCACAGATGCGCACTATTTTTATATAATTATTATCGATCAAATGACAATACTTAAAATGAACGGTTTTAATATTTTAGAATGAATTTATTTCCAATTATTTATTTTAATGGTGACGAATAATTTGGCTTCTATGTTTACATTTGAACTCTTGAAAAATTTTATAAGAGGGATACAGCATCGATGATAAGAAACGTTTTCAATAACATAGAGATCAAGAGAATCAAAATGTTTAAAATAATAAATTCTGTGATTTAATGATAGCATTTTAAGTGTATTTAACATAAATATTTTACAGATATAGTAATACACAACAATAAAAATAATCCCGAAAAAATTTTGATGCTAAAAGTTGAATTTACTCATTTGAACCCGTAACTGACATTTAGATTAATCGTTTGTTTGCATTGAAACAATTTTATAACGATAAATTATTAATTTTTATGAAATATTGATAAAAAATACTTTTAATGAAAAACAGGGTCTAAAAGTGTTTTGGAATTTTTAGTATTCAAATTATTCAAGAAATGAATATTTGCCATTTTAACAAAAGTCTTATTTTAAATTCTCAAAAAAATCAAGATTTTCATATGGTTAGACCAATATTTGTGAAAAATTTAATTATATTCATAAAATTTCTCAAAAAATAACAACAAATATAACATAAAAGTGAAATGATAAAATTCAGGTTTATTCATGGAATTTGAGATAAACAAAGGAATAACAGTTTATTTTTAAAGCTTACAAAATATAAAAGAAAAAACTAGTTAAACTAAATTCAAAATTAATATATTATCAAAAAATCATAATTTATAATAAATGAACGCATTTTATCCCACTAATGGAATCTGAGGTTAGAAACTAAAATTTTAGAGGGTGAAGGTAAATAAAAAAATACATTGGTATGTAAATAAAGAGAAAATGAAATATAATGTAAAATTTTGGTCAATATTTTAAGTATTATTTTAAAAACGTTTCGACAGGTATTTAGTTGGTAGATAAAAATTTTTAAGAAATACCAAAATTGAAAAAATCTCATGATTATTTGAATAATTTATTGGTGTTTTCAGATTCAAATTATTATTTAATGTTAAAAATCACAAATATTTTAAAGAAAAAATTACAAAGAATGGAACAGTTTCTGAAACATTAGATTCAGTCTGAGTAGATTCACGACTCGTTTCAATCTGTTGATCCTAATAAAAATTATTTTATCAATTTTTGTAGAAATTAAATATTACTTAAAATTTTACTTTCAGTTTGAATTAAAAGTATTGAGCATGCCAAATATAAAACCAAAATAAGAGAAAATGTATCGTAGTGGCATATTTATTTCACAGAAATTTTAATTAAACTAGATTATAAAATATCTGTGAATCACAAATATCTCAGATGAATGAAATTCCACTTTAATGTAGAGAAACACAATTTACTTTTTTGAGAACAATATCTTAAATATTTGATGACTCAAATTTTATAAATAAATAAAAATATTTTGTAGAATTTTAAAAATTTATTTATTATTCAGAAATATAAATGTAAAGCAGGACTCAGAACTGATAAATTAAGAATGATATATTGCGAAATAGATTTCAAAGGAATTATAAATTTTTAAAATTTCTTTAAGTTTAAAACTTCTCTTGATGGAGATTCAATGTGTGATCTCGAACCTTCGGACGCCTGCTCGAGTCGGAAAACCTAAAAATTAAGATTGAGTAAATTTGAAATGATAAAATTTGTCAATCAAATAATGTTTTAATTTCAACATAAGAACTACCTTTTCTTCAACCGTTTCACTGGTTTGTCCAGAAGCCCCGAGACCGGTCTATTGATTAGATAAATCAAAATAACGAACAGCAAAAAGTTAATAATTTTGTTGACTTTCCGTGTATTTACTTGCATACCTTTATTGTTAGAGATTTTTCTTTTCTGCCAACAGGTACAGTATCCGACACCTGGTTGAGAACCTCAAGGTTAAGAGAATAAAACATGATATTTTTGTTATCATAAATAATGAAATGAAAAGAATGAACTTAATCGAACTAAATACATTGAGAGTGGGGGATGTAGTCTTTGTTCCAGTATCCCCTTTATCTGATTCTTGTTTTTGAACCTTAGATTTAATTAAGTTATTTTATAATGCTTATAATAGATGAATTCATTATAGAATAAGCAATATATTTTAAATTCGAAATGAAATACCTTTTCTGTTTTTGAAGTATTTTTTGTTGATGATTTTTTTACCTTTATAACGAGGACTGGACACCTTCATATTTTTAGACAAATATTTATGACGTTAATTGCAATGAAAAAAGTTAAAAAAACATACGAAAAAGAAAATTAAATATGTACAAAACCACATTTATATTAAATGTAAATCTTATATGATCAAAAATAAATTTTATTCAATTCGATGCACTGTTAAATGCAAATAAAAAATAGTGGAAGCACTTTAAGATCAAAACAGAACATTTCATAAAATTTACATCACTCAAAAGATAACAAGTTAATGAAATGTTGAAAATTCCATCTCATGGTCGAAAAACAAAAGTTTATGACGATAGATTCAAAAAATTGATTGATATAGATAATAGACGCAAAGAAGAAAATGACCGGGCGAAATCGAACTGTAATTATACAAATTTGTAATTTTTGGTTCTTAAATTTTTTAAGCCTAAAATTTTCACGATAAATTGTATAATTGCGGAAAGAGGGAGACAATTCTGAATAATCATTCATTAATTTGGGTCTAATACCAAACTAGACTCATTAAAACGTATTTCGTAAAAATATTAGTGAACAAAGTTTTAAATAATGTCAGAATTTGAAAATTTTCAAAACGACATTCACAAAAGACTCAATGAGATGTTTTCACAACGTTTAGAATAACAAAACAAAAATTTTTTTTTATAAATCGGTATAAAAATAACATCTACATGTAACCGGAAAAATTAGTTAAAATACTTATTTTTAGTCCATTAATATATTGAGGTAAAAGCCATTTTGTATCAATAAAAAATATTCTCAAAGGTGGGAAATTTTAGCTTAAAATTCCATATTCTAACGAGTATACATGAATATTTGAAAAAGAATTTTATAAAAAATATTTGTCTGCAAATAGCCACATGGAAACCCAACATTTTAATTTGTTGATATTTAAAATATTTTTCTGAAAATTATTTGATAAGTAAATTATTAAAAGTTGTCCGTGTAATTTTATATTTCGAGCACGCCTCGAAAATTTTTAAATAACAATTATAAAATGTAAATCTATGTCAACGAAACCTTTTAAGTTATAAAAGCAGGTCTTGATAAGTTAATCATCGAAAAAAAATATTCGTTAGTCAAAATGAAAAAATTAAATTTATAATTTTAGAGGTGACATTTAATAATTGAATTAAAGTTTATTCGAATGATCGGCGTTCCGCGTTTAAAATATTTATTTTGACGAACATCTCTGCAGATTATCATATTTTAACCTTAATAAATAATTAAAAAGCAGGTGAACAAAAATATAAAATAAAGATAGTGTACCGAGCAAAAATATTGTGGCATACTCTGGTATGAGAAAGAATTAGGATATATTTTAAATTATATGCATACGAATATCGATTATAACATGTAAGAAAATCAAATTTAAAACTAGGATGATGTTAATGAGTGCATGCATGATTGACATCAAAACGTGGCTAAAATACTTACAAATAATATAATTTTAATCATATTTTCTTAATGCCGAGCATTTTGTAATAGATGAAGAAAAAATAATTTTTATGTATTAATCAAAATATTTGTGTAAAAAATTAATGAAAAAACACAAAAGAAATTATTTTGACATTGAAATATTTCAAATAATTTTTTCGAGTCACGATTAGAGAATCGTTTTAATCAATGAAAATATTATTTTAATATATTCATATCAAAAGAATGACTCGTAGATTAATTTATTATATATGTATCGGTTATCAAATAAAATTAAAATTTATGTTGAGTGGACAAACATGTAAATGTCAGCCATTTTAAGTACAAAAATTAAATGACATCCAAAATACACGAGCCTTTAAAAATATTTATAGTTACTCCAAAGACAGTAAAAAGAACCTCATATTTTGAAATAAAACCGTAAAATTTATTTTTTTACAAGTGTATTTTCATCAAAAATAATTTTAAAGGGTAAGGCATGTTATAAATAACGAGTATAAAATACAACAATGTCAACAAGTTTTCATTTATTTTTTTGAAAAGAATCATGACAATAATGGCGATATAATATAAATTCATGAGAATCTAAAAATTTTAAGCAGTTAGTTTTGATATTCAAAATAATTAGATAACACCACGCTTACCTGGTCAAAAGCAGACACGATCAAAAAGATAACATGAATTCTCTGAAATGCAAAAATATCCATTTTTATAATCAGCCGATTAGTAACGAATCTATGTGACTGTTAATTCTTAATAACTAAAATTAGTCATTAGTTACCTAAATATAAAATAAAATTATACCATGAGGGACGATTATTATGATGCGTCACATCCCATACCTATTCAAGGGCGTCTAACAAAAATTATTTAATCTAAATCACACACAGATGTTAAATGACATAGAGCGATTCAGTTTGCAAAAATATGCTAAATTTATATTTTAAATTAAACTCCGTATAGTTTTTGTATCTTTGGCAAATAAAAAAGTATAAATTTACAAAATTTTTTAAGAGCCTTTACATATCTGTTTTTATTAACCTTTTTTTGATATGCGAATTTATAAAAAAGTATTATTATCGTTTTTTATTGAATTATCGTAGGGCTTCCAGAATATCAGAACAGAATAATTTCGTCACCAGCATATTTTGAAGGATTACCATTACCGTAAATTAATCTATTCTCTTGTGTTAAAATAAGCAATAAAAAATAAATATAACTTGTCAAAATTCATCATGAATTAATAAATATCATCAAAACACACAATTACCTCAATAGATGTTCATTTTGGATCAATTTCTCGGATTTTTTTAATATATGTAAATCAATTTAATGATTCGTAAATGTGCCTTCAAAAATGACGCTTAAAAATTAATACATTATGATAAACCAGAGTCATAGTTATAAATATTATTTTCAACCATTTACAACAGTAATATTTTAGTCTAGTTAAAGCCAGAGTTACCGCGAGTGGCCGTCATATATTCATCTTTGATTATTCCGTTGATAAATCGAACTGGCTAGACACCCTTTTTCATTTACATAAGAATGGAAGCAAAAATACGATGCCATTTATATTTTAACGTTATAACGATACGATTATGAATTTTAAGGTTTTCTATAATCACGCCTATCTTATTTAGTGCGAGTGGAAGAAATAAGAATGAGTGGTTTAATTTTAAAGAATCTCATGACTTTCTATCTAAACTTCAATCATACGAATGTTTGGCTGTCATTTTTATCAGTTAAAGATGAAAAACACTCAAACCATGAATGAAAGGTATTGAGTTTGAACTTAATAATTGATCGGGATGAGTTTTTCTTATCTTAAAAGAATTTTTTTGAGAAATGTAACAAGCTGTAAATAAAGCCACGTTCAACAGTATGGTGTTAAACAGAAAAAATAACACGTCGATTTCATCCAAAACGATCCGAGTAGTTGTTCTTCCCATAAATATTTTGACATTTTCGTTTTCAGGCAAAAATCCAGCTGTCTTCCTCTTGAGGAACATATTTGACCAATGGGAGTTTTCATCTCCCCGTCTACTTAAAACAATCAATTATTTGTAATTTGATTCTACAGCGGCAATTCACGGTGGAAATGAAACGAGTATCGTAGCATCGTGCATAAAATAGAGTGGATTCATAGTTGATATGTAATCTCCCATTATGGGTAATCTAATGAGAATTAGTTTTAGATCCAGTATGTTGGTTAAAATAATGGTAAACGCATAAATTTTAATTATAGCCCTCATCATATATTTATGAAAATATCAACTCGTCAGTCAAACAATGAAGAGTAAATATCGAAAGAAATACAAAAGGAAGTATACTGAATACGCTCACATTAAAACTATTTTGAATATTGTTGTCAAAATGAAGATTTTCTTATGTTAAAACAGGAAAATAATCCTGTAACTAGATGATGGAACTCCAAAATTTAACAATTTTTCACCGTAAAATACCTACACTGTATTCTCAATTATGGCATATTTGAAAGAATGTAACCTATGGTTACTTTCATTATTCTTCCGATGTAACTCCAATGTACATTAGAGTGCCTTAACATGTTTGCGTGTTGTTAATTCCTTCCAGAGAAGTTCCTTTTGAAATATTCACAGGATCTGACGAATTTTTCTTCCTCTGTTGAAACTTGTTCTCGAAGAGTAAACTTAATTTTTATTTCATGTATTGTTTGTATTATCGCGGGCATGCGTATTTTAACCGCTCATTTAGAGCATTGTGAATGCTATTACTTCTTACATATTCATGTTTTCTCACATTAGAATTTAGACTATCTTGATTTAGATTATCGTGTAAATATCAGTTATCTTTAATAAATAATCTTTCACTTTCCTTTTATTGGTTATATTTATTCATTAAATAGCAGTGCATTGTATAATTTAAGAAAAATAAACAGATATTCCGCTTTTTATGACCTAGTTTGTGCACCGGCGAATGCTAACTGTTAAAAGTTACGCAATAGTTTATTTACTTTTTATTATCTTTTCATAAAATTAATCCCAAGGCGTTTTAAGAGCTAATTTATTAATTTCCTATTTCGTAAACCCCCTCGCAGTACCCTATTTCTGTGAATGCATGTTGCATAGTTATAAAGCAGTTGTTGTTAATCTTGAAAAATTCAAGATATAGAATTTTTCGATGCGTTTCCTTTTTTATGTGCGTTACAAAATAATATTCACTCAGATATCGTTTTATCACCTACTATCCTTAAATTTAAATGTTTTGCACTTTTTTAGAATAAATAATGAGGCATGGAATTTAATTATCTTTATTGATCTCTATCTTGAAATCCATCAATGAAAATAACTTGACATTTATTTCTCAAAATATTTGAAACTCGTCAACAGTTGCTTTAATTTGACTTTTTGAAAGATTTATTGTACAGGTATAATGGACATGTTAAACCAAAGTATAAGAAAATATTTTTGTATTAAAAATTTTCTCGCAAATCTTTTAACACCTAAAATTTTAAAAATTAACTACTGCGCAGATGGTTAAGATCAATCATATAATATTAATAATTTTTCAGCATCGAGAAATCTCCTCATCTCATTTCGTTGAAAAATATATTCATAATGTTAAATGTTTATCAGAATATCTATAAATCTAACTATTTTCAAACATTTCCACTTTTGAACAAATCTGAGTTAGTTGTTTATTTATCACATACAATGATATTTAAAATATGCTCACACATTTTAAGTTACGCCTCAATTTAAATTTACATTTTCAAACTTCCACTCAAAGAAACATTGTTCTTTTAGCGTCAAAAATTCAGGATGGAATGACTTACCCTCAATGAAAGTTACTATCTGTCTATCATGGTTGAGCCAAACCTATCCGGGCGTCTTTCGAAGAAAGTTTTCCTTTATTTATAATCTTCCGCGAGGGAGAGCAGAGTAATTTTTGCCGTTTAGCCCTCACCCACGTTCTAAACCCTCTTCCCGATATAAAAATCGGGTGTAGGGTAGTTTAGGATCTTCACAATTTCCCCATCCATTGGGGATGATAGTACCTTTGAAGAGTTTCCTCCTTGAGATATCACGTGAGCCTTTCCATACTCGGATTGAAAGAATTAACTACAGTCCAAGTGGAAGATAGGCAGCGTGTGTTTTCTTCAAGATAATTCCAAATAAACAGTTAAGAATGTGAACTACAATAAAAGGGGTTGTTAGGCAGAAAGTCTAACTTATCCACAATTAAAGACCTTAAATTCAACAAATATACACCTGTTTGAATTTAACATCAATTTTGACATTAAAGTTCATTTTTAATCAATTAAACGTGTTCATGCCAAAAATAAACATCAGTTTCACTGACAAAACATAAAAACACGATTCTTCAAAACCTGTTTCAATTTTTTCATTAATTCTACCATATATTTACACTTTTTGAGAAATTAATATTTTGAACTTCAGTGATCTATAATTAGAGCGTAGACTGATTTCATCAAGATCGTAATGTAGAGACAGTAAGTTTTTAATCTGATTTGGTCATATCTTAAATTTATGAATTTTTGAGGCTTTTAAATTTTTTTTTGAAAGGAAGTCAATATCACTTTATGAGAGTATCGAGATAATTTTATGTCTGACACCTTCCTTTTTCGACTGCTCATGTCTCTGAGTAGATTAAAATCCTTGCAGAAATAGGCTACAATGTAAACGCTAGACATGTATAATTTAATTTAGATATATACTCACTGCTAAAACGGATTAAAACAAAAACATCAATTTACTACAATAAAGGATTTGGTTAATATTTCAGTCCAGGCTTGTTCCATCAAAACCTACATGAGCAACGGAACTCGTATCCATGATGGTATGTGATGTAGGGACCATACGTCTGAGTCAAAATATTCATCCAAGTTTTGTGTCTAAAACCATCAATAGGAATTGAATGTATTTTTCTTTTTTTATATCCGTTATATTTAGTGAGTACCTCTATTTATTATCCGCAAAAAATCTGAGTGGCTTCGTCTTTAACTCACTTCTCAATTTTTAACATCTCTATTGTAGTATTCGCTTAGTTTTTGTGGAGAATATAGTCGACTTAAGAATGTATCTTATAACTTTTTCACCTACATAAATCAGAAATATTATAACGTGTCTCAAGACACATTTTTTAATGTCTATAGCAAGTGTTTTATCTATAATGATAGAGTGAGCGTGTTTGGGTTTTTAATGTGAACTGAATGTGCTTTGCTGTCATCCGAGGTAATTAAATTTTCTCCTATAATACAATTCATTCTTCATAAATGATATGTACTTGATCAGACAAAAACTCTTTGTTTCGTTGAGAACTTCGTATTATGGATGTGATTTCATCTACTTGCCTGTATGTTAGGATATGGAGTTACCTGATACGTTTTAGACCTCATTATATATACATCAATTGACTGATGGAGAATTATTTTATGCTTCCCATTTTAGTTCGATTTTTTAAAACTTATCTCGAATTTAATCATCTATGTTTTTAGGAATATGGATACTTCGAATATGACAGGATTTTTTACAAATATGAGAATTTTAAGCTAGTATGGATTGCTGGATATCGAATCAACTGACGAGAGCATTACTTATATTGTTTATCGGTCAAGTGGTCTTTGTTCAGTTGTTTTGAATAAATGATAATTTTAATAACTATTTATGGATATGTTCGCAGACTAACGGTATATTTAATATTTCTAGATTTATCGTTCGTTCTCGTACCAGCAAAAGTACTTATATTTGTGATAGTTGAGATATTTTCACAAAATAACTCAGTGCACAAGTATGAGTTACGTTTCGTAATTCATGAAGATGTTATAAAATTTCACTCAACAGGCACATAAGAAATATGATTATCTGATCTTGAAAGACGTTAAACATAAATAAGCTCCTTAAGTCTATTCGTGTCTATGCCCATCTTCCCGCATGTACATTTGCGTGTCACATTTTTAAACTTTTTTCCTCAAGAATTATTAATTAACCGATAACTGGATCACACTTCTGATGATATTTTATTTTTGATAAACTTAAAGATAAAAACTGCAGATTTATCGCTCTTTATATTTTCAACATTTATTGGTGTTTTTAAATAAATGTCAAATATGGAAAGATAGTATAAAGCGATGTAATTGTCAAATTTAAGGATACTTTTGATCGTACAGCAGAATAAATATAAAAATATTTCAAAGTGATAAAGAAGACAATGAAAGTAAATCTGTTCGTTCGCACGATGCATGGTTAAATAGAGCTTCCGGTGCTTCTGTTTTTTTGGCGCGCTGAGATAGAGAATAGTATATTTGTTTCGATCATTGTAAATAAAGAGAGAATTTTAAAATATTTCTGAGAGTTGAACTCTTTTTACGCTAAGTAAATGTTTTTAATTTATCTCGATTATGTGTAAAAAAATAACATAAAAATTCACTAAGAGCGTAAAAACATTTTTACACAATCACTATAAACGACAAGAGATGAGTGAAAATTTCAAAGTATATTTTGTTCCGCGCACGCTCTCAGAGTTAAAGCCAAGCAGGATTGTGAAAACTGGCGCGAAATAAATTTACTTTATTTTGCACATAAATTAGATAATTATTAAAAATAATACGTCTTGTTGTTTTTGTTGTTTAACGAGGGATTATGGTTAAAAGTTAGCTTACCTTATAACGAGGAGTGAAATTTTGGTGTCTAGTTAAGTGGGTTTTACGGTTTCCATGATTAAAAAGTAATCTTTAAAAATAAAAGTTTCCATATATAAAGAGATCATCAATTTCGACCTTATTCTGATGGATTAAATCCAATATTTACGTAATTAAATTTGAGAGGTTGTTTGTTTCTCGGAGTTTAACTTATTTTCTTTGTTAAAAATTATTTAATTTTTAACATTTAATCAATGATTGATCAAAGAAAGTAATAAAAACTGGGTGGAACAAATTTAAAGAATTTTTGGTATTTCTTCAAAAGCCTGCAATTTAAGTATATGGCGCGTTAATTCTGATGTTATATTTTTTCTTCAGTTTGAACATTAAAATGATCATTAATAATCAAAAGAATATTTAAATCCAATTCAGTTATAATCAAGTAAATAAAACATGCGCATAATGTTAAAGAGGTATCATTTCTCTAGTTTCATTTTCTTCAAATCGATACCAATACTAGTTATAACGTTAACCTGTTTTCTCTTCAATTTTAACCAAATTGTTATTTTATGTGAATATTATGCTTTCCTCATCTGTTAATTTCCACCTATGTGTTAAAGCATAAAAAAATTATCGCATTGGGTTTAAAAATGAATCCTCTTGTTAGTATTATTGATTATCAGTTTCGTCAAAATTACACCCTCACAGTCGTCCTATCCGATTAAAACTAAGTGTTTGAAATCGATGACTTTCGTTATTGAAATAAGATTACCAGTTTGCCAATTGATTTTCCATCTTGAATTTTAAGAATTGATATTTTTTGTCGTCATTCGTCTTTTTTAAAGCTATTCTGTCTTCTGATTCTTCGAAATTCGCGTTTAGTCAGAATTTTTCGATGTTACAAAGTTAAATATTTGTTATCAGTTTTTTTGAAAATTTAATCGATTTATTTATATTGAAACATGTAACTTGGTAACACTTAAGATAACGACAACCAGCTTTTCCCTTATACTTATAACATATTTTAAACTTCTGTTTGGACATACCAGGGAGAGGAGCTACAGTACACTCTTCTCCACCCCCTTTATCAATTACGCGTGCTCTAGAAGAAAATATTTGTGTAAAAAGGGATGAGGTGTTGATTTTTGATCTCAAATTGATCTGTATTTGCTTCCTATACAAACTCATTATGATAAGAGCTGGCTGATAGGGGTTTAAGCATAGTTACATGTACAGGTGAAGACAATATATATTTAATTGCTCTTTTGTTCGATATTACTTGATTTTTATATTATTCACAACATATTTATTCAATTTAAACTGATTCTCAATAATTTTTTTATGAAAAATATTCAATATATATCTCGAGCATAATTCGCTTTCATTCCACATACCACCATCACATATATGCGTTATCACAGGGTCAGTAATCATATTTGAAATGATGTCATTAAAAGCAATTTAAGAAATAATTTTAATTAGAATCATCAAAAATAATTCGAGGAGTTTTCCCATCTTTAATTAAATGGATAATTTCTTTTATCAAATCCAGAAGTGATAGAAAAACATACTTTTTTCCATCTGAAGATAAAATCGACAATGTATTTGTGTGGAGACTCATGTGTACCATGTTTTCTTAATATTCTTTTTATGACCGGCCATGTTTTCTCAACGTTTTTATGTACAGGCGAATGGTAAAAACGGATCCATAATGTTATCTTCATGAATTACAGCATCATGTACATAACCGTATTCATATAACTTTGAATAGGCTTTCCATCCATCGCTTACTATCCTTGTACAGTGCCGTATTCTTCTTTGTATGATAAGAAGCAGTTTGCTTTCAATTCTATCCTCAGCCTTTTTTTAAATGTTATTCGCTATTTTCTGATCGTTTAACCCATCCAAACATACACTGTTGTTTGGGTAGTGGCCCCCTTTCATATTTTCTTTTGACAAATAGACTCATCTGTTTCAAAAGATTTTCCTTATCCAATTTAGGTTGACATATTTTTTCGAAGCAACGCTGTCAAATCTCTGCAGAAACGAGCCCAGTCCATTGTAGTCTGTACAAAGAATTGGCTGTCCTCTTCCATGAGAAGGGGATAGGCACATTTCTTATCATAAATGCATGAACACAACAATTTTTTGCAATGGCAATTTAGAAGAGTCAAAAAACGTTGTCTGATAGTTCGACTCTGTCGTAAACTTTTGTTTGTGACAACTAAATTCTTTTAAATCTTACTATTTGTTTCCTGGAACTTTTGTTTTATTCTTGGAACATTGGCATATTTGGCACTTCATATTTTCAGAAATTAAATGATTTTCCTAAGGTATTCAATTGTGGATTATATGGTCGATAAAATTTCAAGAAATCCGACAATCTCACATAAAACATGAAACTGCGCATGAGTGCTCATCGTTTTTTAAGCCTTGTTTTACAGTGATTCCGTAATAATTTCGAAACTATTTTTCCTATATTTGTTATAATTAGCATATATTTTGTCTTAATCTATCTAAAATTGGTTATCGCTATCTTAAGTTTTACCACTTTGAATGATTAATTCTAACTAGAATTTTTCGAAATAATAAATCATAACTTTCGAGTCTCAATTTGAACCAATATAAAATCATTCAAGTGTTATGAAATTTTCTGAACATTATGGACTGATAATTTCTAACTCGATTCAACACTAAAGACAAATAAATAACAAAATATAACTTTTCCCCTAATTTTTTCTGAATGTGTTGTTCCTTACAAAAAGAACCGAAGCATTAAATCTGTTTGTCTTGATACTTTGCACTCAATGATTGATAAAATAAAAATAAACTTGGCCAGATATATAAAAAAATAGAGGGCTGTCTGTGTGTAAATTTTTAAAATTTTAGAAAAGAATGAATTTTAATAAATGGCACAATATGTGGCAGACACGCATGATTAAAATGACATCAAATAATTGTTGTCAATCTTGATTTTTATAAAAGCATTTTTTATGATTCAAACATTTCCTTCTCTGAAGGTGTTAAAATCACATTTTCTGTAAACGTGGGATTAATTCGCGCTTTTCTCATTTATTAAGAGTAGTGTATATACTTTAAAACAAAAGACGATTTGCTTACATCAGATTGTGAACTTTTATAAACATGAAAGGTTTTCATGGTTTAATTCAGAATATATTCAAGCCATCTTAAAAAATGTTACACGCATGTACAGTATATAATTATATTTCAAAAATAAAATGGCAGAATTGAATTGAAGTATTGTTATCATATTTCCTATTCTAGAGATTTTTCACTTTTCATTCGCTTGGATCAAAGATATATGATATAAACATGGTTCAAATTCTTCTTCTCTAAAACATAAAAACGTCAATTTCATTGTAAAGAGAATATAAATTATCTGAAAACCAAACCTAAATAAAAAACAGCCTCGTAAGTTGAAACCGAAAAATCTGTTTAAATTTATCTAAATCGTCTCCTGAATATAATAGTTTTTGAAAGATGGTTGTAAAGGAACTCCAGCCTATATATACAGTTAAAGAAATATAGTTTTTTTCTAAAAGAGTTCATGAAGTTGATGATTTGAAATATTTGACCAAATGATGTTAAGATAGATATATTTTGTTTCTCTTTTAATAAAAAATATTAATTCCTAAAATGAAAAAATTTTAACTTATGGGTAATCAAGATTTTATTCAATGGTCCACATCACATAATTTGCGCCCTTATGATTGATAATAATCCCGCTTATCATACACGAATTTCTAGCATTTCTCAAACATTAAAACGCGGTTTCTACGTGCTTATATTCTCAAATATTTTAACACAAAGAAAAATTTATTTTCAGTAATTTTATTTTCATAAGCAAAATAGTCGTATACTTATGTTAATAACTAAATTTTTGAACATATTTAACCTAATTATTTAATATATATCGATAGCGTAAGTTATCCTCTTTAAGAGTGACTCATAACTTGAGTTGATAGGTTTTTGTTATTCATATTTATCATTTTTATTCTAAAATTAACCATGATTAATTTTTTGGATGTTTTTAATGCCATAAAATAATCGATTAAGCTATCACCAGTCTCACTTCTTATATTTATTTTGAGGGGTTTCGGTTTTTATCGAAAGAACTGAGTTTTTTTTCGAGTATGTGACATTTTTAGTTCTCTGTAACAACCTCAAAATTGACCTACTTTGCCATTTTTATTGTGATTTTTAACAATTTAATCAGAAATACCTTTCGAAATTTTGTTGATAATGGCAATTTTCGTTATTTTGTCTCCTCACATGACGCGATTCCGAGTTAACAATTCATTTTATTGTAAATATTACAATCTAAGAATAAAATGTCAATTGAATTTCTTATGTTTCTGTTTTTAATATCTTTTGATTGAATGACATTTACCTCTTAAAAATGTTTGTGAAAAACAAAATTTAATTCTGGAATTGGAGAACATTCAAATAATATTTCGTTAAATCTTAAAATAGCATCATACTAAGGCAATGATACAATTTTGAAATTCTTCTATGTTTTGACAAGCATTCACTTGGGAGAGATAAAAAATTTCAAACTTGTTTTGGCGCTAAAAGACTCGGTAATGCATCTGCTTCGTATGACGCCAAAACAAAATAAATACAAAAATCCTCATAATTTTAATATTTAAAAATTCAGTGTGATAGCTGGACCCATATCGAGTTTTATCAATAGCACTCAAGTTTGCTTTCTGCAAATGTGAAAAAGTTATAAATTTTATTTTTTTATAATTTTCGCAAATCGTTTCAAGTCGGTTGAAAATATGGATTAAACCCATATAGGTCTTTCAAAATTAAAGAAAATAAATACCATTGAAAATTTTTTGGGTTGTATCCCCCAATTCAAATATGAAATCATCAAAATTTAGACAATACTTTACAGACCGTGGTAACATCGACGTAACATATCTAATGACTATAAGGATGATTTAATATACTTTTACAAAAAAAACAATCGCAATTGTTAGAAACTTCTTATCAAGTATCAGGAATGTCTTAAGAAAATAATAAGGTGTGAAATTGACCAGGATCTATTCAAACTTCGTGCTCTCAGCATTTTATTGCCCACTTCTCCAATACACGAGAAAAAATCTATAAATTTCAACTTTGAATTATTGGGCTCTACCTGATATTTTATGTTGAGGTATATTTTACTTAAAGGATATTCTTTGACAACTGCCTGATCATTAAATCTATTTTACATTTTATGAGGAAATCGGAGATAGACACGATATTTCTTTTTTAAACTTAAGTATATTTTTAACATGATCAAAAAACGCGGATTTCATATTTTCTTAATCATAGTAAAATTTATGGAGGAACAGCGATTGGGTATCTTGCATAATCATGAAAACCCTGGCGAACTATTTTTACTATCATGATTCACAGAAACATATTGTCCCCTGAAAGGTTTGATGGTAGAAAGATAAAAGAAATATCATTTTATCTCGTTGAAAATAACGTTAAAATTTCGATACATGAATTGAAAATATAAATTTGAGAACTGTACAGATTTTGATTCGCTGGTCCAGAAAACGATAAAATTTAAATGACAGCTGAATTATTTCAACATCATAAACGACTTTATGGATAATTTCGAAATGAGAAAATTTCGAAATTTTTCAGATATTGATTTAAAATCGTTATCTATACCAAAGGAATTAAGTGGCGCAGAAAGCTATTTTGATAGTTTTGATTTTATATATTTGAAGTAGTTCATGAACTCAAAGTAATTCTCGAATCAACATCAAGAAAGAGCCAGGTTAACATTTTTATAAAATTTTGCATAACTGTGAAAACGTTTATACTTTCATTACCATTTTTAAAAACATATGTTTATGAAAGGAGAATTTCATTTCCTATGCATCAAAAAACTTTGAAAAATCACTTCAATGTGATGATGGCTTATGTGTTGATTTATCCAGACATGCGCCCCTATTTAAAATAATGTAATGAAAAACAGAGAACGCACCCTTAAAAGCGTATTATTATTTTTAGTAAACCTATTTATTTAATTTATTTATATGTCAATATTTTTTAGATTAATCTTAAAAAATTAACTTTTAAATCAAATTGCTTAACTCAATTTCAGTTTTAGATTCACTGAGATTGAATTGTGAAAATAACAGAAAGGGTTACAAATCACGGACCTTAAATGATAAATTTTTTTTTTCATTCCGTTGCTTAATCGTACACGCGGCTATACTAAATTAAGTAATGTTTGGTTGTTGAAGATTTCCAGGATAAATTACAAAATATAATTTTTTCATCAAAAAAGAGGGGCAAAATATTTTAACCTCGATAATATTGAAACTAAGATTACTATCTGAAAACTGACTGAGAACTAGGTTCTGAAAGCGTGTTCATAATATGAATAAGCTGCTTTATTTTATAATTGACGATATTTATGCGTACATTATTTTCGTCCATAGAGAGTAGTTCAATGGCATACCAGGGATACTTTACAAAATAAATTCAATTCAAAAGTTACAGTTTACAAGCGGCGAAATATGATAAAATTCTTTATTCACGTGTTTATATGTACGCCATTATAAATATATTATATCGCGCTTGCGTTTTTATTTTAAAACTCTGGATGAAATTGAGTTGCTTTATTTAACGAAAATTTTATAATCTGTAAATGAGTGGTCTTTCAGTGTTGCAATAAATAGAAGACTTAAATTATATAAAGTATGATGATACAGAATGTAGAAATTAACAGATAAATTATCAGAATATAAAAAATTGCTTGAAGTTTAGTTTTATTCTTCCGAGGAGAAACTTGATAAAAGAATAATAGTTTTTTATTTTCAAGGATTTAAAAGATAAAGTGCCTTTTATCGAGGTGACATTGATAGTACAAGGATATGACAGAATTTTTTTTATATTAACTCAATCGAGAGAACAAAATTGTCACAAATCTGACTTTTCTCAATCAATATAAAAATGTTTCGAGAATTGAAGCATATTATGACCATTAAAACATTTTGAAGGTATCAGAGAAAAGGAATTTAACAAAAGTTGAAGACAGCAAAACGACCTACTTTTCCTATGTATTTTAGAACATATTGAGTATTACACTTATTCACATAACTTGAGAAAATAAAACTGAAGAAGCTTTGTCTTCTTGTCTTTCGGCCACCCCCGATTTTGCGCGTGGCATTGGCATAAAAAGTTAAGCACTACATAAATTGCAAAATAGGTAAAAAATAAAATTTTCACATTTTCGACATTAAACCACGTCAATTCTCGGAGTTTCGTTTATACTCGTGCCCTCAGTATCATTTAAGATGAATTTTCTTTTTTGCTCTTTATAGTTTTTATCAATTTCAATGTTAAAATATATTTATAGTTTGAAATTTTAAACTCAACGTTAGTTAGATTGATACCATCATATATGAAGGTATACGTGTAATCATGTTTTTACATGGGTGAGAATGCAATTTTAACCATAGCTTTATTATCATGCATGCATAAATTAAATAATCCTCGTATTTATAATTAAGGGGACCGATAATTCTCTTAAACCACTAGACTTAATTTGATCTATATCATCTTCATAAGTTTGAAGAATATTGAATCCATTAATTATTCCTAAAAGATCAAGTACTGTGAGTTTATAATTACTGAAACGAAGAATCTAATCGTCTTCAGGTCTACATTTTATAAAAGTAGAATATACATCATGAATATAATTTTTAAAGAATCATGTTCTTATCAATTTGGCTGAACTTTTGAGCTTTTAATCTTTTTCAACAAACACATAAAAAATGATGTTTGATAGGTTTTATTAATCCTAAGATAATTAGCTTAAATTTAGGACATCGAAATTGTTTCTGTGCACATAAATTCATTCAAATTTCTTTGTGAAACAAAATGTCATATAACGAATATTTATCACAAAATTTTTCATACAAATCTGAAATGTAAATTAGTGATCTTTACCGATTATAGTTTTTCCATTTTCTTATGTTTATAAACAGGATAATAGTTGAGCAGTGTCGAGCAGTCCCATTATACTTTTAACTAGGCTTATCGGTTGTTAAATTTTTCAATTACCATTAATCTGTTAAAATGAATCTTTAAAATTCATACTACTATTTCCCTATAAATTTCATTTTATCTTTTTTAAAATAAGCAATATTTTATCATTTTAACTCAGATTCTTCTCATTCTGTGAACTATGTAAAAAGGCCCGCTTTGTGGTGCATGAAGTCTTTTACAAATTAAAACAAAAGGACTTTAATTAAATAAGAACTGCCGAACTTGAAGATACATTAAAAAATATTTATAATTTAATAAGCGAACAATAAATTTGAAGTTAAATATCATATAATTAACGTTTAAATAAAATCAAGCTAATTTTCATCGAGATAAATTATTTGTGATTTGAGATTCAAATTAATAGATTTTAAGTATAAACCGATCCTTAAAGCTAATAATATTTAAACTTCATTTTAGAATTTTACCTAAATCAATTCGCGATTCTCATATAATTGGATATTTATCTGAAGACACTTCATATTTTTGACTGAAAAATTACATCTGCTACATTTTAATGGACTTAAAAATACTTTATATCGTTATGATTTTTATTACTGGATTTTTTTATTTTTGACTTGCGTACACAGATAACTGTAATTTAACTTTAAAAAAGAAG
The DNA here is from genome assembly GCA_024349245.1 of Neodontobutis hainanensis. Lineage (NCBI taxonomy): Eukaryota > Metazoa > Chordata > Actinopteri > Gobiiformes > Odontobutidae > Neodontobutis > Neodontobutis hainanensis. The sequence continues at coordinate 225,072 of JALDNG010000407.1, read as the reverse complement.
TTTTAAGTGTTATTTGAATAAAGGCGCATTTAAATGTGATCAGACGTAAAATTGCGTCATCTGCACAAATTAGACATTCATTCAATGAAATTGGAATGAATACCTATTTTATTAATTCTTACTCAATGTGACAATGTAAATCTTGCATGTATATATAAGTGAGGGAATTTCAAAAAAAGTTTTACTGCAATCGCCTCATGTAATAGATAAACTACCAACGGTATCGGTTACTCAACGAAGGGGTTAAATAACTTTCAACGAGTCTAATAAAAGAAGTCAATCCACTCATTTTTGAATATGATCAAATTTTTAATATAGCGTTATGTGTTCCACGTTAAATCTTTAAAATTTACCGTATTTTCTGTTAAATATTAAAAATCAAATATGTGATTGAATATTTAATACGCATGACCAAATCTATTCTAGAACCCAAAGATAAATGAAGTGTTATGAATTAACAACCCATGAGATTAGTTTTAAAGTTGATTCTATGTGATTATGTGATTCATTTGAGGTGTGTTTGTAAGTTATATTTTTGTTTTATTCAACAAAAATGAGCTTAATCTTTTTGTATATTTGGCAAAGATACATTTATAGCGAGAAACGTCTTTTTCAAGATATTTTTATAAAAGCTAAGAGTTTATTTTATATCTCGAGTTAAGTTTTCATTGTTAATCGTTTAAGAAAATCTGATAATTTTAGTCGGGTATGCTTGATGAAATACATTCATTGTATGTTTTTGTTAAATCGTTATTTTTTGTCGATTTCTAAAAATGAAATATTATCGTTTCTGTGCGTATGTTTTAAATGGTAAAACCTTTGAATATGTGAAATGGGTGTTTTTGAAAATAAAAATTTGAAGTGTTTCCACCCATTATAATTTAGCGGGCGTGGTAGACGTGTGGCGATATCACGAGGAAAAAATTTTAAATTATGTTATAAGCGTGAACTCATTAAATGTTTATTTATTCTTTTATCAACAAGATAAGCTACCTTTTCAATTGAATAATGAGAATAATAAAATGTTGAATAGTTCTTAAAATCGTCACTTGGTATCCCAAAGTGGAAAACATGAGCTGACAAAAATCAATTTAATTATTTGTTTTGAACGTTTATTGTGATCTGCAATCACTCTAGAAACAGGCGAAATTTTTGATATTCAATCCATAATAAATTAATTTTTATCTTCTGAAAGTTTGATTTATTATAACATTTAAATTAGTTTGAATAATAAAAATAAATCGTGAAATGGTATCTATGCTACTGTTTCTTCTGTCTTTCCAATATCGTACTTCAAGCTCATATCTTTGGTGTTTGGGTTGTGGTGCCCCCAGTGCTGGTCTTCACTACTGCATAGTAGGATCCAAATAGCTCCTCCGAACATAGTTAAGCATGCAGTGATGACAAAGTAGTATCGCCACCCCAGGGTGATTCCCTGAATTCTTAAACCAAAATACATAGCTATTAACGAGGCTGTAGACCAATGTTGAAGTAACAAAGCCAGGTATGGAGGCCAACATGTTCGAGAACCCCATCGTCAACGAAGCGTGTGGAGGCGATATTTCGATGATTTGGGTAAAGAATCCTGGCTGGTTGAACGCGATTCCTCCCATTCCCAGTGACAGTAATACCCCAGCTATGGCGAACTGATCACACCCAGAAATCCAACGGGAATAAGAAAAATGGGTCCGATTATGAAGCCTTTACTATTTTACATGTCCTACCTACGACGCCTGCGCATTTTCGATAAAATGTAATGGGTCTTGTAATGATCTTCTTCAGAAAGTTGACGGAAAAAGATGCCACCACCTGAAATGCTGTATTCGTGGCGAAAGGAATGATCGAAAAAACACTCGCCTTTCATGAAAATAATATATACTGTCGATGCGGGTAGTTTGTAGTAGTCTTTGAGAAACTTGGCGTAGTTTGTCAGAAAAGCGTAAAGAATAAAGTTATTAGCCATGTGGGCGGTACATATGATGTAAAGATATTTACAAGAAAACATATTCCTAAATGGGATATTCTAATATTATCGAATATCATTACCCTGAATGTTTCTCTCTGTGGAATACCGTCTGGATGTATAGACCCGATGATATAATCTCTTTCACTATCCTGGATGTAAGGATGAAGCCATGGTTGATCATAAACGAAAATAAACCAAATTATAAAAGCAACAATACCAAGGGACCCTTAAATTATTCACGTATTCTACCACAAAAATAGAGATAATACTCCCAGGCTTGCGGAGACATGTCAACGAAATAACCGAAACCAAACGCCACTATAAGTCCAACTATATTTCCGGAATGAGTAAGGACCGAGTTCCTTGTCAACTCTGGAATAGGAGACCACGAGGCTATGAGAGAGTGGATACTAGAGTACAGAGGACCCTATTTTACGCTTGACACTATTACACAGAAAAACCCGATAATGAAACGGCAGGAAAAAATCAGAGGATATTCATAGCCCTTTATCTTTGACGCGGGAACGGTTAAGAAAGTAAAAAGAGTTGAACCGCCAATTCCAATAAGCATCGTGAGTCTAGGCCCCACCTCGTGAACCATGATTGCTCCAAGGAAATTGGTTATCATATATCCATAGAAGTATGCAGACAACAGTTGGCCTACGGATTTGAAAGAACCTCTTACTTTGGTGTTCAGAGCTCATGGGTATGCTTGGAGTCTAACAGTCAGTACAATGTTGTACAAAAGAAAGTTTTTTTGTTGAATTTGACGCTGGGCATCCATCACTACTGGAATGTGTTTGAGATTGACCAGAAGACCCCCCATGACCTCCGGATCCTGAGTCTGGAAGTCTAAACATGACAAGCACGGTTGGAGAGAGAGTTGTTCTGTACACATAACACGCAACAAGTGTTGTGAACATTCCAAGAAACTCAAGATATCTACGTTTTATATACATAGTTTAAGTTTTTTTAGATTCCGAAAAAAACCGAATACATTAAACCTATGTAATCACTTGTGGGTGTATTTTGATTAGATTTGAAATTAAAGCAATTTTTATCGGTTAACTTTTTCAGTTTTTGTCGAATATGGTCACTGTGTTTATGATACATTTTATATTTATTTTTTGTTTTTTGTTTTGAATTTTCACCATTCACTCACGATAATTTGTGAGTTTACAGTTTCATTAATACTATAATCTGAGTTCATTAATTTTTGTTTTCAAGTATTAACAGAGGAATCGTTGCTTATCTAAAATAGAACGCTCTTTCGCAACCGTCAAATCTTTTAAAATATTGTGAAGTTTTTCATGGCAAATAGTTTCACGTTATACTCTTATAATTCCCTGTTTACTTTTATCGAAAATATCGTCAACTAAACAAAAATCATTAAAAATAAGTCACTTAAAATTTCTATCCTGAAAGGAAAATTCATAAAAATACCACCACAACATATATTATATAAGTTTATAAAGCTATCCTCGAATGTGTACCAAGGAATCTTTCCTTTTTTTTTCTTCTTGGAGCCATCTCAAAGATTGAAAATATGGTGTGTGGCGTGGAGCAAACCTGCTCTATTTAAACCTGTCTACGATAAGTTTATAACATTAAATCGGAAGACGCCTCAGATGATTATTTTTAAAATCTAATTTTTATACATTCCTAATGCAGCGTTATAACACATATATCCTTTATTCAAGGCTTATTCACATTTTATTAAACTTAATATTATGTATAATCTTGGTATTAAGTAAAATTAATACTCTGTAACTAATTGTAATCTTAAAGTACTTATATTTTAGCATTTTAATTTTTGCTTTTTGTTAATAATTATATTAATATTGCGCAAGTTTTTAAAAAGCTATCTTTAAAAATTAAATAATAAAATTATTTTGATGATTTTAAATTTCTATTTGGTTATTTTTATATAAACAAAAGGGATTTGAGTCTTTTGTTTAGATGTACTTGAACGCATGTCTGATATAAGAAATTCGACGTTTTCTTTTAAAACATAACTTTACTTGGAAAATTTCAACTTTTGCCTTTTTATCTGTTTACTCTCAGTAAACAACATAAAAGTACAAGCTATTCAATTTAAAGTTAACTTCCATTTTTAACATAATCAAAGTATTACATGTAAATTTTGTTGAGGTGAATGGATGATTAATAATACGAAATATAATTTCGTGTTTAAAATATGTCAACTAAATTAAATATTCCCTAAAATATATATTTTAATAAAACTAGAAATAATGGAATTTCTGGGATCATCGTCTTTCTAATTAACTATTTGTTTCGTATAAAATGCCTTTTAAATGTTTACAAAGATATCTAAAATATCAGTTGTGAATATACTGGGAAATATCAAGAGTTCATAAAATTTGTAAGTAAAAACGAGCTCAAACCGCACAATAGTAGGGTGCGTGCTCCGAAAAAATAGTTAAAAAAGTTTATTGATGGTCTAAGAAACCCAATTGAGGTCATTATTATTACGTTTCATAAGATAAATGAAACTATAAGCGGGGGATGTTGAGTTAGAATATTATGTATGATAACGTGTAAATTTTCATGCACGGTTACTTCTATGCACTAATTCTAATTCCAAAAATTAAAGATTAATCTTATGGAAACAAGTTCGAATAAGGTTGTTGCGCATTCTCACACTAATAAAGATTCTGCAACGCAAAAATAAATAGGTATGTCTAAAAGCAATCAAGTTGGATAATATCTTTAATTCTCGTGTTTCTATGAAGATTAATGTTTTATATGCGCTGTTGTCTTAAACCTTATCAAAACTAAAAAAATCCTCAGTAGTTTCAAGTAATAAATATTTTAAATTTGTGTTATTTTCAGAGAATCTACAGTTTCCGTTAATTAAAATCTATTGTTCTTTCAGCATGCTTTATCGTCATTTAAATGTTGATTCGGTGCGCACGCAACCGCTGAATTCTTTCATGACTAATTTTTATCTTTAAATATTATCATGATAATTTTCGTTTTGCGGTTGGGTGTCAGATGTTAGTAAACATAAAAATGTGCTGTTTTTTAGCCTTTACAAAAGGGTGTTTCAGCGTAAATTTAAAGGTTTGTTACTTTAATTTAAACATGAGAATAGAATTGTAAAACTCGTCAAATTAGATATCCATAAAGTGGAAACTGTTAAATAATTTTTATATAGAAAAATCTTGAAAAGATGAATATCTCAATTGTTTACCATTTTATGTTTTTGTTGAATTAACTTTGAAGATAAATAAAAAACTTCTTTTTGATCTAATTTAAAAGATTAACCTGATACAAAAATCCCCATAAACCAAATATTCAAAGTAATCATTGCATTACAGTAATTAGAGCCCCAATTGCCTCGCAAATATGCTAAATTTTCCTATTTAAGTTAAACTCGGAATGAACCTACGCATATGACTTGTAAAGATGATGGTATAAGATCCATTATGCGTTAGTTTATCATCCGATAGTTATTTGTTGTATGAACATTGAAATGACACAAATAAAAATAAATAGATGAAGAAAATATCCTCTTTTAATAAAATAAATTTGTTATTTTCACTTTAAAATATTATAAACTCGCTAAATTGTTGCAATCTCTTGTCTATTTTAGCAGAATGCAGGATAATGTTTTATTGTTGAAATGGTTCAAAATATATATAATTTTTATATTTTTTAAATTTAATTCGTCTTCTCTTGTGAAATAAGACGGTTCAGATTTTAACCGTTTTTCTTATATCCTTCACGTGAAATGTAATTTTAATATTTAACGAAGTAGATTAAGTTCTTGTAACTCTTCTAAGCAATTTTCCACGACAGTAATTGACTGTTGAAGTGAAAAAATTAATGATGAGTAACTATAAGCAATGGGGTTACCGAAACATAAGATGGTTATTCATCCTATCTTTAAACTTAAAATTTTAAAATTACTCGTTGTTTATTCCAAATTAAATGAGATCACCTTTTTACTCATTAAAAAAATTTAATTTCTAAAATAAAAGGTGACACGTGCCTTTCGACAATCCTAAGTTGTGCAGAATTCAGTTGTTTTCACGCAGACTCCTAACCGTAAAGAAAATTTCATATATACTTCATTGTTGTTATTAATCTCAAAAGAATTTTTGACGTTATTAATTTGTATCTTGTTCTTCATTAAAGAAAGTATTCTTTCAACAAGGTAAATTTTATGATTCTACCATACGGTTAATTATATAGGATACATCCAAAACCGAAAAATGATTAAAATTATAGGTTTTTGCTCATATTCACCTTCGTATTTTTTGAATATATACATCAAAGAGTTTAAAAGATGCAAAGGACTATGCTTAAAGCGTTTTACATATTTTTATTATTTTCAGTTTTATATCATTTTAAGAAATACAGTAGTATACAAAGTACTGAAGAGTACCATCTATTTTTTTGAGATAGTGAACGGTAATTTTATTAATTTTCACATTTTTTGACATCGAATTCAAAATTTATGACAGACTTTTTGAACTTAGCTGTTTGTTAAAAAGTGATTAACGTTACTTTAACATAGCCAGTGATGAAACGTGTGGGATTTAATTAGAGCGATGTGCAGCAGAGGAGTTTTGTTGAATATACATTAAAACAGTAAATTTTCAGATTCCTCTTTTTTTGAATGACATGCATAACTTAAGCGAACCAGCACACAATGGAGTTACCTTAAATGTTTATACTTAGATTGCTTTTATGCTCTCTCCAGATAAAAATATGAAACTGGTTAGTTCAAACTATAAACAAAGAATGACAAGTAAATGAAAAATTACATATAGAATATGAATTTTATGTTTCAAGGCGATACGCATGTTTTTCCTCGTGAAATTGACCATGTTATGATAATTAATTTTATCATAGTTTTTGATTTATTCTTTTTAAAACTCTAGCTAAATCAGAATTTTAATGAATTTTTTGTTAAAAAAACTGATTAAAAACACCAAAATGATAGCGGGCCAAAAGCATGGTTTATTAAAGTATTTATATATCCAACAGAAAATATAAAAAAATGAGGCTTGAGGTTAAAATTTAAATCAATAATAATTTGAGTAAAATAAGTATACTCATGCTCTATCATGAGAATAGATGTTTGAAAAACTGAGTTAAGGTCTGGGCTTATTTAATTCATTCTGGTGACAACACGGTTTGATAATTTTTGAGACTAGATTGAGAAACAACGAAGTTGTCATCATTAAAGGGTTTTCCATAAAAAAATATAAATAGTCACAAATTAGTTTATTGAAAAATTAATTGAAAATGCGTATTTATTTTGTATCTATGAAATCATAATATAATCGTTCTTCAAAAGAAAAGAGTGTAAATACACGTCCAGATGAGGATAATTCATTATGGTGTAAATTACACAAAAAAATTAAAATGTCTGTTGACGTCCTAGTTAAGCTCTATAATTATTCTTCTTAAACAATTACGGCTTGTATAAAAAGGTTATCATCAGAAGAAGAATCATTTCTATATTCTGTCTAGTGCGCAGACTCGGAATATCACCTAATCTTCTCTACCATGTTAATTTCATAAACACAGTTAGGGCAGTCTCATTATTATATGATAATAATGGGTCGTTAAATTCTCCTCTTCGCTTTTCAAAAATCAACCCAAACCTTTAAAAACACTCAACCATAGAAAAGAAAACTCAATCAAAAGTTTGGTCATTTTCACATGGTTCATCTGCTTTAGTAACTGTGGTTTGATTTCTCACAGTTGTGAATGAATCTGATAAAAAGTTTTAAAATTTCACGGTGAGCATAACAAGAAATTTGGTTTATTCACCTATTTGATATTTGCTATTTTAAGTTTAAGTTTGGTGTATTTACGACCAACCTTAAATCTCTCAATTGAGGTTAAATTAAAAGAGTATGGTTTTAAAATTTTCATATTGATCTTTGGTTATTTTTCAATAAAATATTGAATTAAAAATGAGAAAATTGAAAAGATGGGAAATCATCGGTTTCGTATTAAATTAACGTAGCTCGAAATTAATTGTTCTAAATAAATAAAATTCAGAAATTAACCGTCACGAAGTTGATAGATTCACCACAAAATTGAACTTCGTGATCTATTCGTTGATGCTAAATATGCTTGACGATCTCGATATAAAAGTTATTTTGAAAAAATGTTCTTTAGAGAAGCTTTATTTTAAATCGCATGAAAATATTTTTCCTATTTTTTGCACGACGTGAGAATGATTTTTACGTCCGAACATTGAGAATAGGGTTATACTGACTTTCAAACATATTGGGGATATAATTTTGAATCAGTTGACTTGGTAAATAGCTTTTAAAAGATATTTTACATGAGGAAGAAAATCGAAATCAAATCCATGAATTTAATATCCTCTAAATTTCTCGATAGATCCAAATTTTTGAAATAAAAAGCCATTATTTTACAAATTTTCGTTGAGTATATTTATCTCAAAATATAAGTGTGATTAACAATACGATTAAATATTATGATACGAACCATATATGGGATAAATTTCTCTACAAAATGAATGTAAATAATAATTTTGAAATATTCACCACTCTAGTTTATGAAGAAAAGGAAATAACAAATATCGAATTTATTTCTGGAAATCTTATGAATTAATGCTATTAAATAGAAAATTTAACGAGTTTAAACGATTACATTAGATTTATGGAATTTATTGTTCAAAATTTGTGCTTCGCGTTTTTTATTATTTTATTCATAAATAGAGTTTTGAACGATCTTCACTGAATAATAACGAATCCACTTTAATGATATATTTTAAGGGGCGAAATTTTGATTATTATATGATGATTCGTCTATCAAATAAAGTTTTTACAACGTTTTGAATTTATTCAGTTCTTATCCCTTTAAAAATTCACTCCGTTTTATTACAACAGAATTTATTTATAGATAAAATTATGTTTAACTTTCAGAGATAAATTTTATATGCATTTCCAATCTAGATTTAAATCTTAAGATAAGTGCTGAATTTACAAAATGTCAAAATAAAAAGAACTAAAAAATCTTCTATAACTTATGTTCCAAACCATAAACAGGAATGTTAACTTAAAATATTGATTGCTCAAATTTTAATATTATTTGTTAAATGATTAATTCATGTCAGTAAAATGGCCAATCAATTTCTTAAAACGCCTGATTTTAAATGACTAAGAACGAAGTGCAACCAGGTTAATTTAAATAGTTATACTATAAGAATCTGTGATGTGTGCGGAATTATATTATTTTCCCATTTTTATTTAATCTATCAGGATTTTCACAATTATATTCTGTTTTCATTCTCTGATCTAATTTAAATTAAGAAGCACTATTTCAGAAAATCTAAGAGAAGTATTACGCATACCCATATACTATTAACAATGGCGATATTTTTTAATCAAATGTATTTTCTTAAAATTTTTCCAGATAGACCCAAAGAAATACATAAACTTTTCTGTTTTCCAACATCGATAACTTCAAAAATTCAACCAGAGAATTGGGTAATTTAACGAATTCTTTGAACTTGTGTGTGTTGAAATGTAAAAGTTGTCATTTAATTAAATATTTTAACCGCCTGGTGGTATTAGTGCGCCTGTGTGTTTTTCAGATGTTAACCTTTTGCAGACTAAGTGCACATTTATTTAAAATAAATTAAAATAAGGTTTAAATGAATTTCTGAGAGATTTTAAAATTATTTAATTTATCATAACTCGTTTGCTTTATGAATTTCAGATATGAGGCGAGGTGCAGTTCTGCGGTTTATCAGATGAATAAAGGAAAAATTAAAATTAAATATCAAGCTAAAATGTATTAAATTTGGCATAACCTAGATGATGATTCCCCAGTTTAGGAAAAATAAACAAATAAATTCTCCTAACAGATCTATGTCAAATAGTAAATGATGATTTCTAATAAAGGAAAAATTAAAAAAATTTCACATAATGAAAGAAAAAACAATTTTTAAACAGATGAAGTTTTCCCATTCGGCTTTGCGGCGTGGGAATGGCACCTTCAAAGATATTAAAAATAGGAATTTTTGGTGATTCAGAAAAGTTAAAATCAATGATCCTTAATCAAATAAAACCCGACACGGATAGAAATTTTGAAGTAATTTTGCACTTCGTTACAAACAGTCAAAAAATACGACGGACATATATGAAGCAATTTTTACGGTTAAGGAATCAAAAAAGGTCGAAAGAGTTCGGATATTTAAATTTTCTTCAGAGGTATTTCAACATTGAATTTTGGAACTTAATAATTTATCGAAGAAGGGCGTATTTATAAAGATGATATTAAAAATACAATTAAATGAAAATTTGATGTGATATGATAAAGTTGATGTTTATATTAATGCATAAGATAATCGGAAAATGTTGATAGTCGACATCTATTTCTGGAATTTCTTTTATTGCTTCATTCCGCACGATACTTAAATCACTTTTTCTGTTCTTCTGGAAAATACTGAATTTTAAATACTTTAAAAGCTAGAATAGTCAATTTTATTCAGTTCGAATAAAAAACAAGCTATCTTGTTATATTTTATCAATAGATATATTTAACTTTAATCTTTAAATCGAGAGGCGACTGGATCATTCAGTTCCGTATATTACTCAATTAAATTTTAAATAGTTTCATAACTCATTTCATCCAATTGAATCGAAAATAATATATTGTTGTACTCTTATATTTTCGATCGATATATTATGAGATATCAATACTTCGGTAGAATCTACCATAAAAGAATTGTTATAAATTTTCTGGTAGGCATGCAACTGCGCTGTAAGTTATCTGCCATGTATTTCCTACCTTTCAAAATATTTTTCTTACATTTCGATTAAATTTAAAATTTAACAACAATCTAATCATTCATTAATTGACACGGCTTGTTAATTTTTTATCGGAATTAAATTGTTTGGTTTTTACTCTTATTTTCCTCAACTATACTCATGAGAATTTTAAGCGTTTTATTTTAGGCGACTGTTTTAACACGACGCGCTGAATCGAGGCGGTCAACATTGGTTTCGGTCCCAGGTTTGAATCATTTTTATACCTTCCTTCTCTTTTATGCGAGATCAAATCGTGATATAAGTTTGGTTTGCTGCGCGGTGCATGTTCGAATTTTAAAAAATGTAGCTCCTCACTTTTTCAGAATGACGCTCATGGCAATATTCTTTCAAAATATTCTTAATTAATTTTAAAATAAGGTGAAATTTACAAAATACACTTCATCTTTGTGAAAAGTATTTGTTGTATCTTAATATAGCGTAAGAAATTCTCGCTGGTTCAAAATATTCGTCTAACTTTATGGCAGGATTTAATAAAATATTTTTGGGGGTTTTCGATGTCAACATTCCTTTCATATTGAGATTATTAAAAGCGTTAATCCGCCGAAATAATTTTTATTAGTTTTATAGCTTTATTGATATTGTATATTTATGTTCAGTCCTCAGTTGTCCCTCGGATTAATAGCTACTGCTATCACATCCTAGACGTACTTAAAAATAAATTAAAGGCTTTAATTCTGGTTGTCGACGCTGCCGAGAATTCAAGTATCACCTACGCCAAGTGTCTCAAAAAAGAAATGTCTAAATCGAAACTTAAAGATGTTTAGTTGTCTTTAACAAAGTTTTCAATGGTCGTTCTCGTGAATACCCTGTCGTTGAACAATTCCGATGCCTTCAAAAAGGATTTAAATGATATAACAGACAACGGAAAAGGTTTTTCTCAAGTTATCAGCAGTTAACTTCTTTGAGATCGACAACGATAACTCACAAGTAATTTACAATGTTTTCTTATCAATTATGAAAAAAGTATCAAATATCCCCATTAATTATTCAGAAGTCGCAAAAAAGAACCAATACACACCTTTTCGGGGAAAATAAGCACGCTTAACAATTCATTTGTCTTGCTTAAAAATATTCGAAATAATTATTTTTTCAAAAGTAGCATGTTTCGTAAATACGCGTTAAACTTCGTTTTATAGTTTATAAAACCTTCGTCATAAAGTTGTCTAAAATTACAGTTTTCTCCTTTTAAATATTGGGACAAGATGGATAACTCCAACTATGTAGAGTTAAGTTCAATTCAGAAAATGAAATAGAGAAAAGTATCTGCCCTTTTCTCATGTTATTTAAAAGTTACACATACTCATAAAAATCGTCAAAAACGTTGTCAGATGAAACATGCAAGTATTATCGAAAATTAGAACCCGAGACCGTTTGAAGTGTTAAAACTTCTGGTGGTTCAATATATTTAACGAAACAGTTTTTGACAGTGTCGGAAATATTTCAGAAATTCGTCCAACTCTGTGAGATTATCAAGACACCATATGGTATAATATTGAAAAGCAGATACTCGTTTTCAAACAAATTAAAGATATCTTGATTCAGGCTATCGTAATTTATTTGAAATAAATTTCAGATAATAGTGTGAAGTAAAAATTAAATTTAGACGTCAAAGTATACGTGAGTACAATTTTGTCCTAAAATCCCGTGTGAAGTCAACAAATACATCATTTGAAATGAAGCATAAGAATTTGATTCTGATTCAATCGGTGCACAAAATGGGCAAACTCTAAACTAACAATTTAAATGTCTTCGTAACTTATAGTTACATGGCTTGTTTTCACAACACTATATTCAATTCTAACAAACTGCTAGTTTTTCATTTTCCTTAAATAGGGAATGAGTATAGGTTGAATACTTAAGTTCAACTTTTCGTAAGTTAGCAACTTTTGGTTTGATATTTAAAATATAAATATTTGTTTTAACCCTCAAATCAACTGCAACTACACTTTGGCTTTAAAATCGATCATGTATATTATTTTCGAAAATATTGACTAATTTGTCTGGTGAGAAAAAATATTGAGTTGAAACCATCGTGGTAAAATTACATGATTTATACATATAAGCGCTTTTCATAGTAATGGTTAAAACTCGGGATGGCCTAAATATTTAAAAAATGGATATAATTTATTGATTCAACCAAAATTATTTTTCAATAAACAATGTCGAACTGAAACTGTCTTCTAATCAAGTTATGCAAACGAAAAAATCCAAAATTTTATTATTTGTAGATTAAAAAATTTTATATCTTTAATACGTATTTTTGACTTTTTATCGTTTCATACATAAAAAGTATCGATTATGATTCTGCGCGTTCATGATTGTATCAAATTATTGTCATTTCTACATTTTAAAACTATATTTGAAAATTTTCTAAATCTTAAGTGCGATTAATTCTCGAAAGTATTCTAGGTGTGGAGAAAGAACAATAAAAGTTGACTAACAACGATGGTTTCACTTTTTATTCAGTCACAATCAGAGTTTATATTGGTAAAAACTAATAAAATTCGACGCTTAGTTTTTAACATAAAATAAAATTTATCGTCAAAATTAATCATCCAAATTAAAGATAGTAGGTTGTTAAATTGATGAAAAATAAATTTTAAAATTACAAATTTAGGAGGAATGTTGATTTCAAAAATTCAAAATAAATTAAGAAAAATTTTTATAAGTTGGACTTGAAAATCAAAATAAAGTTACACAAAATCACTCATTAAAAATACCGGTATCTTCAAGAAAGTTATTGTTTTTCCTTAATCTAAGAAATACTTAAAGAGCGATTTAGTTCACATTATAAAATTAAACTCATACTTTTATCCTTTCTGATGCTTGATTCACATCTCACTATATTCAGGAATTTCCCATGATATTTCTACGAGTTTTACCGAATCATACAATTTTAACATTAACCGAAAATGTATAATAATTTTACAATAAATGTCTTTCCTTTCTTTTTTTTCAAATAAATATATCTGTGGTAGTTTCGAATGATTATCTTGACAACAAAATCCACAAATTGGATTTATCAAAATTGAGCAACTAAGAATTTTTAGCATGTTCTTATATGATCAAAATGATACACTGTATCTCTCATTCAAAGAGAATATTTAAACCTTACAAAAACAAGCCAACATTGTATTTCTGTCCCAAGTTCGGTTTTATCAACAATGAAAATGGCCTTCCCAAGGATTTTCGAAGCGAAAATAAGTTGCTTAAAATACTATATGTCACCATTGACGAATTGTTATTGATTATTCTAGCGCTTCAGCAAGACTATTTTTTATTATAATGATTTTAAAGAGAAAATAATTACCGGAGAGGGATGACACTAGAAAGAGATGAGTCTTTGTTCGGAGATTATAAATATTACCTGGAGGATCCTATTAATGCTGACTATATGAGTGGAAAATTTGAGAGAACAATGAAAAATGATTATTTCTCTTTGAAGTTCCTTTTCGAGTTATAGATACTAGCCTTTCACTTTTTCTGGTACATTTGAGACCAAGATCATAAGTTATCACCCATTTTTTCAACGATATATCATTACAACTTATGCATATATCATAACAAAACTACTTGTCATTCTGTAGACTTAGTAGATTCTAAAATTAGTTTCTAGAGGAATATTAAACATAGTACTGAGAACTAAACTAAAATACCCACAAGAAAATTGCGGTCCTGATTTCAAAATACATAAGAATGAAAATTGAACCAATGATCATCTCAGAGAGTTCTTTCTAAGGTGGAAAAACAGTTCGAATCTTTAAATAGGATCTCTACTTGTAAATAAAACAGAATCATCAAATGTGGATGTAACACCTTTATAATATCTGCTTTTTCATCATTATGAAAGGTTTAGCAGACGAAATAGCTAGAATACCAGAAAATAAACAATTATAGTCCGCAAAATTGAATTTTTAACACAATGGCCAAAACGGCCATGGCCATTTCCTCGATAGATACAACAAATTATTAAGAAGTGAGATTTCTTGTAAAAACGCCATGTGAAGATTGTCTCAAATTTTCAATAAGATTCGTTCAGGACGCATGCTTCCATCCAAAACATAAAACTCTAAAGAAGTAAAAATACCAAGAGCTATCCGCGCGACTTAAAAGCCGGTGTAAGTAATTTTTTGAGTTTCTCAAATTGAATCAACCATAAAATTTGAACAATTTAAGCCGCAGACGCACGGGCTATTGTTGAAAACTTTACCCATTGAGATATTTGTTTCAATCAAAATACTCGAAATGGAATGATTTTGAATTTAATTGTTTTCATTACTAAATAAATTTAACGTACTATAAAAATCATTGATGAATTTTACCGACTGAGTACCTATCGTTAACGCTTATTTTAATGAAAAGTTCATTTGTTCAAATATAAAAATTTGAAAAGCTTAATTAAAATAACGGAATATCACAGAGTTAAAATATCGTCTGGATTTTTTGCAAAGAAAAATTTGAAAAAGGAGATTTTATAAATGGTAGTAAGGCATTCATCTTTTTAAAAGATTTGAGTTTATGATCATTTTGTAATCTTTAAAAAATATATCATAGCCACATATGTGTAATACGAAAACAAAAGATTTGGCTCCGATATCAATATCAGTGTAAAATCGAATTTCCCATAAGTCTTACATCTGGGTTAGAGAATGCATGCTAATACATGAAAGGCATCGCACAAATTTTATAAGGAACCCTTTGACGAAATCTTAAAAGATTGACCGTTCTACTTTAGGAGGTTCAAAATAACTCTTCGAATATATGAAATAGTCCAAGACTGACTGCTTTTAAGGAGAAACAAAAAAAAGATTTCCGAAAATCTCTAGAAAATTTGAATAACAAGGATACGAAAAGTTGAGCGATGAAGAAATTATACAACTCTTGAAAAAAAAGAGAATAAGGTCAACTCTCTCAACCAGAAGTATCTTTAAGATAAATCAAATCAAGGCGAAGGTGAACCAAGGAAAAATTCCTTACACATTGAAAATAATGAGCTTAAAGTGTATCTATCCTACAAGCATTGATAAACAATAAAACTTACACGATGAGTTCATTCTTGTTGTAAAAATTAAAAGATAAAAAAGGAAGTATTCCACAATTTTCATTTGAGAAAGTTAAAATGGAGGAAATTCATGAACATGCGCGAAACTTATAACAGAAGAAGCAAAATATAAAAATTATAAATCGATAAAAATATGTCTTGAAAATTGTCAAAAAAGTTATCGCACATGAACCAGAATTTTATGATTGATAAAAAACGAAATCTAAACAAAAACTGAAGATCCACTGATAATTTGTATTTGGCGAGGTAGATAATGGCAGAATTTTACCAACTGCCCAGCTATGAACTCGAAGCATTGTTACAATAAAAATGGATCCTTCACTCTCATCTACCTAAAAAGGGGTTGCAGAATAAAAATCTCAATGAAAACCACTTTATATCTGTCTGAAAGTTTTTAAATGTTCATCCTTCATTTATTGTGGATTACACTTCAAAAAACACACTTTTTCAAGATGGATATTAAAATTAATTGCCATCACGTTAGGATTATGTTTGAAACCTGTGTCTCAATATCCGGCATCAGACGATAAAATGTGAAAACTGTCAAAGCCTCAACTGAAACCAGTTGAAAGGTTAAGGGGTACACAAATAACTCCCTCAAAACTCTGGATATCGCCGAGTTAGATGCTTTATTTGAAGGGAAAAGTCAAAAAGTACAGATTTTCGGCCTTAATCGGATTAAAAAGTTGGGCATAAATATATCTGGTTTATTGACTTGAAACAGAACAAAATTTGTTGAAGTATAAAGTTTCAATGATATCATCGAAAAAAGCTCAAGATTTAACCTATTCAGATGAAGTATAAATTTCCCTGTATCAACAATACTAAATTCAGACGCAAAGTAGATATAAGCCTAAAAAAGTCCTCTATTTTACGGTATTTAAAGTAAAAAAGTTATTTCAAGGTTAGTGAAAAGTAAGATAATAGAAAAGATTTTAGGAGCAGTTCAATACATAAAGGTTGGAAGCTACTGAAGCCTCGGCAGTGGGAATTAGTGGTATACTGCTCTATGAACTAGAAGATGGCTCGGTAAGCCAGTAGCTTACACTTCCAGTTCATTAAAAAAGCAGAAGTAAATAGCTCGGTCACAGAGAGGATAAATCTTGACATATTTGGCACCTTAGAAAAGTTTAATGACAATCTATGGACGAAAATTTACATTATCGATATTTCATAAACAGCTCAAGAAAATATTTTGGGTGTCCGATGGCTTGTTCATAATTATATCGTCAAGACTTTTGATGTGGCGAGTATCCCCGATCTTCTACGCTGTTATTATCGTGTTTCCCCGAAAGAAATATAACACTATCCAAGATTCCTTGTCGCAAATGCAAAAGAACGAAACAGGCAGAAGAAATGTATAAAAATTTTAGATCATGTTAATTACAAAAATTTTTTGCAAAAGAATAAAAAAAAACCATCACTTTATCTCGAATAACTAAGTTACATGACTTTGGAGTTTCCTATAAATCGAGTCGCTCATAAAGCAAAAAGATACTCTTTGATTCCAGAAACTTAATACAATGAAATGAAAACTTATTTTAATGAAGGGCCGATTTATTTTCCCGATAATTCCTTTCGAAACAATTCTTCGATATTTCCACATATGTAACACAGGTACAGAAGCCGTGAAAGAAAAGTCACAAACTAACATTGATGGAAATTTATGAATAATGGGAGAAAAGGGTTAAAAAATATCAAGAGTGCTAAGAAAATAGACCAACTTGGTTGAAAGTTCACTGGTATCCTGGAATATGCTCAAACATAGATGGAAACTAATTTGTATTGATTTTACTCCCAGAATATATGATTTTTATTTTTCTAATCGTCAGCGCTTGTTAGAAGTGGATCATAGACTTTTTCTTGAAAACAAACGAAACCGAAGGAACATTAATTTGTTTTGAAGAATCATTGTCACGTCAGGGTTTCCGAAATTTGGTCTATTTCACGACGGCCGAGTAATTTAATCCATGACGTTCAAAGAACTTTTTCGAAAATTTCAAAGAAAAGCATTACAACATGAATAATATTAAAAAATGTATAACGGTGGTTATTTAAAGCTATTTTTGGTAAAGACAAACTGCACTTGCATCAACCGAAAGATCCAAGGGTAAGATTCTTATGGGCAAAAATTAAGAAGAGTACATGACGATTTTAAAAATAATGTCACACACAATATAGGAGAATGATTTCAAGGGCAAAGATAATTTCACTATCTTAGTGAAATCATTTGAATTTTAAGAATATAACTGTATCTGGGTTAGAAACTAAAGATTACCTGGATATCACGAAGGCGATATCGTGAGGAAAGAGTCTAATTAATCTTAGAATGTTGATTTTGAGAGTGAGACTGTCCGGTATCGTGCCGACAGCTAAAATGTTAGCAGGATCCTGGGGGATAAATCATGTAAAATATCTAGATCACAACAATAGTTTGTGTACGAATGAAAAAAAGTATAATTAAACCACGTGATCAGAGTAAGTTGTTCTAAAATTATCAAGTTTTTTAATTTAACAAATTTTATAAAAGATTCAGTTAGGATTCGACTTTAAATGAACTAGAAAGTCATGAAAAATCAATGAATCCTCAAAATACGCCAGATATCACATACCAGGACTATCTCGGAGCCAAGCAAAATTAACAATTACAAGGATTGGGACAATAAAATAAATACGAAAATAAACGACTTGACTCGTATATAAATTTAATTATGATCACATGTAGCTTGATTAAGTATTTAAGAATATTCTAAATTTTGTATGAAATATTCCCTGAGATCTTGGTGCGTATTTTAATAAAAAAACGATCATGAGTTAATCGTTGTGAGAATTGTAACCATTAAACCTACGAATTTTCATTTTTATGTGGATTGTTTTACCTAAAATTTAAATTTATGGATGGAGCAAATTTTAGATTCAATAGCGCAAGTTAGAGTCATGCGCAAAATATGGTATAATTGGATTTTGTTTCAAATCACGCGGCGAATGTGAAAAAATTAATTTCATTTTATTCTTGTTTAACTATGAAATTCCTCACGGTTAAATTAATCACAGACAATCTTCTTAATTTTTTGAATTCATCAGATTCGAAAAGTTATTATGATACAATTTCTTTTATTGAGTCTCAGCTATGTATTTACCGCGTGCGTGTTTAGAATTTTATTAGTTTGATTTATTCCATTTAAATTCAGGTTACATTTTATATTTTTATAAACCTTTACAGTGTTGAGTTTAAAAAACTTTCAATATTCCTTTCAAGTTTTTCGTACTTATATCATTTTGAATTGATTATATTTTCATGTGAATTATTCAAAGATGCCAAGTGGTTTTTGTTGGTATTTATTTTTAGTAATCTAATATTTTATTTTATGAATCGATATATTCTTGAAGTTGTTGGCTCATTAAATTAAAACAACATATCTTATTTTTATAATTCTGGAATTCCTACATTGATTTTCATGAAGGAAATTTAATTCTGTCAATTTTTATTTCAAAAAAGAGGATATAGTTTGGCTTAATTGATATTCTCAGTCAAGTCCTTTTTTACTTTTCAAACATTTTGAACCTACTTAAATTTAATTCGCTTTACGTTGTTTTCAAAAACCAAAAGTGTAAAAACCATGAATTATAATTTATTGATATTTATATTTTTAGATTAAAATATCTGTTCAAAATGTCGACCTATCTCACGTCTAATTGAGTTACTATATAAAAACCTTCTTTGAATGGTAATTATATTAACTGTAGTAAAATAGAAATTAAGCAGAAGAAGATGATTGTCCATTAAAGTCGAAAAAAAGCCGAACGCATGTGCCAATCAAATAAACGATGTCCTAAAAAAGGCCGCCAAAACGGCGGAAGATATGTGAGAACTTAAATTTATCGGAATCTCAAAACGATTTGTGTAATACGTTTCAACGAGGATACATATGAATTGATGCGCGTTAGCAGCCTAAAAGTAAATAAGGGGGCTTCCTAATGGAAGGAAAACAAGCTAATTTTCTTTTAAAATGCTCAAATGGGGTCGAATCTTTCGGAATTACCAAAAAACGAGGATAATTTTTTATGAAATTCTAAAATACAAATATTTCATTTTGATATTAAATAACATTTTTGAAAGAAACTAATTCATAATAATTACCATTCTTAAAAGATATAATGGTCATTAAAACGTGTGAAAAGTAATAGTTATTCCAAAAAAATCATATGGTAAAAAATTGCTGAAATAAATCATCAAAGCAACCTTTGATACCTACCAAGTTGATAGAAATTATTATTAATTATGATCAAAGCTCGAAAACCTGTCATATTTAAACTATAATACATGAGATTAATCGGAAATATTCGGATCTTACAATTCAGTTAAAACAAAATACATAAACTTTAAATTTATCAATTATATAGCAAAAGTAAAATTTAATACTTTAATTAGACTTACTTTCAGTGATGTAAGTTTTGAGGCTTGATTTTGGACATGAGTTGAATTTCACACAAATGAATGAAAAATACTAAATTATTACCAAAATAAAATCTTAAACAAAAGATTCTGTCAAGATTAGTGAGATAATTTTAATGTTTGAATGTTTAGCGTATTAAATATACTTGTTTTATTTAAATTTTCAATATTTTGTAACCTTTGGAGTATAATTGTTTTTATACGTTAAATGTATATCAAAAGTTGTAAATCGAGTTGCCAGAATATATTGTAATCTCGTAAGACTATTAAATTAATTAATTGATGTTAGTCGCTTTATTAATATGGAAAAGTCATTATTTGTGAACCTCGTTTTCATTATTCTGGCTATTAAAAAAGCCGAGTTCATGGTAAAAATTTATTTTGCAAATAATAATTCTAAACATTAAAACATCTTAAAACACTGGGAGAAGTATATAGTTAAAAAATGAATTCAACATTGATATACTGATTTTTTATTTTAGAGTCGAGTAGGAATTAAAGTTCACATCCAAAGAATATATTTTCGAGATTGTACAGGTTCAAATTTTTACGATATAACCGGAAAGATGAAAATGAGAGCAACATGCTATAAATATGATATTCTATTAGACGTCGGGAATAAAAAATCTATCGACATTTTTCAACTCACACACAGCCAAACGCCGGCCGCCTTCACTTTTTTAACGACCTTGAAAATATCTCAAGTGATTTTGAAACACAAATTTAGAACATTTGTTGTTTTCAGCTATATTTGGTAAAGTCTGGTCCTGGTCAAAAAGATAGCACAGCGGCGGTTGATTATTTCTTTCGACATAATCATGTCGCATTTTTCGACTACGTTTGTTACCCATGTACAAGTGAGAATAATATTTTTGTTTTTTATGGGAGAATAAAGTATTTGAATGACTAAGCAAGATCATTTATCTCTCATTTTATTGATATGCCTCTCAGATCACTTGTTTTTAAAGTGAATTATATGCAACATAATCCAACACGATTTAGGCAATACGCTGGAAAAGCACAGAAATTTACAGTAAAAATCCTCAAAGATCGGAAGGAAATATTAAAATATGATTTCATCCAAAAACATGATACCACTAAATTTCCCAATTATTTTGTTGTTAATGCCGATTCACTTGAAGTATATTTAAAATAAAATATAGTCAACAAAAAACATGCGCGTGCTAATTATTGAAGTTGACTCAAATGGACGAGAAAACGATCTAGATGTTCTTACTTTTAACGAAGGATTAAAACCCTACGAGAGAAAAATAATTGACAAAAGAACTCCTAATGATATTTTTCAGAGTTATGCCGAAATTTAGTAGATTTAATCTAAATTACAATAGTTTTACCAGCTATGGATATTATGGAAGCAATGATACAATTCCACAATCGATAGAAATTCCAGAACTTCAGGATTTAGCAAGCTATGATAGCGGTAAGCACATTTTTTCGAATTTAATAAAATTAACACATGAAAAATTTATCTGAATATTTCTCACATAAAATAGAAGTCTGTTTTAAAGGTCTATGTCTCAATAACTCAACTTGCTTTGTATGGACTGAGTTAATATTTAGATGATGCGGAACACATTCGTTTGTAAGTGTAAACCAGGGACCTATGGAAGATACTGTGAACTTTTTGAATGTACTCCTGAATGTAAAAATCGAAAATGTGAAGCGGGCAACAAGTGTTCAAGTTCCTGCTATCCAGGATGGTCTGGGAATAATTGCCTTGACGTTTCATGCCAAAATTATACTCGGTGTTCTTCTGGTTCAAGTTTTTGGCGCATTGATTTAGGCTGTGTTGTTCAAGAGAACATTCGAAAATGTGTTTGTACTGATAAAAATACCTTTGGAAAATTTTGCCAACATCGGTACCCCCAAGATTGCGGCATTGGAAAATGCCAATTCTACAGCGTATAGAACCTTAATTGTATCAGGGAAAGTTTAGTTGTGTATGCCCTAAAGGTATGAATGGGCCGGCATGTATGAATCCGAGTATTTTAAACCTTTGATATACAGCTGAGGTCTTGAAGTTGACTCTTTATCCACAGAGGTTAATAGTTTTTCACGTGGTCTGCGTGATATGTCTATGGATAGTTTTGCTCTTGAAACTTTACTTCATGATATTCATACGAATTTCAAAATCTTACAGTTCCATATACCAGGATCAAAATATTGAATTAAATCTATTCAACAAGAATAAAAATAATTGTGAGCAAATTTTAGGAATTTAGTATTTCGTAGTAGTAACACATCTAAAGCGGCAGAACCGGACTATTACCAGAATATATATGAAAAAACAGATGAAAATATTTACGATAAAGTACTCGAGGAACCTGCTTACGACACAATGGAAAATGAAGATGTTTACGAAAAATTATCTTATGAACCAAATTGCCTCAAAACATTTGTTAACGATCAAAATCGTATAAAATCCATAATATTTAGGTGCGATAGGAGGATTAACTTTAAAAAGTTTATACTTTGTTGATAATAGATGAAAATGGTGGAAAAAGTTCCCAAAAGACAGAGGCTTTGTATAGTGATCTGTCTGAGGATGTAGAAGCGGGTATTTTTCAAATTTTATTCAGCAAATCAACCTGACGAGGACATAGAAGACGATGATGACGATGATGGCATTTATGAATAAAAGTCACAATGAAATAAAATAATCGAAACATCCCACTTTTGTTAATTCTGCACTATTTTAAAGTTCAAACGTTTTAGCTATTTTGAACTTAGTTGAATATTTCTTGTTTTAACTGGCCAACAGTTATCGGATAAAAATCGTGAAATCTGCCGTTTATTGTCACCAAAAATTTATTTTAGATGTTGTAAAATCTCAATTTTTTCGTCACACTAAAACATTGGATAAAAATAAAAAACTTCTCATCTCGCGGCGTGGTTCAAATCTTCGTCCGCAATCGTAAGTCGAAAAGAAAAATTAAAATCAAACTGAGAAAAAATTTCTAACTTCTTTTAATATATGTTAATTATTTTTTAATTTCAATGGCGAAACAATTGGAATTTATGTCGATTGCATAGTTTTTTATAACCTGTCAACGTTCGGCTCGACGTTTTATTTTTTATCATAACATTCAGATGCTTGTTGGATTGAGCGGCCTATTTTGATGGTCTGTTGTTAGCGTAGCCCGCATATTCATGTTTTTTAATTGAATCATCAATTTGGGTAAAAAATAGAGGCATCTATAAGAAAAAAATTTTCTGTGGTTCTTCAGGTTTCAGAGTCGATCACTAAGTTAAATAATATTTTTCCGTTTAATCGTTTTTCAACCTCAATAAAATCTTGATTTGTGAATTCATCTATCATCTTCAAAAATTTTATTCGCATTTGCTTGTCGATTTTAAAATGGGTCAGTGGGAAAAATGTCAAGCACATTAAAAACTTCATTAATTTTATCTCCATCTTTGCATACATATTGTGAGCTATTCTTTCAGGGTTTTATTAGATTATATACTCATAAATTTTATTCTAAAATTTAGGGGTTACACAAGATATTGTCTTTCACTGGAAACATGTCATACTTTAACAAAAATGATTCTTAAATAATACAGTTTGAAGTTAAGAAGACCACCTTGGCCCATTGTCTGTGGAATGCTTGCAGTGTTTGGAGGTAAATAAGTCACTTTTATCTTTTTATTTTTCACCTAAGTGTAAGGGGATACTATGGAACATCTCCGCACATCAGTAAAGCCTAAAATATATTAAGTTTTCAAGACAATATTCATTCTTCTCAAGAATGAACCAGTTTTAAAATAGGTCTTCAAAAAGACACCGTTTCATCAGGCTATTTACTCCCATGATATTGCAGCAGTATCGTAGATTTGTGGGTCCTCTTGAAAGCTCGTAGATTTTTATCATTCAAAATTAAAAATAAGTTAAGTTTTAAAAAGCTACATCTTGACCAGATAGAAGGGTTGAACCACCTTTTAATTCTAAATAGCCGGGCATCCTCGCAGCATATATTTGAAAAAATGGCCGAACGGGCGTAAGTTCAAATATATGTCGGTTTCATTTATACTTAACATTTTCATATGAAAATGTTTATTTTCTTTAATCAAATTTTTAAAATTATTTTGAGATATTTAGAAAGCTTTCAAATCAGCAGTTTTCCTTTACAAAAAGTCATCACACAATGGTAGTTTTCACTTTATTTTAATCTTTTCAAGTAGACAAAGCGTTTTATTAAATTTTTATTACAGTTGTTACCTTTTTTCTCATTCAAACCTAACGAGACTGCATTCTTTGGTTTTGCATTGTCATGTAAGTGAGTAGAATATTCTTAACTGATACATCCTCCATTCAAACCTTTAATGATTCTTCCATGTCCTATTTGAGGCCATTATGTTTATCTGCGATAATAGTAGATTTCTCCGAAACCCGTTCGTTTTGTAAGTTCAAAAGTTAGTTCTTGTCGTTTATTATGATTATAATTGTCTAAAGTGATTGAACTTCTCGTAACAAGTCGGAAGTCTCGTTCCTCTCGTGTTTCTTTTTATCTTCTTTTTCTTGTCTTTATCACTTTTAGCAACACTTTTGGTCGCAAAAAATCACAGATTAGTTATAAAAATATAAAAATTTTTAAGTGGAGTCACCTAGAAATGTTCATACTAGTGGACTAACTACACTGTTGACAATAATGATGTCGATGTTCTTATTTTTTAAGGCCCGCAGCGTAGAATTATTGAATATTTTTTTTGTCAAATTTCCAAAAGCTTAATTATTTTCTTTGATTCTGACTTCTCGACAAAATTTTAAAGTAAACTTGACATCTGTTTACCATTCCTTTTTGATCATAAAAATAAATTAGTGGAAACTCAACAAAGAAAGTTGTTTTCGTAAAGACGCTAAATCTAAACATGAAAAATGATAAAAAAAATTTCGTTTATCATTTTCAAAAGGATGCGCAAGTGTGCAATGAAATTTTACTCCGCTCGAAAAGTTAATTTCACATCACAGCTATTACATTAAATTATGGAATATATTTTACTTAAGATTTCTACAAGGCAATTTTTCAATATTTTCAACTTAGCTGTGTCTTGAATGCAAGATTTGGTTGCGTCAATTCACGAATGAACACGATTTAAATTTTACCTTTTTCAATCTTATCAATAAAATTAGATCATCAAAATCTTGCGTATAATTATTTAAGTCATGGAAAATGTTCTTTAGCTGTAAGTTTTTGGGAGCAGTAAGAGTTTAAAAAATAATTAACGCGTAATTAATTAATTTAAAAAATTTGGAGGATCTTTGAAATATTAGGTTACCTTAATTTTATGAATATATCGATTTTGTACTTTTCGAGGTTTTGTGTTTCAAAAATTTTTTATTCACATTTATGACAGATTTAAATATTAAAAAAACCTAACATATTAAAAAACGATGATAGAATTTATAAAAGTTGATTTAACCAGAAATTTTTTTCTTACAATTAAAATTCAACACAAAATACTTTCTGATAAATTCGAAGTAACTTAACTTTTTCAAACATCATTAATAAAACACTCATGCGCCATTGATCGCTCGAAAAAGCATTCTAGAAAATAATTAGAAAAAGAGAATTTAGATGGAAAGTTGAAATAAAGGCCTTGATGTATTGTTTTCAATTAAATTATTGTTTAATTTTCTTATTTTTATAAGTTAATTTGTTTATAATTGTGTTTTGTGATAAAAAATGGTTAAAGTCTTAGCCATTCCGATTTAATATAACATAACGATACTCTTGAATGACACAAGTGATTTTGACAAACACTTATAATCTCTAACTTATCAAGGGTGGCTTATTTAATTTTTTTTGAAACACATATTTTTTAATTTATTGATGATAAAACTCTCACTGAAATTTGTTAATTTATTAAGTGAAATAAATGCGATAAGAACTAAAACGATACGCATGGAAACCATAATCTATCGCAAGAAACGGTACTTTTCTTATTTTTCAATCTCATTTAAAAATTTTTAATTTTCAACCGATGATTTTATGTCCACATTTTATAACCTATCATACGACAATGCATTTATAAATCTTAATACTCTTGTTATGATTTTATCCCTCATTCAAATTAGCTAATTTTTATTTTATGAATGTTTTTTCAATTAGTTTTTGTTCTTCTAAAATTTGAAGTTTGTAGAATGTACTAGCTTTAAAGTCATCATAAGATAAATATTTCAGACATTTAGCCCAAAGTCTTTGATTAAGCTAGCAATGAAAGAAGAAATTCTTCAAGTTAGATATTGTTTAGTTTAGATCTAAATTGAAATATAACTGCAATCCATGTCAAAAAATGATATTTAACACTTGCGACAACATCCGACGATTTAAGTTACTTTGTTTACTTTTCTCTTTGATTTGAAAAGCTAAAATTTTTGATTGATGATATTCATCCAAAAACAAAATCACCCGATACGGGTTACCACTATAAAATTTATGTTCAGGAAAAAGTTAAAGCTAAACCAACCACAAACTTGTGTTCAATTAATATAATTTGAATATAATGTACGAAATTTGAGAATATGATGGTCATGGTTCAAATTTTGAACTTTTTCGATTTAAGAATGGTAAATTAATAATAATTTAAAAATTCTAGTCTTATTTAAATTTACATTCTTTTTTATTTAAATTCAAATAGCATGTAACATTTGATAACAGATTGAGTGATTATATATAATATTATAAGATAATCTTAATGCTCACAAAATTCATATCTGAGATGAATCAAAAATGGCGCATTAAACCTTAATATTATTTTTAACATTCGCAATATGTGCTATTTAAGTGTTTTAAAATAGCTTTAATGTGGGTTTCATCACGATTAATTCAATTAAGTAATTCTCAACGATATCTGGACAATCGCAGTAAATAATACAAAGACAAATTTTGAGTTAAAAACAAAAATCTAGATTAAGAAAATTCATGATAATAAATGAATGACCCTAGAATACGTGATATAAAACACGCAAAATAAGTGATGTATCTTGTTCTTTTACCCATAAAAACATTTTAAATATTAAATCTTCTGATTATAGAGGTAAAAATCGATCTGCTGATATTAAATCTTTTTATTCTGTTATCTTATGGATTTTATAAGAAATCATGTTCTTTATTTGGCAAAGTCATTGACACTTTAATCGTGAGGGTTATAAAGGATTTTCTTAACAGTTTTTTTAAATGCCATGCGCGACATAAAATTAAGATAACGCTATAATTCTTGTTAATCAAAAATTAAAACGTTTTTTTATTCAGTATAATGTGATCTTCCATAAAAAACATGGACGGAGTTTTTTAACAGTTAAACTGTCTCATTTGTCATGATTTTGGTAGCTTTTTATGTTGTGTTGGACAGCGTATATGAAAGGTTTTAATCTGACAAAATGAAAAGTGGGGTGTATAAATACTCAATTATCCATTCATTTGATGTTAAAATTAGTTGTAAATTTTGTTTACATTTAAAAATATCAAAAATTTCCGTTCACGATATTCGACAGATAAAATCGAAAGACGGAAATTCCTCATGTAAAATGGTTGAAATTTTACGGTAGAGGATGCGCGACGTTCCATTAATATTAACGATTACATCACATGCAAGTAAAATTCAACGTTAGTTAAAAATTAAAAATATTAATTACCCATATGATAAAATTTGTGGTTTATAAGGAAAAGTTGATCTATTTTATTGATTCTAAATATGTTCATTTCATTGTATGTAGATAAAAAATGTTATCATCTTTAAAACCCGAAATTTAAGAACTAAAATTCTAAAGTTTAAACTGTTAAAATACTAATCTTATTTCTAACAAAGCATAAAAAATAGAAAATTTTTCTGCGTGTTATAAGCATATAAAAATATTCGCCTATCTCCTTATGATTCATGAAATTAAAAATAACTATCAAACATTCACGTTTATTCAAATAGAAAAGCCCGCCTCAAGATTAGTTCAAAAGAATATTTAGTTGCCACTATATCAATTCATGATCATACTATTATCATCATAAAATTTGTTTTATCAACTTATCCTTAAATTTGAATAAATTATGTGTGTTAAGATTTTTTACATTTCTCAAGTTTAAATTTGTGTTAAAAAGGAAATTCAACTGACTGATAATAAATTAAAATCAGTCTTTGTCCAAATGAAAATTTCAAAATTAATTCGTATGAATACATTAAGATTAGGAATATGCCTATCGTTAATAAAACTAATTTTTTCATGGTTTATACGTTTTTTACTTGATTTTCCTATTTGGCGAATAGGTTATTAAAGAATTCCCAAATGACTCGGCTTCATTTCGACGAAATTCAATTGATTTCGTCAATGGTTAAAAAGCATTGAATTTGAACAATTCTCTTTCAATATTAAATTTATCAAAAGTTAAATTATTGGTCTACCTTGGCAAATATTATCAACTGGTTGTTGAAACTCAATCTTGAATATTAATTATTTACGTTTAAATTGTAAGATTATACTCAAAGTATTTTCAATAGCTTATAACATACTTAGATTTGTGAAACATTTGAAAAGTAAGTATTTTACATAATATATGAATTTTTATTATTTTTATAAATCACTTAAATCTGAAATAAATGTCATGATGACTAAAATCTGTGGTTTCTAGTATTTATTTTTTTCATATTATTCAAATCATGTATATTTTAGAAAATTTTTAATAAGATTTTTCTTAAGATATATAAAATATCGAATTAATTTGGACAAAACGTAATCTGTTAACAGTCAACGATTTTGAATAAAAGATTTCATGCATGCAACGACATTCTTTAATTTGACTCGAGTGCTCAATTATTTTTATTTTTTTGATTTTAACCATTCAAAAAGATTGTTCTGTCAATCTAAGTTTTGTGAAAGATTTTCAAATATATTGGAAAATTCACAAATTCATTGATTTCAGTTTATGATAACACGAAAAACGCGGTTTAGTTTTACAAATATCACATTGGGTTAACCATATTTTATATTTCACTCCCACATACTATTTTTTGTGAAGTTTTTTGATTTGAAGATAAAATTGGTCAGTAAATTACAGATAAATAAAAGGAACCGTCCTTTTCTAAAGTTATTTTTAGCACGTGAGACAACTTCAATTCATATCTCATAATATGAAGTAATTTTAAGTGGCTGACATAAATTTCAATCGAATTTATTTAATTTTATTTTATAGAGATGGAAGAACTCATCAGGTTTGTGGATTCATTAAGAGAATACATGAATAAAACAAATATATTTCAACGGTTTGATCTACCAGAGATAGTGGTAGTTGGAGAACAGAGCTCGGGTAAAAGTTCAGTTTTAGACGCTCTAATTGAGAGGTAAAGCATAAAAATCACTCCAAGGGATATATTCCCAAAAGGGGTAGGAACGATGACACGAAAACCTATTATTTTGCAACTGGTTGAAACCCACGACATTAAGGCGGACTACGCCGAGTTTATTCATGAGCCAGGAAAAAAATTCGAGAATTTTGACGAGGTGAAAGCCGAATTGTATCGACTTAACGGATCGCAAAGAAATGGTGGAAATCAAATTTATAAAGAACCAATATTCTTAAAAATCTATTCTCGTAAAAGTAAAAATATAATTGATATAAGCATTAACATTGACAGTTATTGATCTGCCCGGTCTTATAAAAATTCCAATAGGCAATCAACCTCACAACATTTCGGATTATGTGAGGAAGATTGTCGTAGAATATATTTCCAGTCCAAAAACAATCATATTAGCTGTACTCTCAGCTCCTACAAACATTGTTAATTCCGAAGTTTTAAAACTGGCAAAAGAGTTCGATCCAAAATGTAATTAATCATTAATTCAGTAAAGAGAACCATAGGGGTTTTGACAAAGATCGATCTAATGGACCTTGGAACGAACTGTGTCAAAGTCCTCATCAACAAGGCTATGCCGCTTGAATTAGGTTTTCCTAATGATATAATTTAAGGCTGGATAGGGGTTGTGAACAGAAATTTTAACGATGTGAAGTTTAATAAACTGTTCAGAGAAGCTTTAGAATCTGAAAAACAATTTTTTGAGAGACATCCCATATATCGGTAACGTAAATATTCCACTATTAGTCCTCTTGCTCAGAAATGTGGAATAAAAAATCTTCAAAAACTTATCCATAATGTATTCTTTTTATGAAGTTCAGACATTGAAAAATCACATTAAATATTCTTTACCATCACTAAGACGTGATATACAGACTCATATCCAGAAATGCGAGAGTGAGATTCAGAATTTAAGAAAAAACATCCCCTACGATCTCGAATTCAATCGCGTTAGTTGTGTAATCAGGTAAGATTTTCCGAAAACGCTAGAGAAGTAAAAGATTTCTGTTCGAATCTCAAAGAAAATTTAGGAACATCGACTTATTCCTTGAAGTTGGAGAGCATTTCAGCCGGGGTCGTGATTCAAAGATTCATGAACAAGTTTTTTGTTGATGAATACAATAAGATGTTTGAAAAATTTATTAAAAGTAGATCACAACGTGATATCGATGCTGAGATAAAAATGGGAATAGAAAACGCTTCATCGCTGCCCGGTTCAGTGGAAATTCCAGATATTGTTATCAGAAGCGTAGTTCGATCGAATATTGAATATCTTGCTCCCTGCGCAATGAAAACAGTTCACTTAGTGAACGAAAAAATCAAAAAATGTTTACACGAATCAATCCGAACAGTATTTTAAGCGTTCTTTCTGCAGAATAGTCCTTTTCAAAACATAAATAGATATATGCTTGATCTCTCATTAAGTTTTACCTCAGAAGCCCAAGAACAGATTCAGAAAATTGTACTCGATTAAGTGTGACATTCAGATTGAATTTTTTATTGAATGCGAACGAAACCATATTAATTTTTGGCATCCAGATTTTTTGACCTCTGTAAAGTACGTTTTATAACTTTGGCAGAATATTTTACGAAATTTAAAATTCATAAATTTATTAATTTTCCACCAGAATCGTTGACGTTTTTCACGTAAAAAATATTTTTGATGGTTTAACTCTCACGAGATCAAATCATCTGTATTTAATTTTAAAATTACCAGGAATTTCTCCTTCAGTTATTTACTTCAATGATTTAAGGAAAACATATCAGAGTTTTGATGATACCCGTTAAGAAATTTTTTTATCAATTATAAAAATATTTAAACATTTTTTGACGAAAAATTCCATGAAATTTTTCATTTTTATTTATATTTGTTTTCATCATAAATTTTTATTATGAAGCCGAGACAGTTGAAAAGTTAATTTAATATGAATAATATTCATGTTTATAATATATAAGCCCTGTATGAAACATATTTTGTTTCCTAAATTTTTGCTTGCTACGAATCTTGATAACGTGAATAGCATTCTTGTTGAGATATTATTAATACTTTTGGTTCTCATAAGCTTTTTCATATTTTAAACTTTACGCTGATTTTCATCGATAAATATTGATTTGTACATAAAATTATAAATGATTGATTTTCCCTCAAGCAAACTGTTTCACTTTGATTTTAAAAATTTTTCGATGAATGTTTAGATGTTTATATTTGATAGCAAAACGCATAATATAAAACTTAAAGAAAATACTCAAAATTTTTTCTAACTATTATTATAAATTTATCAGGAATATTAAATATACGAGAAATATACTCATCAAGACTTTTAATTTTTATCACAATATGAATTTTATAAAATTTATATCTGCTCATTTTGTTCACTCATAAACCATTTCAAAATCACCTGAGGTTTTTCATTTTCTTAAATTTTAAAATCAAAAAGTGGCTCCATTTATTTTTTAACACATTTTTTTCAACGGATTTACAATATTTGAAGCTCCTTAACCTTCATTTACTTTTTTGTTATCTTCGTTTGTACCTAACAACAGTCAGATTTCAACCAAACTGATTTTTTCGTTTATTTTTGGAAAATGCCTACTTTTTCAAGTTATTTATTAATAAAAATTCAAATCTTAAAAATTGAAAATATATTTTCCATAAATTTATTAAATGTTCGTGGTTTATTGCTAAAATGAAAACTTTAAAATTATTTAAATATCATAAAACATTTTAATGTCTTCGAGAGTGACGAATAATGAACAAAAATATTAAATTTTCTGTTATTTAATTTGGGAGAAGTTTTGTCCTTAAAGTTGTCTGAACCAAATTGACGATATGTAAAAAATACCCATTAAAAATTTTAAATTTGAAATTGTTTTATTGTTCAATTTACACCTCACAAAGATATGAGGGCCCAGATTTTGAAAGTTTGTCAAATAATTGATTTTTATAAATATATACCACGTTCTTATTTTTGTATTGTAAAGTTATGTTTTTCCTCTGCAACTTGTCATTCATAGATTAAATTATTATTCATCGAATCGAAGGTTGATTGATACAATTGGATTGTTTCCGAATAAAAAACCATAAATATGCTGAGGATTGAATTTCTCCATTATTATTTATAATATATCGTAATTTATTTATATAGTAAAGCTGAAATTACAAATAAAAAAGTTAATTCATACAATAAGTTTATCAAGCCGTAATAAACTTTTTATAAGTGTTTTTGATTTAAATTGTTTCATTTAAAAATTTAATTATACCTAAATTTGTCATTAAATCATGCTCTAAATATTTTTAGTTTTTCTTTACGAAAACAATCTTTGAATAGTTCCATCAATCTTGTACAATCTGAATGGGTTACCGAATATGAACGTGATTTGGCTGAATTTGACGACCAATATTTTAAGTGCGGCGGTAAACCTGTCATCTTAAGCTTAAATGGTATTAATAAATCTAAACTGAGGGAGAACATTGTCAATTTACAGCGAACTGGAAGTAAAAGCTGAAATAATTATCAAGGGGAACGAACTTATTGGGTCAATAATTTTAAAAGACTGTGGAATAAAACCATTAGAATCAAACTATAATAAAACTGGATTTAGTATTATCCACAAAACAAAAAAGTATTTAACAATCCAGAATGAAGATATGTCTTACATCCAATGAAACACGTCGATTTGAAATTTCGTGATGAAGAAATAATGATTGAATGGAGGGATCGCATTCTTGATACTATTTTTATTAACAATGACTCATTGGTCAAAATTCTTACAATATAATAGAGTGCAGAATCCCTAAATAGTGGACAATACATCAGGATTAAGCGAATAAAATTATTAGTTGAAAAGTATACACAGATTGTCATCAAAAACATCCACGATTTACTTATTAAATTTACTCACTTTTTGCTAATATCAGGAGTAAATCGTTTCAATTGTGACAAATAGTTGGAAAATTATATTCAAGATGAAATGACTCACGAGCTATTAAAATCTCACGAAATGGTAATTTGAAAAATCTTCCCAGTGTAATCTTTTTGAAATAGATCAAACCCAGGTTGAAATTATGGAAAACCTACAAACAAAACAAGACGATTTAAAATGCTTCGTCAAATATATCGACAAAATTCTTCACTCTCATCCAAAATCGTTAGCGAGATAAATTTTAGTATCTTAATTATCTATATTTTAACGTTTTTCTTAGGTTTGACACTTAAAATGTCCAATAAATCATTTTTATATACTTCTTATTTGAAAAGATGCGATTCTGTATTTTAATCAGGAAAAATCTTTTATGTTGGCAGTTTTATACATTAGACTTATTTCATGAAAAATAGACACTAAAATCCAGAAATTTTTTTTTTACAAAATCCTTTTCGATTTTCGCAAATCAAATAGTTTCGGTGTTAATTTTAATGCAGGTTTTACAATATTCACTCAATCTTTATAGCTCATAAATTGATATCTAAATCGGTGTATCATGTGAATAAAAGAGAAATTTCCAGAAATCTATTATGATAAATTTTAAATTCTAAACACATTTAAGTGGTCCTGTTCAATTTTCTAATTAATTTTTAAATAAGATGTAAAGTTTTAATTTGGGTGCATCTTTGAATTCTGAGTGAAATTACTATTTTCTTCCTTGAATTTTGTTGAAAATTTAGACCTAAAATCTGAAGATGTTCGAAGCCTAACGTAGAATAGTTGGTTGAAAAATGAGTGTTCATGATTCAGGTTTAATTGTTTAAAAATTAGATACTTATTTATGTTGAACTATCTCAAAAATGACCCTTTACTGTTTGTTATATGGGCGTAATTGTGTTATTTTTCTATCATACAAAATTTTAACTGACTAGCTAAAAAAACAGCTAAAAATAGAACAAATATTCGTTTGAAACGTTGATAAAGATGAAAAATGATAAAAGATGGAAACTATATCTTCATATGATCCAACAGGTTGTTCATTGACGTTAATTCTGGCTATATCCAAGTTTATATTCGGTAGTTCTAGCATTAGAATGGATACATCCAATGCTGCGCGTGGACTTACGATGAGTTTCTCCTTTTTAAACACTCTGGAATATGGACATCTTTTCCTTCATCTCCTTAATAAGATGATAAAAGTTTTTCTATCTATCATTATCCATTTATAAAATTTTATTGCTGTTCAAAACTGTGCCGTTTTTGAGTGTACAAGGCACAACTTTCACATTCATGCTCGTCGCAAACCACGAACAAAAAATCTGCAAACATAATTTTTCAGATAACTGGCAATACAAGACTCACTAACTGTAGCCCTGTTATCTACGTTCATATTGCAGGCCCACCACAGCTTCCTCTCGTCTAACAGCACTTTTAGTCAATTATAACGTATTTTTCTGTTTTCCAGTGATATGTGAACTCATACCGTCTGATATTTGTCAATAGAAGGGAGTTATTTTTGAAAGTTGCATCCAGTCCTCTTTTAGTGTCTACACTTCTTGGGCAAAGTCGAATCCCTTCAACCACTTCAGAGAAACATAAAAATCAACAGTTGTGTCGGATGGACTAAAGAAAAGTGTAAATGGTATATTTTCATCGACTCGTTTTATTCTTTGCCGGTTTCAGGGTACAAACTAAGGAGATAAATCTCATAACTTAAAACACTTTCATGTCGATATGTTAATAGTTAAAATGCAATTTGATTGAAATCTGAGAAGCAAAAAATACAAAAATTTTATTGCCACCTTGGTAGAGCCTCACTTTTTGATTAAATTCCCGCCTATTTTCATTGGAGCTGATGTATATTCCCTTTTTTAATCTCTTTTCAACGTCAAATTTCCAGTTATTTTATTATTGACATCCTATTGTTGCTTGTACCTTGCATCTGTTTGAAAGTATGTGAAAAAACGTGATTATATTTCAAATGTGTAGTTAGGAAACGTGACGATCATGAATTTTAAACATATGGATTCGTTTAATAGTCTAACCTGGTGTTATAAAAATACAAAAATGATTGGCTTAAAAACACCAGAACCATTTAAGACAAGAATTATTCTTATCTATTCTAGCTTAATTGATAAATTTAACTTTCAGAGTGAGTTAAGAGAGAGAAGATTGGTTGGTTGGTTGATAAAACTAGTTTGGTATGATTTTAAGGTTCTATCAAGAATGAACTAACTTTTGAATGTAAATAAAAATATTAATACGCCTAAATAGTCCGAGAAAATGTTACAGATTCATTCTTTCTCGTATTATTTCAAGAAATGGACGTTTTCAACATTTCTCATGGTATATTGGAGTGAATCAAGAACATGCGTACATTTTAAAAAAGTTAGCGATCGTATTATTGTAGAATTTGAAGTGAGTCTTTTCATAGTTGACTCTTGGGTCGTTTTGCACTTGTCTTCATTTTTAGATTTTCTCCAACAAAGACTGATTTTGTGACATGGGTCATTCTTTCTCTCATTAACTTCGACACCTCCTCCATCCGTTGAGAGAACACTACATTCACAACACTAACGTGTGATGCTATTGACGGATTACATTAAAGATAACTAACCCCAGTCGTTTTCATAAGTTTAAACATCAAACTAATCAAACAATGAATAACTTGACATATAGGTGATACCACACATTGGTGACCCTTCAAATTTTGGTATGGTTCATTTTTTTGAGAATTCGATCTGTGTTAATTTATTGTGTGAATGTGATTTAACATTGAAAGCACAAACACCCAAAAATGATTTATAAGACATGGGTTCAACCTGTTACCTTCTTTAAATCTTGTGAAGTAAGACCATCGTTTCTTGTTAAAGTAGAAATTTGCGAAAAATTTCCAACAATATCAAAGGTGGGCAAAGCGTCAAGAAGCACTTGTTCAACAAAAAGCTTCAAAATTGAAAATCATTAAATCATTCGATAAGTTGAGAATAAGTTATATAAAGACACGAAATTTAAATTAATTTGTTTATAAAGAAAACAGTTCATATTAACGGTCAAGAAGCATCTTTAAAGAATGTAAGTTGCCATATGTTAAGGAATCAGATCATTCTCAAACATGATCAAGCCACAACCGCCCAAATATTAACTCCAAGAAATCTGAAAAATCTATTTTCCAACTCTACTATTCACATGAGCAAAGCAGTTATGCAAAGAAAACCACGAAATAATTCAAGCCAAATTTAGAGATAAAGAAAAAACATATTTTTACAAAAATGAAATTTAATGCCAAAACAGTATAAACATCACTTTTAATTTTTCAATATTCCGAAAGAAAAATTAAATTTTCGGTTTTGACACATGTAACAGACGGGTTTCTTGCCAATTCACCGATAAAAATATCGAAATATGGGAAATTTTCAAGGACCAAGAACGGAAGAATTAAAAATAAAAATTGAATTAGAAACGGGCGCGGGATAACCGTCGCTCGTCAAAATTGTGTATTCTCACTTACGTCAGACATAATTTTAAATTGGGCAATTAAAAACTTCATTGAAGAAATAAAAGGTGGAACATGTAAACATTTATGAGTTAACTAAGGTGATTTTGAAGCTGTTCAAGAATAAGTTTGAAATATGACTCAAGCTCACTGCGAATTCGTTTTTTGTGATAGATCTGTTAGAATAAACAAAATACTCTGCGAATTTTGTGAATATCTTCCCACTTTCTGAATTCATCAAGGCGATATGAGATATAAGGAGCTACATTTAATGATACGAAATACCTTGAATTTCTGGATTTATTTCTTGAGTAACTTCAGTGTACTGGTCATCATGATCAAGGGAATATGAGTAATCTCAGTTAAATACACAAAGATACTGACTTCATCCGAATACATTCTGAGTCTGAGTTCCGTTTCTTTGATATTTTCTGCAAGTTCCTCAAATTTGTCATAGTACACGTCTTTGTTATTTTTCTATGTCACTTGTATAAGCCAACTCTATACGAGGCTTCAAGACATTCCAACTTCTTCGTTATATTTTCTTTGAATTTGGTCTTCCTAAAACATAAAACAATAAAAACGGCGATTTTCATGAGAGTATCTGAGTAAATTTAAGCAAATACCAATAGCAATAAGTTGCTGGTCAAAATCTTGGAGAGAATAGTCGGTGCTTGTCGTAATATCTTCGTATTAATAAAGCGAAACCTTCAAACATAATTTTTTCCATAACTTCTTTGTAGTTATAAATACCGAAAGTTTGTCTGGGAATGAATCATCAAGTACAGTTTCTCTACTGTTTGTAAATTTTTCATAATCAAGTTCAAAATTTCTTGTAGCTCGAAAATTGCCAGTTGTATTTCTTCATGAGATTCTTTTACAAATATTGGAAAAACCTAAACGCTCATCTGCTATGGCGTTGAAGTTTTCATAGAATCCAAGGCCTAACTCTTGGAATTTCAGAATATCCTCCGGTGTAACCGTTCTTGACATAACTAAGTGTAAATAGGCATGCGCACACAAGAATATTTACTCATCCCAATTCCTGTATTTTGAACTCTTAAAATTTAAGAAGGTTAAAATACTTTTTTAAATTATAAAATTAAAATAGAATACACTTTTAAAAAGCGGTATTATTTCAAACCAGACTTTAGTGCAAAAAATGGCTTTTACAGTTTATAATAATTTAACTTTCAGGTTTTATTACCTTTCGTTCATTTATTCTATAAAAAATAATACTTTAAACCTTATGGATACATTTGAAAAATTGCCAACTTATTGCTTTTATTGAAACAAAAATGCGAATGTCGATATTTACCTGGATTGTATTAAATGATATGGAATCGGTTTATTAATGTTTACACCATAATTAAGTTAACGACTTACCACAAACGTGTTGAAAAAATCCGCTAAGATTAATAATATCGATCGATACATTAAATTGAATAGGAATTAATTTTGTATGTTTTTAATATATCTTTTTAATTGATGTCTGAATATCAAGTAAATAATTTAAAAGAATCGCCTTTGTTTTAACTTCGGAAAAATTCGGAAATATATTTCTGATAACTTCGAATAGATTGTGTTGCTTAGTGAATGACTTTGACCAAATTACCGACGCATTGGATATGGAAAGTATAATTATCAAAGAAAAGTTGTAAAATTGGGTATTCAGAAAAAAATTATCAATACGGAAATAACTTTTTGAGATTAATTAAATATTGCCATCCTGGTTTAACGATAAGAACCTCCTTTAATCTTTCATTGTTACTTTTTTCATATTCCCTTTATAATTTTATAAATGCGGATGCCATTGAATTCCATTGACGAAATTTATATATTCTTGTGCAAAAATGCGATCTCCTGAATTAAAACGCTCCTGGGGGTTTGCACCAACGTGCTTTTTACTCAGAATGTTTGCCTACCTACAGGTCGGTCTCCACCTTTAAAAAGCATAGATACGTTAGACTTATAATCATTATTTCTAACATACCTACTCGACGGAGCAAAAATAGCAGAATATTTAAGCGTTGACCAATACCGAAGAATCTTTAAAGGCCATCTTCAATTGTATATTTAAGGTTATATTTTGAAATCATCAGAAGAAAAAATAATCAAACATTTGCGTAGTTAGTGCTTAGCTTTTCAACCGACAAAATTAAATATATAAAAAATATGTTCAAACTCTAAAATCATGAAAGGTAATAGATTAAATAGAAACCATTGTTTAAATCCAAAAATTTTTGTTCTGAAAAAACTTTTGAGTGAGCATTTGGCTTGGTAATTTCTGTAAAGGCGTGTAACGATCAGAACATATTCCTGATTAATTTGTGAATGATCTAACACGCAATTATTCTGTGAACCTCGAATTTAATTTAATATTCATTTCTTAGACCAAATATAACGAAATATCTTTGAAATATTCAATAATGCCCAAGCATAAAAAACTTAAATATAGGTATAAAAGTATTTATTTTATATCAACCCGTTGAACCTCAATAAAAAATGCAATTTAAACCTACAAACATAAAACAATAACTTGAGATACTTTTGAGATTGATAATAATAAAACATTTACACAAAATCTCACTTGTGAAGGAATTATCAGTTTGTGCGAATATTTCAATTTCAGCCGCATTTTGCGGAGTACGTAGATTGCGATCTCTACAACAAATCCACGCTTTAATGTATTCTTTTTGTGCATGTAAAGTTTGATATAATTTTATGAGTAAATTTTAATATATTATGTGTTCGAATTATTCTAAAAATCAATTTTTTCATGCATATAAGTACTGTCCACAAGTAAAGATCATCGAATTAAATAATTAGCTGAAATATATCGATTTAATTTTATTAATTTGTTTTGGAAAAATTTTGGGTAACTGTGTGGGTTTTAAAAATTTAGAATATGAGAGTTCAGCTAGCGAGATTAGGCGATTAATGAGTATTTCACATATTGAAGGTTAAGTTGATCAATGGAATTAATAAATAAAGAACAGTAAATATGCCCACGTGTTTATTCGTATTTAAAGTCAAGATTTTATAAATTTAAAGTACGATGACAATATGTTGGATTTACATTTGGTAATTCCATAACTGAAGATGAAATATATTTTATCTTTCGTAAATATATCGCCTATGTCCGTGAATCAAATGGAACTTGATGACAGAAATATTATGTCAATATGCATAAAGAACATTTACGCATAAAAATTATTGACAAGATTAAACTAATTATATTTTCATTCTCCATTTGCCCCTTTATTAATCTTATCCATAATATATAGTGATTTCACTGGTAGCTCTTAAAGGTCTATGAAATTTAAATGAATGGGTTTTAAAATGTTTGGGAAATTGGCTTTTCATTAAACATTAAAAAATCTCAAAATTCTCGAAATAAAAAATAACCGAAGTCGGAATGGACGTAATGAATTTTACATTTATTATCATTAAAGCTTCTCGCATAATGCTAAATATTCCTTTATACAAAAAGGATAGCCTTTTCATCCGTCAAAATCTCATATTTTTGGAAACGGGGTTTAACAG
This sequence comes from Neodontobutis hainanensis, assembly GCA_024349245.1. Lineage (NCBI taxonomy): Eukaryota > Metazoa > Chordata > Actinopteri > Gobiiformes > Odontobutidae > Neodontobutis > Neodontobutis hainanensis. The sequence continues at coordinate 184,410 of JALDNG010000407.1, read as the reverse complement.
TATTCCCCGTTTGTGATTGTGAATTAACTAGCAAATTTTTAACGCGCAAGTGCCATTAAGTATCCGTACATAGATAAAAATAACATAAAACGCGCAAGCGCGGAAGACAAATGAGGTCGGCGATTAAATGCGTGGTGTGTAGCTCTTCCGCTTGCCAGTATAAATGCCCAAAGTGCTCTCGTCGGTCCTGCAGGTATTGAGTCTTTGGAATTTAGTGCCGAATGCGTTAAAAAGCACAAGCTACAATTTTCATGTAGTGGTAGAGTCCCTATTCCAGATGTTGAAAATTGGAAAGATTTCACGGACAAAATATTTTTTAAAGGTAGATTATTTTTTAAATAGATTTTAAATTGCTTGAAGAAGGTGAACGCATCATTAGTTCGCGTTCATTAGTTCATCAATTTGGCTACGATTCGTCAAAAAGAGTATTTTTGCCAACAATAATTCTTTCACTTTCCACCACATAAAAATAAATTTTTATGAGTTACCCCTAAAATAATAAAAATTTATAGGATTTTAACCCGAATCACAAATTTTCAACGTTTTTCATTTTTATGATGATAAAACTGTATATTTAATTTTTATATGCAAGTTTATATATTATTAATTTAAATAAGCCCCCAATATATCAAATAAAGGTAGATCAACATTTCTATCTGATGTCTTATTTTCGAATTTAAACGGGTTTTCTCATTATTTTACTTTTATGAAGCGATTTTAACATTTCACCCTTTAAGTTTGACAGTTTATGTTTTTTTTAATTTTAATACACATAAAAATTTATAGAAAGTTATAAAATACAATTCTTTTTAATCAATAAAACCATTGCGAAATTTGCTAAAAATGTTAGTTTTAAAAGCTTATTATAGCCGAAACTAAACAGTTACGGGCGAAAATATTGTCGACCTAATTTATGATATTTTTTCAAACAAAGATCGATTTTTTACCATAAAAATTTTAAGAATGTTATAATCCAGAGAATTTCTGATTTGATATATTTTTCATTATTTGTCGATTATTGTACCTGCTTAAAAAAGCCAGCTTGCATTTTTCGTATTTCTATCAAACTATTTTTGATGATAAATATTTTTAGCTATTTTTTGTTCAAGTTATAAAAGTTTCGATCTTAACAACCGAGAGATATGATATGTTAAATTTTATGTTAAGAAGTTCGGATATCATTTTAAAATGGTATACAGCGACACTTTTGTTTTCTTTAACGTAAATATTTCAATTTAAGTTGTTTCCTTACTTAAATTTTCCTGTTTTATTGTGTAATTATCAGAAAAAACCATTTTAATGAACGAAAATACACGCCTAGTTGTTATTGTGAACACACAATCCTGAAAATCTATAAAATATATAACCAGATATTTCTTCCACTTAAAAAAAACACAATTTTCAAGAAAAGCATCTTTTCCCCATGATAATCTGATTCCTAAAATTGATGATTTTTAGACAGTTGGACCATTTACGTTGGTAGGCTTCTATAATCGTGTTACAAGTTTTGATCTTTTGCAAAAATATTCAAAACCCAAATTTAATATATACGCAAGAGATCCGTTGAAATAGATTAAAAAATCTTTTTACATGTTGAAACTTATTTGATGTATTAATTTTAGGTTAAAATTAGTTTAATTAGTATGATAGTGATATGTGATATTTACCGACCTTTCCTTACTTTGGTTCTAAGCTAGATTTTATTTTGAAGTTCAGTTACATTTATCCTTTAACTAAAAAAACTTATGATACAATTATTAAGTTTCCTGTAAAGTTATATCGCCTGGCCATTAAATCATATTTATCGTTCATTGTCGTTAATATTCAAACACCAGCCATTAAATTTTCATTATCAAAAATGTTTAAATTCAACTAAATGAAATTCATATTTTTCCAATTATTTCACCAGCTCATTTATAGTTTTGATACAACTCTTTTTCATGATGGTGTTAGAAAAACTTTCAAAATACTTCTGATATTTTGAAGTGTTAAAAACCTGATTTATCTTCATAAATTACCTAAATTTATTTTTGTTTAAAAGTTGTATAATAGCTCGATTAAATATTTCAGCCATGTTTCTGTCTTTATATATCAAATGGTATTTTGTAACGAAATTTACTCGATCGTAAATGTTAATATTTTTGTTTGCATATTATGATTTTTTTTCTTTATGCTTTTCCTTCCCTGTTAAATCTTAGGAAAAAATAATTCAAATGAATCCAAAAGTTGAAAACTAAACTTTTCAGATTACAGTAATTGATTCATGCAGAGAGGAAATATTTAATGTTTGCACGATGAACTTTCTCAATTTTTAAAAATAAATATTTCTGGATGAAAAAAAGGTGTGGACTTTCGATAATACAGTACCTTCCAGATTTATATTTTCATCCAAATTTTCTGTTCTTTTAACATGGGAATTAATTAAAAAGGTGTTTATAATTTTATAATGAAGTAAAATTTCATTTTTCAAAAAATTATCTTTCGCGCTCCTATACGAGAGACATGAACCTTTAAAATGGCCATCAATATCCTTACATTTTTGATACTACACTTAGGTTCTTCGTTAATCAAAGCATAAGATTTTTTGTAACTGAATTACACCCTTGAAAGTTGGAATTCTCTTAGAATAAGATTTTTTTGAACTGATTCAGAATGAATATTAATTGTCAATAATGCACATTGTTTTATTGTTACAGAATAATAATTGACCATTTATTGCATCAAACTCGTTCCAACTCCTATTTTCTTAACTTTCACCCCGCATTTGCAGAAAAATATACAAGCCCAAATTTTATACTATTGAATGATGTCTGACAAAACATTCAAAAATTTTTCTTATTTTACTCGTTTTATGAACTATTAGAAATACATATCAGCCCAGTATGGTGCTTTCCTGGTGTTTCTTCATTTCCTAAAATATGTGTCCAATATACTTTTTTATCCTGATCATAAAAAACAATAGTAATTTCGGGGTTTTCGACATCTAGTTATTTAAATATCCCTGTAATAATGCCCTCGTTGACATTAAACTACTGTTATTTATTCGCCATAACTACCATTTTAATGACATGTATTGAGCTCCACGCAAAAATATTTTATATTAACCACAGTAGAAATGATAATTTTTAGTTTAAACTTCTGAAAGAGAATGCTCAGAAGTTGAATATCAACGTTTCACTGATGCCAAAAAAGATGTCTCGCCACAAAAAGAACCAATCGCGATACGAAATCCGGTACAATTGAAGACTAATATTCGAACTGGAAATATAAAATGGACTGTTTGTATCAAAATTCAGACAGTCGACTCTCGCTTCTGTGAACATATTTTACACGAGTGTTCTGGTTCTCAATCGATTCTCGAGATTCTGAAGCTTTTAGGTTCAAAGTTAAAAGAAACGAATGATGAAAAGTTTAACCTTCATTAATTTAGCTTCGACCAACTTATTTCATATATTCTATACGACGCCAATATTCTTCTTGAACTATCCGATTCAAGGTAATTTTTGGTCTGATTTAGTTACTGTTCGGTTTCTTTGAACCAAACTATACACGATTCATTGAAGTATAGAACGATCTTCGAATATCCCACATACTATCTTGTTTCATCGCCATCCCTCAAACAGTTTAATTTAGTTTAAGTTTTATGTTTGCTATATTCCCATTTCAACAATTATACCAGCTTAATCATTCGCAAATATCATATTACCACGGGTTGAATTTGACTAGAAACAAAAAATACAATAGAACTACCTCTCTTGACGAAGTTAGTACGCTTTATTCAACACAGTGAGATTATATTCGTACCATTACGCAGGATTCTACAAAACACGTCTAGTGATTTTTGAAACTTTTAGGTTAATACTTTAAAGCCTGAAACAGAGAAACGAGCGCAGTTGCTTCCAAAGCAGCCAATACCACGTTTGTAAGTCCACCTTAATAGGCTTGGGACAAGGTGAGGGTTACAGTGAGCGCGAACCTCGCACTGCCCGATAATATAGCAATTTAGATAAGGGCTACTTTCAAAAGTAGGACGACCTGTGGTAATATTTTACTGTAGAACGTATTTTGAGCTAACTTAATCTGAAACGTGTCAGGCCTCGTTTGACTCCGAATTTATTCAAAATATTGTGTTATTATGTGTCTCGAATGTGATCATGGTAGAATATGAGATAAAAAGTAAAAATAGAAATGTTAGAATTTTCATTTCTTGAAAAAAAGCTATTTTTGGAGTTGTTGAGGATATATATTTTTCACTTTTGCAAGCAGTTTAATTTCATGTTCGTTTATGTTGTCTGCGACACGTTGATGCTTATTATCATTGAAAATGTGTCCACGTAACTCGGTTTAAAGGAGTTTAAAAAATTAAAACATTCACGGGGAAACAAAATGCTTAAATGTGATATTTTTAACATATTTTTAAAACCCCGTTGATTAAAAATAAAGGGAACATTGTAACATGAGAAATTTACTTATGACTGAAATAAATATTCCATAAATATTTCACAGTTAAACTAACGAAAATCTCAAAACTATTCAAACTTCTAAATTATTTGAAACAAAAATACCACAATCCAGGCATAAATTTATATGCTTTAAAATTTAATGGATTACCATGAAACAGTTCGTGTTAAATAACTCTTAAAAATATCGGTTAATTTCGTTTAAAAGCAATTTATATTAATTAGGTTTTTACGCATTAATTTAAAGTTTGGGCGTATATTTGGTACTATGTATGGTTTATTAATCAACTATCTTTCTTTAGACGCTCGATTTGGTTCGCTCTAGTTGCCGAGAAAAGTATAAATTATTTAATGGATACTTATTTCCACATCAAATCTCAAAACTCGCAATCAACCACACTCTTAAATTGTTTAATATGTAAAATAAAAATATTTGTGCGGTGGGCATGCGTCAATATTAATGACGTAACATTAATACACATTCATACTTGGCTAAAACACAAAGATTTTTCATTTTGCTCATTATAATGAGGATTCTTTGGAATATTTCTCTTTGCGAGAGATCAGTTTATCCTATAATGTATGAAAAGTGGGTTTAGAAACGTCAACACTGACGAATAATTATAAAGACAAAATTAATGACTTTCAGCATCGAAGAAAGCTTCGGGCTCTTATTTTAAATTTATGATAATTTTCTCTAAATTGTATTATTCTATGGCAACAACCTAGGTCACATACTTAAATTATAAAGAGTATCTAGATTTATGGATGGCTAAAATTCCCAAACAAGTAAAACGTACCTTTAAACAATTAAAGTTCAGCACAATTAGATGGAATAATGTAGAATGATCTCCATTTTGCCTCAAAATATACCATTTGTTCAGGTCTAATAAAATTTAACACATAAATGTTACTTCTGGCATTCCAAAACTCTTCATCTTATCAACTTCTGTGAAATTATACATTCTATTTTGAATGCCTTTTAAATTTATCTGCGTATAGCCTCAACCGGTTGATTTTAATCTGGAATGATAAATTTATTATTCCAAGGGCCACTGACTTAAGTTTTGTGCTTTTCAGATGTCATTTTTAAAACAAGTTCCAAAGCGATACATTATTGGATTGAGGTATAGAGTTGAAATCAGTTTATTTTAATTTCGTAGAAGTGAAAGAACCACTTTTGAAGGTGACGACTATTTACCTATAGAGTACGCAGGACACATACCATCATTCACGCTGGCCCGAGAATAGGTATATTTCTGATGCATCACATTTTATTTTTAACAAGCGTAAGCGTGGAATATTTTGAATCATATATAATCGAGTTTAAACGAGATTTCCCGAACATTGCATCATCAAGTTTTTTTCATAAATGTCAACATTCCACGCAGATTAAAGCAAAGGTCCATCAATTTAATAAATTTATTTTTCTCAAAGCGAGATAACACAGTTCATTATTATTTTAAACTAAAAACCTCCAAGTATCGAATAGGCAATCAATCGATTTTGTTCAAGTTTATACTGACCAAAATGTTAGAATTAACTAAATTCAAAATACTTCATACTATTTTTAAGGATGCTTATTTGTTATATAGTTGGTTTTGAATGATCCTATTTATTTAGTGGTTTAATGAGGTAAAGATTTTTGAATTGATATTGTGCAAGAACGGATAATATCCGATATCGCTTTAATTTTCTTAATGTCAGCCTTGTAAAGAGCCGATGGCACAAGGGGATTAGTCATATTGGGATAAGTGAAATAATAAATATGGGCAACAACCCAAACCTATTTTATACTTTTACTCTCAATCGCTTTATTGATAAAATTTGAAAAAATGAATACGGTTAATTTTAAGGTAATCCGCCAGTTTATTGGTATTAATATGTTTAGTTGTTACACTGTATTCTCACAATATATATTTTTATGTTTTTTGGGATTTTAAATATCGAATGTTCAAATAATTTTCTCTTATAAATAACCATATTATATGTAGATTGAGGATGATATGATATTGTATACGTATGGTTAAATGGCACAATAAACCAAATAAATTAAAAAAAACTATTGTCCTAATTATCTTCTAAAATATCATCAAAAATTTAAAGGTATAAGTTCAAACTCTTTCAAATATGAAGTTTAGAAACATACTCATTGCGAAATGATTCTTTAATTTCCTTATCTTCTTTCGTACACACACACACCTTCAGCATTTTCTGAGTATGCGAGCGCGAGAAAACACTTCTGACTATTTAACTCATGAAAACCTCTAAAATTTCAATATTAGGTGTTTCTTTGAGGTAAATTCTAATTTTGCTGTTTTATCGATACTCGTATCAACAGAAATATCCATAGTTGATAAGTACTACGCGCAAACTCTGTAAAAAGTTTTTTAAAACCTTAATTACTTCTAAAGGTGTAAAAGAAGCTGAATTAAACTGAAATGACTCTAACTTTGTTAAATCAATGAAGTAGATTGACAAATTTTGCGATACTTATGTAGGGATAAAAAATATTATCGCTTAAATGCGTAAATAATCTTATCTCAAAATTAAATGAAAATTGATTGAGATTATCTTTTAAGATCAAAAATGTAAGAGAATACCATCCTAATTGAAGAAGAGAGAAAAACAAAAAATAAGACTTAAATTTATGAATTTTTAAGATGTCAAAAGTTAAAACATGTCGACTTACGCAGATTTCTCAAAAAGGAGAGAATATAACATGATCTTATAATTTAAATAATACACCCAGTGGTGTGAACTACCTTTTTTAACTTGTATGGGCGTTTTATGGCACGTTTTCAAATTCAGCATTTGGTAAACATCATTTAATTAATCAAAAAAATAGTTAAAACGCCTCATCGAATGCCGCCCCTTGCGTAATTAACGAATCGAATTTCGATCATATAAAATTAAAACGCGTTAGAGAATTTGCGGAAATATTTAAACAAAAATAAAAATATTTATTTGTCAAATCGACGATTATATCAAAAAATAGGAATAGAGAATTATCAGGCCCTAGCGATTGTTTACGACCTCGTTAAAATTAATGGAAACAATTTCTATTGTTCAATCATAGTAATTCATTAAGTATAAATTTATTATGGTCTGGAAAAGACATTAATTTAATCCCAGTTTATGAGATCTTCGGTATGTCCTTTAACGATGTCTTGCATGTTAAATTTATTTACGAAAACATTCAAAGGGCGCATCCACTTGTCTTTTTTTATCGAGCTGAAAAACTGTCACAACAGGTTTTGACTTAATTTAGATTTTGTAAAATTATCGATTTCAAAGAAAAGGATAAGATTATTAAGATTATAATAGCATGAAGAATGATATTACATAATCATATGTTTTGACTTTAAAAGTTTCTGGTGTTAATTTTTATCGCAAAAACTTAAGATAATTCAGAAAAAATTTATAGAAATAAAATTTAACAATGTAAATTAATCCCAGCATTCAATAAGTTGGTGTATAAATCAGAATTAATTTCTCGCAAGGTTTCGGAAATACGCCTAAATGTATTCTAAAGGTCTCTATGAAAACGAGCCTGCCGGGTTCGATTATATGGACTACAGCGTGGATATTAAAATTAGGCATAGTATTTTGTATTTATTTACATTTAGATTTTATTCGAAAAGTATTCAACTTTCTTTATGAAGGTGTTCGGCTTGTTGTCTCTATGCCTTTTAATAACAATTGGAATAGTTTCTACCCTAAGGTTCATGTAAGTATTGAAAAAATTAGCTTATCTCATTCACAACAACCGTACTTTTTGCAGATTTTGCGCAGCAGTTATTTTTTTAATGAATATAAAATTTGTTAATTTATACCTCAAATCAAAATTTTCACCTACTCTAGATATCGATGATTAAAATTCCACTGATTGATTTAGAATTTACTACATGTACCGTTTCGTGGTTTTTATACACTCTTGCGAATAAAAAACGATTTTCATCAACATAAAATTATTATTCATCCATAAATTGTAATGAAGGTCAACTTAATTATTTTTTCACATAAATCAGATACTTAAGGAAAGTTGATACAGAATCATTCTTTATAAACCTTGTCTGATTGATTACTACATGAAAGTAGGAGGAATGTTTCACGTCAAATTGGATTTTCACTTTTCTGACCAATTAAATCTGTCAGTACTTATTGTTTTATTTTTGTTAGTTTTTGGCAATATTATCAAAAATTGCTAAAAATTCTCAAGTTATCACTTTTAATAACTTTGATTTATTGTAAACTCATCCATCTGCCTTTAAAAATACTTTGTTTTTCGTCTTTAACAACTAAATTTAACAAAAAAGTTATAATATCTAGTGATGGTCCGAAAAATTTCATTTTAAACCGAGGATACCTGTTTTACATAGCTCTGTACGATTTATTGGTAATTTAGGTTTGTGGTACTTTTTCTTACTATCGTGTTTGGATGCTTCCCGAACGTCGGGTAATAGTGTCAATGAATGCAGCCGTAAATTTCCTGGGAACATGATTTTACTGTTGATTTTCGTAAAATATATTGATAAAATTAGGTTATGGCGTATAGCTTACTGATTGCATTTTCAACGATGTTGAGTGTATGATATTATTTAGCTTCTTTGATGCCGACTCGATTTTCTACGCAGCTGCGATGACATTAGTTCAAATTTTTTGATATTTAGATTCTGACATCTTCGTTGCTTCTATTTGCTTGCCAAACTAGAGTAAGTTAACACTTAAACCTAGTATGATTTTACCAGCTGGGGTCCTTATTTACTAGTTGCCTCAATTGCTCTGATGTTTTTCGGAATTTTTGCAATTATATTTCCGTACAAAATTTCTATTTTAATTTATTCGTTGATTGGAACCATTCTTGTGAGCTTTGTATTTTTTAACGATAATTCTAGTACATGATATTTGACGCACAGCTGATTCTGGGTGGGCGTAAGCACGAACTCGATCCATCTGAATACGTCTTTGGAACTGTATTGTTGTATGTTGACATCGTGACTTTGTTCTTATATATACTTCAATTAATTGGGTCTCGTAACTGAGCTTCTATATTTTGATAATGTTAGCGTTCAACCAATATTTTCAAAAAAATTATCTTTATTTTCCTCAAAAATACAATTAAATTTGATAAATAAAATTTTCATTTTTCTTAATATTTCTTGGTAAACTCTAAAGTTATGACTTTTAGTTTATTTTTTATGTTTTGTGTATTGTCTATAGACACTCATTATCAATTATTGTTTAAGAGTGGTTGATATATTTTGCCTGATAACGTTATTTTTAAATCGATTCAATAAAAGGAATTTTTAACATTTAAATTTTTAAAATCTTCAAAAAGTTCAAATTGTTTTGAAAACCTCAAAAAATAAACGTCCATCATTTTCCAAACTTAATATTTGTTGAATTATTTCCAAAAATAGGACTTTTAAATGTAATTTTATTTTCAGACCAGAAACTAGAAAGAGGTAAGTTTTATTTTACCCTTAACTTTTGGAACTTGAAGCTGACTTACTCTAAGGAAGATCTCAACATTGAATAATTTCTCATGGATATTGTACGGTTGAAACTGTTGTTATTCTTTTTTGTGCCTACCTTAATTCCATTTTTGCGGAATATGCTCCAGTCTCTCTACAGATGTTCATATGCCGGTCGTATATAGAGTTTTGGATTTTGATCTATAATTTTGGGTCATATCTTTATTATTTTTGGAAATGTACAATATTTTATTCTCAAAAATGCAGTAAGGTTCGTATGTTACTTCTAAACGCTAAGTGTCTGAGTGAATAACTCGAGTTTTTCAATCAAAATTGTTCACCTCCCTGTTTGCTGATAATTAAGATTTAAATGTGTTGAAAGTAAAAATTATCGATATTATTTCGTTTTTTCAAAACAAAATATGATTAATAATTTACGTATAGGCTTTATTTTACGTTTCAGTTTTATTATTTTTTTGTTGTTTGAGTAATTTTAAAAATGTCTGCCATGTTGACTTTTCTTTTCTGACCACATCACAACAGAGAGGGTCTGTTATTAACCATGAAAAATTAGTTTTTCGAATTTTTTTAAGTTTTAATCGGAATACCGTTGACGACAATCAAGAATAAAAAACATTAAATTGGTTAACAAAAGCTCATCAACTTTATTCACAATTATCATAAAAAATACTATCTGATGAAAAAAACTCATCAAATGAATTTTACTATGCTATCTGGGGTCAAGAACAACTCTAAGCTGTCAAGCATTAGATACTTAATTGGTTCGACTAATCAACCAGGCTGAACTTCAAATATCAAAAATATGCTAATTAACAGCCTCAGACAAGATAAAACTTATTCATTTGTATTGAACGTGAAAGGATTCAATTAATGATGAATATATTAAAATCTTCAACATCCTAATCCCTAATTCCATTGAAAATGATGTAAGACATAAAAACCGCGATTTTTATAAATTCTATAACTTGAAAAGAATGAAAAAATTATAAAATCTTGCCTTAAGTTGATAAAATGTCTAACATTCAAGTATTGGGTTACTCGGTCTTTTAGAGACTGGGAGTATTAACACGAATATTAGGGGGAATATTATCCTGGAGTGAATGTTTTTATCGCGGACAAGAAATGTTATCTTCGTGTCTAAAATAGTTCAGTTGCTGGGGATTCCCAATTAAACATTTACTGCCACCTGAATACCTGTCAACAGATATTGAATCGATTCTTTTTTGAATGCTTTTCATATTATTCGATGTAAAAATAATAATGAAAAAAATTAAGACGTGTGTGCAATTCAGTTAGGATTAAATATAACAAACTTCCATTTCATGAAGAAATGTCTCTCTCCTATCTCTAAAATATTTATGTATGTGGGAGCTGTTAAATTTTTCTCTTTGATTCAGAGAATTCTCAGAGAAATTTTACCTTTTCGTTTTAATATTCATTTGGATGGCTATACACAAATTTTTACACAATAAAATGTTTTGATTAAAGAATATTTAATAAATGCAATTGAAATAAACATAACTTTTAAGGTTAGTAGGTTCCACTTACCTCAAAAATATAGTCTCTGACACCTCTTCTTGATGTACCCAGCCATTAACATTTTATTAAACCATTTCCATTTCCAAGTGAAAGCTATATCATTCATGTATTAAATGATCTAGGAATTAAGGTTTGATAAACATTATTTAAAATAAAGAAGGCTAATTGTGAAAATAATAAGATCTGCATGATAAATGGCGAGATTTCTCGATAAGTTCGTCGATTGTAAAGCTAATGGACCGAAGATTTGTCAATTCTTGCAAGTTACAAAATTATAAATTGGGCAGGCTCCACATATTTTCACATGAATTTCGACTCAAGGAAAAGATGCGATAAATTCACTTTCTTTTAATTGATAAAAAAAGGAGCAAAACTTATTTAAATAATAAATACTCTTAAAAGTATGAATGGGAAGTAAGATAGATAAAATGGAGTCGATGAAGTAAACATAGATGGGTTGCTCTGGAGTAAGAAATTTATGATAATCATGGAGCGAATATCAAAAATATTAACACTGCTTTGTTTTTTTGTGAGAGTAAAACAAGTATGAGGTTTTCGTATTTTTGTTCTCACTATGAGAGCATCACTATTCCAGGGTGTGATGATTAAGATATGTTTCAAACGAATTTTCACATATTTTTCTCAATAAATCGTAATTATTATGTGAGTTATAAATTTCAATATCAAGAAGTTTTCTGTTTATGAATAGATTAGTTAGGTTTGCCATTTAACTCATTAGCTTTCATATCATGTCTGACAACAGTAATTCTTGAAGTAATTATTTTTGTTTAAATCTTAATGTTGTTCATTCAAAATTTTCCTCTCTAACCTTTGAAGATATGTCAAAAATTCCACATCTATGGTTTATTTGAAACATAAGTATGAGGCTTGAATGTGATCATCGATAGAATAAACGACACTACATTTAAGCACATCCTACTCAGATAATTTCAATATAAATTACGTGTGCTATACCTTATGGATCATACTTTACCATCAAGTAGTTTTCCAAGTGAATTAAATTTTACCGTTGAATGTATAACTTTCAGACTTTTATAAACCATAACCATTCAGAGCAACTGGAAACATACACTATTTTGTTTTGAAAATCGTCATTGTGTTTTATTACTCGAGGCACGAATTCACGATGCAATTCCAAAGTAATCATCATCGAACCAATGCTGCAAAGGTACGGTTTTACTTATGAGCCCAGGAGTGGAGGATAGTCCTACAAAACTAAACACCTAGTTTTAACACAAGGAAAGGGCGTAGAATGATAGTAAAGCCCTGAACGACGAAATCTAACAACAGATATTTTACTATGGCGTATATAGACAAACTTTATTCTCAAGAAGACCTAATATATTTAATACATCCTTTCTCTCTAAAAACAAAAATGACAAGGCCAATACAGATACTAAACGTTGAAAAAATCTTGGTTGGTAATTTATACAAACATGTTTATGATACGTGTATCTAAATTTCAACATCTAAATCAAATAAAAAACTCAGACATTGACATATCTTCACAAGTGATTGTAAATATCAGCAAATAACGAGAAGCAGAAACTCAAATTTTACTTTGGAAGAAAAATCAAAATGTTAACACATGAAAGACATGACAAATATTTCGAAAAATGTTCACATTCGATGAGAGAGATTATGAAAACGAAAAAGCAATATTTATTCAAATTGATATTTAAAAAAACCATGATTTTAAATGGAAAATTAATTTTGCAGAATTATCCTTTTTAAGGAGTATAATTTTCTGTTGATTATTAATTTTAAATGTCGTCTTAAGCTTATGAAAAATTAATTTTTTGAATTAGACCATGTTGATTCTAATTTATCAAAACTATTCTCCCTGTACATCAGCCATTCAAACGAGTTTTGTGTTTAAATACAGTTGAAAAATCTCCCTGTTTTTGTCACTAACTCATATCAATCTTAATGATCTCAACTATATTGTCTGAATTAGAAGTTATAAATGTTCCATATCACTTTTTTACTTAACTTTCATGAAATATCCCTTCAGATTTTATTTTTATTTTAATTAAATTGAAAAAAAAGTGAAAATAAAATTAAAATCCATTCCTACATCTATCAAAATATACTTATCTATTGACGAAACCTTTTATTAATGCACGCGATGAGTTCATGAAAGAAGGTAAGGAAACTCTAAAGGAAAGATTTACAAAATGCGAATTTTAGTGAGATATATTATCACATTGTTCGAACCCAGAGCCAGTTAGACAGTGGTACCTATCGGAAGAATAACTTCTCACGGTAGGCCTCCAAGCAAAGCTTGCGTGGATGGAAATCACGTTTGAAAATTTCAGAGGGGTTCGACATGACATAATTGAGCCTGAAAAAAAACAGTTAAAATTTTTTATTTTAAAGACAACATCGCTCTTACTTCATCTAGTAATGCTAGGTGATAAAAACACGTGATTTTCATTTTGTATTTTTCGAATAGATTCATCTTATTTGTTGTGTATTTGCTATTTTTTAGCCTTTTATTTTATATTTTCAAAAAATAATTTCTTCAAATTGATAAGCGAACTTGAAGTAATTTTAAAAATCTTCCACACAAGATAAGATTAAAAATGATCAAACTAGTTCACATGTGAAGATATATGAATAATATTTTAAGCGCATGTTTATGAAGGTAACATTTTACTTTCACGAACCGCGTAAGGTTTAAGAAAATATAGATTTCTCGATTTAAATGATATTTTTTGAACTATATCGGAAGCTTTAATTTCAGTCATAACATAGGCAACCATAATATAAAATCTAAGTTATCAAATTCTTGAAATAAAAGTTTTTACATAAGCTAACCATTTGTGTAATTTTTAAATTCTCCGAATTACTATTTTTATTTTATATTCTTAAAAATTAAAATTTTATAATTTCTTTCATCATCTTATCTTGAAACTAGTTATATTTTAAATTTATAACTCATTCGACGAAGAGTACAATTTTTGTTCTCATTATCTCAATCTTTTGAATTTCATCATTTATATTTTCTGAATAATTAAATACTCTGGAAATGATAAGATTCATATTGAGGTATTTTTAACTTAGGTTTCGTGAATAAAATGAAATTTTATTTGAATCTTTTTGAATGGTTCAACAAATACAACTTATAAAATTAAATTTAAAGGCGTTTTTTAATTCTGACCTTAAGGTTTTTTTCATATTTAAATAAAATCAGCAATTTTTTCAAAAAATATCTTTTTCATACTTCAAAAAATTTTAAAAAGTCATAAATTGAAAAATGAGGTTGAGAGAATAATAATATTTGAAACAAATACCTAAAAATTGAAATAAATGCCAAGTATGCGGCTTTATTCACTGGATGAAAATTATCATACTCATCGTTTTATAATTTGATGACGATTGATATTCATGAATAAAACAATTTAATTATTCTAAATTAAGAAATTTTATTGCAAATCACAAAAAACAGAATCTTTATGCTTTTAAATGTAGTTACTTGGCGAACTATCATTCAAGTTAAATATTTCACACATTCGCGCACGCGCGGAAAACTAAAGTAATTTATTCAATACCTTGAAACGAATTATAATCTCTTGTAAAAAACGCGTCATATTTTTTACCTAATCTTCCTATTTGATACTACATTTTTTACTGATAATTAATAAAAACGTAATTTAGTATCACAAAAAATATTTATGGCATTATTTCTGAAACACGATTAAAATCAAACATTCGAGACATTTTAAAGCCTCTTTAAATCTAGTATTCCACGATATTTAAATTATTTAGTTCTAAAATGTTTTATCATGATTCCACTTCAGGTTAATAAAAGAAGGTAAACTCAATCACAGATTAATAAATAATGCTTCTTGATGCTTTTGCAATTACCGTTTAAAATTTTTATTTTGTAACAACTTAATCATGGAGATCAAAGCTTTAATTATATAAAAATAAAAGAGTGCCTAGTTATTTTCAGAATGTAAAATGCTCCCAGAATGAAATCGAAAAGAAAAATCAAAGGAAAATTAAAATTGTTTGATATATGTCAAAATTTCTTTCTTTGAATTTTTCTAACTAATTTGACCGCTATAACGAGCATGATTAATAAAACTGAATTTAATTTAATTTTCACCTACGAATAAGATCACTCCCAACAGAGATTTTATTCCAATTATATAGTCGGTTAAGAATGCTTCCAACACTTTATCCAATATCTTTGGCATTAAAGCTTAATAAATTTTCAAAATTACTCAGCGTTCTATTCACAACTCGATTTGCGAATTCGTCTTCCTCGACTTTTCCATTACTGTCATTTCGAATTGTCCATGTAGGTTGAAAAGCAGCAAGTTGAAGAAGGATAAATATCATTTAAATAAAATTATTTCTAAATTAGGAGATAAAAATAAATAAAATTTTAATGAACACCAATTTAATTAAAATTAACGTCAATTGACATCAAATAAAAGTTAGGAAACCGTTATATTTATTTAAGAGGTAGAAAATTAAGAATTATTCTATTTCAGAGTAAAATTTTTAATCAAACTAGAAGAATAGAAAATTAAAAATGTCATTATCATTAAATCATCAGTAAATTTTTAAACGACTGGTTTAATGATCAAAAAAATCAATCCCGTTATGCCCAAAATACTATGATTAATAATCGTATTTCTTTGATATCCCCCGTTTGAACTTATTGATATCACACCTTTTTGAGATATTTTTAGGTACTTTTTTGTTAATTTTCATAACTTAAATTTTAGTTTTGGGTTGAAAGATAAATTTCAATCTGCATCAGATTGAATCGAACCCATAAGATTTTTTTTCAAAGGGAGTTTAATCAATCAATGCTCCTAATGTTAATTCTGCTTGATGGCATCGCTTCCGATATACACCCTCGTCTAGATCTCTCTAATGTCAGGTAGTGTAAGGTTCTAGCCCACAAAAACTTTAAAGCTTTCCTAAACTATCCATGGCAGAATTAACTTTGTCCTTTTCTCCTGGGCAACCCTTGAAATAAAGATTAATATAAATGTGTAAAGAAGTTTTGTCTTGAAAATATTTTGATGAACATTTATAAAACATATCAAAAGAGGGAAATTTCGTGAAACATTTGTTCAAAAATCCATAATATTTTTAGATTTAGTTATATGATGAAATACTTCATATTTTATGATTCTACTTTTTGAAAATAAATTCCACACGAAGGATAGATTTTCTTTAAAACAGCTTCACTTTTGAAAATAATTAAAATAAATCGAAGAAGATTCTCAATTATTCTGTCAAAAATCACCATTACAAAGCTGGAAATATTTTAATAAAATAATTAGTTCATAACAAAAAAAGTTCAAATTTCACTTTTCTGAAAAAGACTTTTAACTAACAGTTCAAAAGTCTTTTTATATAGTCTATCGTTTCTTTGTCAAAAATTTAAATTAAACTTCTTGGTGAAATAGAGAAAAAATAGAAATTTTCAATTTTTATTACACTCTAAAATATACAAAAAAAGATTAATTAAGTTACGGCCATAATTCAAAAACAGCGTTGAGGTAATTATTAAATTCAAAGAAAATGATGTTCATTACTTCATCATTACGAGAATCGCAAAGATAAAAAAGATGAAAAAATTCGAGTAAAATTTATTTCGGATGAAAATGGGCACATCTATTTTATGTGAACTAAAGTAGAAATCAACCTGGAGTTTAATAACAAATATATTTAAATTTGGACTAAAATTTTGTTTAAATCTTATAACTTGGTTGTTTGAAAGCGTTAATCGGTATGTGAACAATGTACCCAATAAAACGTATGATAGCTTTTAAAAATAAAGTTGAAATGCTAAATTTTACAGTGCGTTATTCATAAAATTTTTCGTGATTATAAAATGAGAAAATTTAATTTTTAAGAATTTTGCTGAATATTACCTAGGCAAGAAAATAAGTAAATTCGATAAAAAAATATTCATGACAAACCATTTTTAAATATTTTTGCTTTTCAAAAATTTGAATGAATCATAATTGATGACTCTGAATCAAAATTGATTTCTGAAAAATCTTGACTGTTGTACAAATTACGAAAATTTAAGTCAAAAATTTATTTTAACAAAATTTTATCATTTGATTTTTTTATCAAAAAATTAAAAATCGATCATATTTTTGCAGATCAGTGTATTTTACATTCTTTTAAGAATATAAGTCGTTTAACTTATATATAATTAAGATAATATCTTAAAAACATGATCAAATAGTATTTTAATCACATGTAGTCTTCCCACAAATATATATTTTAAAATTATTTTCACATTTTAAACAAGATAATTTATGACAATGAAAATGATATTTTAAAAATAAAGGATCGCCTTCACACTATCACGGTGTTTTTAGAAAATAAAATTTTATTTCACTGTTTTCAATCATCCTGAGATTGACTATATCTATTTTTAGATCAAAGATATGTAATGTTCTTGAGGTTTATATGATCCTTTATATTTGAAATTCTTTAACATTTTAAAATTAATGATTGTTCTCAACTTCTTCATCGTTACATTTTATTGAAGGATTTCGATTTCCTCATTTTTAATATATTTTGATTTCCCCAAAATAGTATATAAACCAGAAAATGAAGAAGGATAATTCAAATTGAAAAAGTTAGGGTTGTTCTCTGTATTATTTACTATAATCACTAACTTTCACGGAGTTATTTCTATTCGTTTAACAATTTTGTTTTTCAATGCCATCACCAAGTTTTTTTTCAAAAATGTATGTTCAATTCCGTTTTTTAACAAATTTATGTTTAAAAAGGAACTTTTTATAAAATCTATAACAAAAATTATGATCAGGACAACGATAATGTAAATGAAAAATTTTCGAATGTAGCTATTAAGGGATAAATTTTTCTCAAAATTATATTTATTCTTATATAATGAATCTAATTTTATTTTTAAAATATCTAAATTATTGATATTATTCATATTAATTCTACTCTTTCACAAGTCTATCATCCAAGCTGTACATTAATTTTGAACCAGATTGTAACTATATTTTTATGAGTTGTATAATAAAATAGTATCAAATGATGAAATTATCGAAGATAAACAACATTATTTCTTCTGGTTTTTTAACACTTGATTTTCTCAAATATAAAACTAATTAAAACATAAATGTCTTTCATCAAACTTTAAATCATTTTTAATCCAAACATGTTCGAATTCCTTTTTATGATCGTTCAATCAATAGTGATGAAATTAAAGATTTATATAACCGTTTTAAGATAAAATTTGTCCATAGAACGACTATTTCTCATCTATTTATTAAAAATGTCTTGATTTTTAAATGATTCGTTTATCTCCATTTTTAAAAATTTTTTGTTAAAATAATTAATTATAGCTGAAAACTGAAATTTAGGAATATTTTAAATTAAAAAATTTACTTATGACTCACCCCTTTATTGATATCAACGCTAAAATAAGTTTAAAATTTCAAATAAAATAATAGTATTTCGTCTATTTTATATTTATGAAAGTATATCATAAAATGTATGCTGATCTTCCTTAGATTAAAACAGGAACTGGTCAATATAATCTGAAAATATGGTCAACGCCTTATTTAATTCTACATCTCCATAAATAGAATACTTAAAAAAATCACGTGTATTTATGAACAAACTTTAAATAGACGTGCGCATTCCATTCAATTAAGATTGGAATTTCAACATATTTTTGCGCCGATAGACAGAATAACAGTTTATATTAAGAAGCATCTTGGTAAAATTGAATTTACATTTAAACAAAGGATGTTTCTTCAAACTATTTTTGAAAGGTGAAAGTGTTTCCTTAAAACAATCGAATCCTCAAAAATTTGGGAAAGATTTGAACTTAGTTTAATTTTTCTCCAATGGATTATGAAAACGGAAGAAAAAAGATTCATGTTGATCAATTTACCTTTAAAAAATTAAAATTTTATTGAGTAATAAAAATATTTTATTTTGAATCAATCCCCTCTTATGAAATTGCACAGATTTTGGTTTTTTTATATGACCAAAAATACTTTTCATGAATTTCGACCATGCATAAAAATAATTTGTATCATTTTTCTAACAATGGAAACAGAGAGGACTTTTTAAAAATTGAAAAAAGAATAATTTCTTTTTCCATTCACCTCATTATTTGTCTTCATATTATAAGTTTATTTTGAACTGAATAAACCTTTTCATGCTAATATGAATTTGATAAAATTATAAAAATATTAAAATTCGTGTTATTTTTTTTACGTGTTTTTCTCTTGATTCAATTTAAATAGTTGATCTTTTTTGAAGAGCTAGGATGAGCCAAACCATCATGGCTTCTTCCGAATAAAGTTTACCAACAAGTTCGCCCTTATGTTAACCGTTTTCAATGCTTTACCTCATTTAGATCCCATTAACGTTGTACAAGTATCGATAATCTGGTAGTGTGAGACATTTACTCAAAATATCCCTCACGTTCTCCTCAACCCATTAAGACAACCTAACATCTGTGGCTTTGATTCTTTGATGGTTCATCTATCATGCAGAATAGAAGTGATTCATTTATTATTTTGTTTTGTAATATTCAACTACTACTATTATTATTGTTATTATTTAATGTATGAATAACACATGAAGCTAGAAAATCTGTCTTTAAATAAATGCAGTCTATAGAAATCATTCTTGACATCTTCTTCATATTATTTAAAATAAGATAAATAAGAGATCGAAATTTAATACTTTGACGAATAAGCCTTTTTTTGAGATCTTATCAATTTTTTAAAGTTTTTTCTTGATTCGTTGATGGATAAACACAACTTTACTCAAGAGTATATCTCATCGGAAATAGTCTCAAAGTATGTCATTCGGAACTGATGAATTTTTATAATTTTAATGTTTTCAAACAGAAAAATATTCCAGGAATATTTGTTATTGTTAAATTATGATGCTTCAGCTTCATTTTAGAAGAAAAATTTTCAGAAATCGAAAAAGATGTGCAATAAAGAGGCTTGAAGGTCCAAAATTTACCTATAAAACATTTTATGACATATATCTACAAAATAAATACGATATCTCTGTGATAGTAAAACTGAAAAAATAAAGATGCTAGCTTTAACAAAGTAGATTAACACCATTTACTGATGATTTAAATCTTATAAAAATATAAAAAATTAAATATATCAAGAAAACAGAAATTAATATCAAAAAGTAAAACTTTGAATATTTATTCATTTTGGGTTTCAGAAAAATGAAATACTTTGAAAAATACTCTTAAAAACACACTAGGATCAAAAATATTTGATAAATAAATTTCATGTTCTTTTACATACCCTTATCATGAAAGACAAGCACATAAAATTTCATATTTTCAGGTATTTAATTATCATAACAATATTTCATTATACTGGAGGTAAGAAGTAATTTGAATGCTTATGATCTTCATAATTTAAACCCCCCATTGATTGTCTTTAAATAGCGTCACTTGCAACATTTAGGCGTTAAAAACGGTAAAAAATTAATATTTTTGTCCCTATCTACGTCAACGAATATTACTCATCATCTTTTTACTGATGAAAAATTTAACTAAAATATATACTTTATTAAAATATGAAAATAGTAGATATAAGTTCAAAAGAGGATATATCCATCTGAATTATTATCCCCGCGTAGCAATACTCAGACAGAAATACCAAAATCCAACTATCTTAGTGGAAATAATCAATTATCGAAATATATTAAAAATTTTTACAAAAGATAAAATCAAAATGCATCCAAACCCATAATGTCTTAAATTTTCAACGTATAATAACTTTTTGAATTCATGGAAAGTTAATATTTGCAAAGTATTACAAGGTTTTGTAATTGATTTTCATAAAAATTTATGAAAACTAACCACCATAACTATTAGCGTATTTAAAAAATTGGCGTTTAAAAAATTTTACTCAATAATCTTAAAAACAAACAAATGTCGAATATTTTTGTCGGCTATCTTCGGCAATTTCATATAAAAATATAATTGAAATAAATTTCAGAGATGAATATCATAATATAAATATCCCATTCAATTTTAAAAAGTTTATCATGGTTATAAAAAGATATCAAAATTTTTAAAATGAGAATATAAGAATAGTTCAGAAACTTAAAAATTTTATAGGCGTCTTCTACTCAACATTTTAAATTATATATCAATGGAAATGCCATTTTTTGAAGTATAAATATAAGATGAATAAACTACTTTAAAATTGTTATGAAAATATTTGACTCAATAAAAATTCAAATCATCATTCTAAATTCGTTAGGGCACATAATATTTTGCTGAAACAGATGGAAGTTTATTTTTGAGATCCATGAAACTAAAAATAAAATGCGACAATTTACGACGATCATCGAGAAAATAAAACCATTCATAAAATTTAATTAAAATTAATTTACCCTTTATATACGCTGTGACAATAAAATTTTCTTGTTAAAATTAAATTTAGATAAATTCAACCTTTAGTAATAAGAAACAAACCAACAATTTAAAAATAACACATCATATTAAAAGTAAGTTTAATCATCAAAATATGTTCCTTCTAAAGATAGGACATCTTTCACAAAAGATCATTTCCAATTCTGAATTTTCAGTTATTCCCTGCTCCTTTAACGTCAGATCTTCGTCCAGATAAGTTAACTTGTAACACAGATCATATTTGTCTTTATCATAATCTTTTTCTGAATATATTCGCCCTTTTATAGTATTTACAGTATCTTCAGGAAAAGCTTCCACTGTAAAACTGGGATAGTTTCTCCTCTTAATTGTGATTATCATCTGAATTTGAGCTGTTCAATTAAAATACCTTATATTTGCCTATCTTTCCTTCTGTAGGTTTATCAACTACTTCGGTTTAAACCGCAACTAGTATATGAATGGATACCCGCAGTCTATCGGATGAATGAAAATGTTAGAAAAGTGAAAATCGTTAGAGTTAGAATTTTGTGAAAATAAATAAATTGAGTGATTAAGAATACTAAACGAAAATGGTTATTAAAATCATACTGTTTTCCATTCATTATACAAAAATATAATTTTATTCATTGATATTATGAGAATCATTCATCTATCAAAATCCGATAAATTTAACTTTTATTGAAGTGTAAAGAATTTTATCAACGTACAGAAGTAAAAAATCGAAGTAACGAGTTAATTTAATTCAAACATTAAGAATGAATTTTCATAAATTCACGATCATCGTTTCTAAGAATGAAAGAACGAATGATATTTTAATTTTAATATCTGAAGTCTTATTTCAAATTGATTACGAATAGAATTGAAAACAAAATTCTGATTTCAGGTGTTCAGAAAGAACATCACACGAATTTTGTTTTTCTAAAATTATTAATAATGTTCAAATTGAGATTTGTTATCTCATAACGTGTTGAAGTTTCGTGTCACATGAAAAATAAAGAGAAAAAATTGAGGCATCTTTTTTCATTTTTAAGAAAAATAAAAGCTAAATAATTTATGTTTTCTGTTTGTAGTTTCAACATAATATTGAAGCTTTTATCAACAAACCATTGTAAAATGTTTGAAATATTTAATTTAAATTTTTAAATTAATTGAATCATTTTTGATTTGTGAGTTTCAACAAGAAGTTATCTTCTCAAATGGTTGAATATAATATTATATTTCTTGAGCCGTATTCGATGTAAATTATTCGTGAAAGTATCAATAACTTGGTATTTATTTTATGAATTTACAACTATAAAAGTTAACAACATTTTCTCCATCTGAAATTTATAAATACTCAATTTAAACACCAATTATCTGTCAAGGTCAAGGTGTGTCTCATTTTTAATATTTCTGAAATAAAAATTTTCTTTGAATGAAACGTTGAAAAATATTATAAGAAACATTTTTCATTTATTTTGTCCTGTAAATGTAATACAAGGTAAAAGATTTCAGTGTTTAATTATCCTCTTGAAGTATTATTAATGCCTTACGTAGATATACTTTTTTAGAAATTTCGTATGGAATAAAGTTTGAGAGGTTACCTTTTTATCACTTTTTTGATCTAGACTAAAACTATTTTTTTACCTTCAGGGAATCTGTTTCTATTTGAGTTCAGGTGTTTGAATAAGGCGATTTTAACATAAATTGACCATAAAAACTTTGTTATTCTTTTTATATCCGTCCTCCTGTATATCGATGCATTATAAACAATATGCAATGATTTCATTCAAAACCAAATTTTATACTTCCTTTACAACATATTCCTAAATTGTAAGTTTTATTAACTGTTAAATCTTGTATTGGAATCTCTTCTGGTAAAATTTGACACTTTCACAGATTTCATAATCTATCTTAGATGTTGGAAATTTTAATATTTTTCTTGTCCTATTCTGAGACCTAGCTTGGGATCTTGTAGGATGAGAACTTTAAGCTGATTCGTAGATTATGGATAGCTTTTGTTTATCTATTTTAAAAATTTTAATTTGACTAATTTGAAATTTTTTTTATTCCATGAAAATATTAGCTCTTTACAAACTCCTCTGAAAGTTTTAAAATGTATCATTTTTATTTATTTAATAATTCATTGATGAGTTAAAGCATAACAGAACTCCGTTTAAACACTCTGAGTTTTCTATTTTAATTTTGTTAATCGTGGCCTCTAAATTTATGTAAATTACATGCTAAATTTGGTTCAGAATTACACATTCTATCATATTTATTTTATTGTGACGTTTATATTGAAGAATCCTTTTATATTTTCTGTCATAATATTGTTACTGTAAATGGAAATGAATCATTTCCTATAAGCCTTTTTCCTGTTTTTTATTATCATCAAGAACAATTTACTTAAGTGGCTGATTTTATATTTGGGATTTTATAATTAAGACATCCTCAATTTGAAATGGTCATCAAATTTTGTTTCATATTCTAAACTTTAAAAAATTTATCTCTGATTAATACTGTAAGTTAAATGATTTTATACCTTTGTACTTATTTATTATTTCACAAATTTAAATCGCAAAATACCCAAACACATAAAAACTGACTCTTTTGAATAAAAATCTTGAAATATTCAATTGATAATATATTTAGTCGGGATTATATCGAAATATCATTTGTATAAATCTGAGGGATAACATTTTTAAAAATCTTAAGTTTTATTCACATAATAAGTATGAATATTAAAATTCTAAAGCAGTTTATGAAATACTTAGATTCTTCATTAACAAAGAAAATACCAAAAATAAATGGGGATATAAAATATAATTTACCGATTATCATAAGAGTCGTATACTTTAGCTCAAAAAATGCTTGAACTTTACCGAGGAATTAATTTTGATTTTTAATCTTTCCTATTTTTTTGTAACATCTCTATTCTATTAAAATGAAAGAAATTTAATTTAAAAATATTCAAATCCTAAAACTAAAATTTATGCGATTAAGTAAAATATATGATTAATTTGAAAAATTTTCAACTTTCTGATAAAATACATTTAAACAGAAAACTTTTAACATTATAGATTGAAAAATGAATGATTTTTGTTGTATTTTTACTTGTGCATAGTTTCAAATGGTGATGATAATATCACTAAAATATGATTTCATAAATTATAGCATGAATTGTTTTAATACAAAGTGTTTAATGAATTCTAAACCATCAGTTTAAAATTTGTGTTTTTATTTTGATCGAACATCGAAATAAAAATGATTTCTTAAAAACTTTATTCGTTTCTAAAGCTGGAATCTGTTTAATATCTCAAGATAACAAAATTTATAACATAATTTTTAAAGCTTTTGTTTTTTGACTCTCCTCACAAGTTTCTTTGTAATATTCAAAAATCTTAAAATTTTTATCCCATTTCTTATGATGTGAGTTGTCGTTTTGAAAAATAGAAATATATGTTTCCTGAGGTTGATATTTATGATAAATATACATAAAGGGATGTTCTTCACAATACGTAATTTTATTCGCAAGCGCTATGCGACTTTAAATAGTAAAATTAACGTTAAAACTTAACTTCTTCTCTTATTGATTTAGACGTGGGAGCCTGTCTAAATAATGTTTCTTAAATTTTTCCAACTAAGTTAAATGATGCCAAAAGGTTCGTATATTAACTTCTATCTGTAACATCTTATCTAATTTGTTGGTGATTTTATCGACAAGAAACTCCTTTTTATTTTATTTATTGTTTAAATTCAAAAGTATAGCAAAAACCAAGAATAAAGCTCCTCACTAAACTATAATAATTTTCACTCTACTGCCATGATTTCAACGATTTGAGACAGAACATAAAATGTCTCTTTTCGTGTCGCCCCAGAGAGCTCTCTCAACCTCGTTTAATCTCAATTTCAAATAAGATTTACATATTTTGACTGAAGAATATTTTGTCGTGTTTTTCTTCAACTTTTAAACGATTCTTTTAATTTTCCCCTAGAGGCCTTCACATTATTGGAATGAAAGCAGTTACTGGTACTGTTTTAATATCAATACAAACTTTGAAAAATAGACTGTTATTTACTCTTTCTTATAAATATGATGGATAAATGGGTAAATTTGTCAAACCTAATTTCACAAGAAAACAACTTTTAATGGAGGTAAAACAATCTTTATGGACTTCTGTTCCCAGAGAATCATCTCGGTGATTTAAAATTTAACCAAAATACCTCATTATTATTTCCGTTAGCGTTCACGCCTTTCGACTAAGAAAGCACATAAAATGTCCAACCTGAATTAATACCTTCAAATTTACATTCGATGCAACCTCGTACATTCCCAGTACCCACCGTCAGGGTCTGACTTAACCATGGTATTACATAGTTTTAAATTCCTACCTCAATTGTACTTAACCTGGAAATTACATATTCTTCGATCTTAACGATCTTTTCATAACCCCCAAGGTTAAATGTTCTGTGAACATTTCCAAAGTATGTATCTAATTGTTATTTTCGACAATCATTCCTTAAATATTTCGTCAATTTATCGTAGCTGGTTTCAGAAACTGCTCTAAAATGTCCTATCACAATCTGTTTGAAGGCTAATAATCTAATGATCCATAGGAATTTTATTAACGGGATCTTAGTCTTCTCTAAATTAGAAACCTGTGACTATGAAACTAAATTTACCGTATCTTATCGATTTTCGTTTGTTACATGTTATGGAGTTATAATTTATCTTCAATACTTTAATGTAATTTATTATAATATGAAAAATCAATAAAATTATCCGAAACTTCTGGCGTTCAACCATAACTTGATCACATTCATTGAAGTTAATTTCAGAGGGCAGGAAGCCATAATATCCGAACAGCCTGAGAGGCTTCAATTTTTGAAGAAACATGGTAATAAGGACAAAAAATACATGATCAATCCCCAAAATTTGTGCGCCTGAGAAAAAGAAGCCAATACCGAAGTCTACCTTCATAAACTTATGTGAAACATAAAAGATTTTCTAACCCTTGCATTGTCTACAGAAACAATAAATTATGTCTGTATCATGTATAGAAAAGGATTTAGGAGAGAAGATACGACAAATCCATGTTACAAAGTCAAATAAATTTTAGCTATTATTTAGTTGTTTCATAATGATAACTAAACTTTCAATGGTCTTAATTTACATATTTTATTTATTTTTATAAAACTATATCAGAACAGACGAGACATAAAGCAATTCTCGTATGTAGATGACTGATTTACCATTTTAATCTATTTATAAACATTAATAAGATTTTGAGTATTTAATTTCTCATAAAACAAAAATCGATATAAAATAAAACAAATAAACATCGATAAAGCATTCAAACTGGAGAACTAAGAAATATAAGATATCTTTAATGACCCTTATTGATTTTACATATTATAAGAAATCATTTTGCAAAATATAAAATCAAATCTATTCAGAAAATATAAAATAAAATGAAAAACAAAATTTCAAAGCTATAGGTGCTACTTTTGTGTTAATTATCCACTTATATAATACATAAACGGGCCATCGCATTATCAAATTAAAGAAAAACACTTTAGCATACATATTTTGATTGAAAACACAAATTTCTAAAAATAGCTGTTTTTCATTTTAAAATTATATTTATTAGGAAGCCATATTTTCCAGTTAATTTTAAAATTATCATTTTAGCTGATTTGAAATAAAGAGTTAGAAAAATTTTCTGATTTGTTGTATATTTTGTTAAATAACGTTGAATATATAGAAAAAATGAAAATTAATTTATTATCTAAAAAGCCTTCTAAAATATTAACTCGAAAATATAAAATTGAATTGAGTATTTTGGGGATACGTCAAAGTATCTTGAAAATAAAACAAAACTTAGCGTATTCTGAAACTTGATATGTTGATCATTCCAAATAAAATTATTTTTGTCTTTACAATTTTATTTACCACTCAAAACAACCTGACAAGTATGTTATATTTTGTCGGTAAATATAAATTTTGTGACATCAGTTAACGATGACCAAACAATTTTTTGAAATAGAAAAAATTAAGGTCTTTAAAAATCAAGATAAATAACCCAGGAATAACACTTTCAAAAAATCATGCCTTCAATTTTGAAGATTTATGCCTAGAATTAGTAAATTTCAATCGAGTGGGGAATTTTTAACAAATAATTTATCGAAATTCATCAAATACATGATTTAATAGAATTTTGAATTCCTAAATTCTTAAAATATATGACAAACTAAGCATATTCAAAAATTGTTTAGATGGTTTATAAAATTTAATAGACTGAGAATTTTTTGATCAGTTAAAATAAGTATATGTGATTATTTTTGTCAAATTTTAAAAAAAATACCAAGATAAATAATAATATTTTTTGTTGAGCAAAAATGAGTCAAAGTTATTCTGTCATTAATTTGAAGAAAGTTGAAATTTATTTACGTTAATCGTGGGGAAATCGTATGATTTCGCAAGTAATATGCGTGAGGATGATTTGTGGTATATTATATTTTTAACAAAAATAAACATTAATATGGTTATAAGAACGAATATATTAATTTCATGTTTTTATTGTAAATATATTAAAATTCATGAATATTTAGATTGAGTAAATAAATAAGGATGAAAATAATTTAAAATAAACTTTGTTCATTTTATTTCATTAATCGTTTGAAATAATTCTTCCTGTATTGACACAAAAAATTTTATCGTACTATTAGTCCCAGTTTTTCATCATTAAAGTTAAAAAACTAAAAAAATTTAATATTTTGCAACGTCTCCAGTTTAAATTCCACATGAATTTTTTCAATTAAATTTGGAATTTTTGACAAAAACACTACCTTTCTCATAAATATCTTTAGAATTCTGTATTGATTAAAAAGTATTCATGATTACCAAAAAGAAAATTACGAAAATAAACCGTGTTTCGATTATTTATGTTGTGTCAAAAATTTATTTTTTCTTTAAAGTAACAGTAAAATGGCAGTTTCATGTAGATTACAAGTTAAAAATGTTATGCTTGCTACGTCAAAAATTATCATTCATTCCAAATATTTTGAAATAAAAATTGAAAACTCAAGTATTAAGTATTCGATTATTAAAATTTATATTAAAATAATTATTTTATAAAATTTACATATTAACCCTTGAGGTGATAAATTACCCCACATTTTACAGTCTAAAAATTTTTGAACAGAAAATCAATTTTTTGATTTTTTAATTGTTAATGCGAAATATATGTATCTATAATTCACTGTTTTGAGTAATGCTTATAGAGTAATAGTCTACGAACAACAGATTGTACTGTGGCTATTATTTTATTGAGGCGCTTGCGTCATTTGATATGTTTATTGATGAGCTCACAATTGTAAAATGTTTATTTTATTTTTCAAATATCATCGATATTTATTCTGTTTCAAAGGTATTTGAAAATTGACCGTTAATTGTTATATTTTAGGTTCAACCCCTTGAAACAATCCGAAGTTAATACTATCATGTGATTATATTTAAAAATAATCTTCGATATTATAATAAGTTTATTTGAAGAAAGTAATACTTCTTAAATTACATTTACCTATCTAACTGATAAATGATTTTTTATCAATGGCCTTATCTCTCAGAGGTAAGGTTTTCCTTGTGAGCCTAGAGGTTGGCGAGGTTTCAAGTGGGCGCGAGTACTTTTCTACCCTACACCTGGTATATACACAATGAAAGATTACCGAAATGGAGTGTATAGCTGAACGACAGAACCTTGTAAACAGAGTCTTTTTGAAGGGTGTGTGATAGACATATACTTTCTTCGAGAGAGGCCTTGATAGGATTAACCCATAAGTTCTTAACAAAAAAGTTATTTTTTTATTTGACAATTTTTGATAATAAAAATACTTCTTTATTTTTCATTTAAAATAGGGTGTACGTGATATCACATATTACAATTTCAACTTCAACTCCTTCACATTTAGTTGGAGATCATAATTTTTTATTAATTAAAAGAGATTTTATTATTTGCTTCGAAGATGTAAATTAATTGATTTGTAAATTTTCTTCTGAATCATTAAGAAAAGATTAAAAATTATAAAATTTAATACAGCCAAAAAATGATGCAAGGCACTTGATTTTTCAATTTCGACAAATTAAATTAATTAATTATATAACTGTAAAAAATCACCACATTTTAAATTATATCAAGACTCAAGCCAGTGTATAATTAATTATGTTATCATTCAAAAATATCGCTGAACAGACTCCATTTTTAATGAAAGAGAAAAATAAATTTGCTATCACTACCTTGTATCTTATCAATCGAAAAGAATGATTAACAGTACAAGTCTATAAAATATAAGTTTCTTGTTTTGAAAAATGTGGACTTTTAATCTTTAAATTATTGTTGACAACATCTATTTGATGAGACTGAGTAAGAAAAGAGACAGACGATCATAACTATAATTATACCAGTAAAATAAACTGAATATCTTTTCCAAGTAAATCCTCTTTAATTAACATTATTTAAATTAAAATAAATATATTAAAGATTTATAGGATATTTTTGACAACATTTAAATGTTCACGAGGTAAATGTCGATCTCTGATTCCTAAAAACAGAATATCTCTTTCTGGTTATTAAACCTATAGAGTATGATATACATACTCAATTGAAATTTTGAATATTTAAGTTTTTAAAATTTAGGTATTATTTGTCGAAAATTTGATTTCACAAGTGTTACTCATTACCTCAAAACAAATTTTAAGTTTGAAAGTCAAAACGATACAAATTTTAATGACTGGGTTTATTTCCAAATAAATTAATCTACTTTCTAATCACATTATTCTCTTTTTAACAATTTGACTGAAAACTTAAATTATACTTCTCATTTTATAGCACAATTATTTCTCTGGTGGATTAGATTATTTGGTGAGAATAGTTACTTTTTTAGAATAATAACAATGATTTTTATAGTTTCATCAAATTAAGGTAAGATAAACTCAAATAGTTCCAATACATAAGATTTGGAAGAACTACGAGAATGTGAAAAACCATATTTATATTTTCAATTGTATCAAAAATGGAGTATTTAGTCAATTTCCCATGATTTATTTCAATGGCTTCATATTCAATCTGGAAAAAATATGAGAAATCGTGCTGATTATCATTGAAAACAGATTTTCATACTCTGATAAAAAATTTCCCACAATTTATATTTTACATGTTTTGAAATGTTTCCCATTTAATGCACATCTACGAACCTTTCGAAACAACATACTATTATAATTCATTGCGTCAAAAATAGAAATATTTATGTTTCATAGTTTGAGTTAAAAACGTCGGAAAATACAGATTTATTCATGCATTTATATGTTGGAGTAACTACAGAGAATCTAAAATAGTTTCTTCGAGTAAAATATAATAAATAATTCTCAGTTTACAGAATTTGATATGAATTAACATATTCAAAACAGTCATCGAGATTAATTTCACAATGTCTCAGAAGTGTAAATATTTATTTTAAAGAAGAGTGGTTTATGATAATATATCTATCTTACATACTCAAAGAAACCTTAATGTAGAAGGTTCTTAATACCCAGAAACTGAATTTTTTTTATCGTTGGCATTATTTTTTATTTAAATAGGTAAATGAAAATTCTATTAAATTAAATCTTGATGGCCAATCATATTTACACTTTGTGGGAATTAAGTCCAGTTTTTAGAGCTCTTGTGAAATAGGGTGTTGCCTTGAAAATTTATTTTTATACATTGTAGAGATGGCTGAAACCGAATAACTTCCAGTGTTTTGATAAAATTCAGTTAATCGTTACCAGAGAATTTGATATCTACAATAGGGGGCCTTTGATATTTGAGAATATTCTTTCTCTTTTCTGGTTTTACTCAAATTTAATATACTTTCTCTTTTAAATCTTGTAATAATCCATTTTTAAAGAATAATTGTATTCTTTCATCGTTTAAGAATCTTTGGTTGGTGTACAACATTTTTGATTTTAAATATTTTATTTCATATCTAAACTTATTTATCTTTAACTAAATTTTGTTAAGTTGGAAATTAATGAGATAAATTTATTTTTAAAATATTACATTAATGATTGTAAGGGTTATTTAATTTATTTAAACGCATAATATAACATTAAAAAAATTATGAAATCATTAAATTGCTAAGTGTATAATATAGCTAATCTCTTCCAAGGTTTTTAAAAAATATCTCAGCGAAAAAAGCTTCATTGAAAACGATTCTGCTGAGGTCGACTTTATGGACGACCTCAAGTACAAAAAATTAGACAAGTTATTTCTAATAAATTGACATTTAGATTTTGTTCGAAAAATTTTCAATTCTTTATTAAAGCTTTTCTGCTTTCTGTCTATTTGTATTTTAATAAAATTTGGTGCAGTTTCTTCTCGGAAGTTCATGTAAGTTTTGAAGTCAAAAATATATGCATGCTTGATTGACCTAAACTGTACGATTTATGGAATTTACGAAAAGGTTTTTGATTGAACACATAATTGTCATTTATTCTTAAATTCAAATATTTTTTCTTTAGCTCATCAATAGATTATTAAAACCTTAAAATCTCTAGATTTCATATTCCGTTTCTTTATTCAGCATATCTATAATGTTGAGCATGAATTTACTGCGTTTACCAATTTTAGAGTTTTTAGACTTCTTTTATGTAAAAGTATGGTTTTCATTGACAAAAAATATATAAATTTCTATTAATTGAAAATAATCTGTTTTATTCATTTTTAAATAAATCTGAATAAGATATTTGCGAAATTTTTTTGAACGTTTAATAAATTCTTCACGTTAAGAAGGATTTTAAGTTTACTTGACATAACATTGATTATTATCTGTGATACCATAATTTTTTGTTATTTTCTTAAGATTCACAAAAAATCCTCAACATGTAAAAGTTTACTTTGAAATACTTAAGTGAAAGATATCTATGTTAATTTTTAAGTTATCCCGTTATAGTTAAAAATACATCGTTTTTTTTAAACAGTACATTCTACAAAAAATCTTTTTTATTTAGCAAAGGTCCTATGAATTGTATCCTTCATTTACCATATTTATTTTACCTATTCATGTATGATTTATTATTCATAAAGATCTGCGGTGAGCTTTGTTTTGATATTATTTGGAAGCATACCACAAATCTGGTAATTTCATCAATAATTAAAGCCGAAAATACTCAGGGAATTAGATTTCGCTGTTCATTATTGTAATATTTAAGCATTAAATCAGGTTAAATCGAAAAGCTCTACGATTTCCTTTTCAACTCAATAGATTTGAAGATATCGTTTTGCAAACATGATGCCGATTATTTTATCATCAAAATCCACTTGAATTATAGTTTCTTATTGTTAATTTCCAGAATCTGACAGCGTGCCTGAATCTTTACTCTCTCTTATCTGATGTAAGTTACAGTTCAAACCATCTAATTTTAATGTGGATAGGCTTTGTGAACTCACTGCAGCACTTTCTGTAATTTATATATCAATTTCATGATTGATATTTTATTTAAATATTTTTATGGAATTTTATTGTATATCTGCTGTCATTATTTTGGGCATTGTATCATTTTATTAAATTAAGTATGTAAGATTTAACTCTGCACTAATTTTGAGAATACATACGTGTGAACTGTATCCTTTTAAATTCTTCTATGGAGCTTAACTGCAGTATATCGACATCATGTGTGTTTTTCTTATATCTACTTCAATTTATTCTCACTGGACCAAAGATTTAATAAATTTGATTATTTTAGTGTTCGAGCAATACGTTAAAACAGTAAATGAGAATCTTTAGTCTTTATTCTGTTCAAAAATTTTGAATTTATATTTTTCTTAAATTATTCTTGATAAACTAGTTTTATAAGAGTACGAATGATTTATTTTATACTAGGATAACGAGGTCCGTGAAAAAATTATATATTATAGTTTAAGGTATGACAAAATATTTTGTCTTAAATTTTTACTTTATTTAGAAATTTTAATCTGTATTGTTAAAAATCATTGAAAAATCTAATTTTTCATATCACCTCATAAAAAAACAATAATAATACAATCATTAAATTTTTTCATATTTAACTAAAAAATTTGTAATTCCAAATATAAAAATAACTTTACTTGAAGATTGAAATCGGTAGAAATAGAAATGTTTTGTTATGTTAACTTTTTTTAATATGAAGACGAACGCCATTAAACAATATTTCACGTATGAATATATAGTTTTGAAATCTTGTAGAGAACGCATTGTTAGCTTTCTACAAGTCGACTACCATGTGTCCAGTGTTGAGGTATATGTTAATGTTTCCTGAACGAAGCTAAATATATATGTTTAATTATGATAGATAATTTTAAGATATTAGATCAATTCTTTCTTGAAATTCAAATTTATTTTGTTTTGGATATATGCAGTGCTTTCTTCTAAAAATCATACAGTTTACTCATTTAACTTATCAGATAGGAAAGACATGGGTGATTGAATGAAGATTATTAAATTACCTTTTTCATTGTCTTATTTGAAAAATTATTGTTATAATGTTGATATTGAGGAGGATAGATATGATATTTTCCTGTTTTCATTCCATACTACTTGTAATAATTTTATAATAAGTTTCATTTTAAATCTCAGATAAATGATCAATTTTATAAAAGACTTTAGTTTGAGTAATTTTAAACCATCGTGCCATAATGAGTCATATTCTCTTACGAACATCATAAATAAGAGGGCTTGTATGTAAAACTAGATTATAAGTGACAAGATTTTTTCCAATTTTTAAATTTTACCCAGAATTCAATGGAGGTTAAGTAGGATTTGGATACAAAATAAAAGCACAAATTATTTTTTATTAATAAATCCTTCCAAAGAAAAAATACAATGTGTCAAAAAAACTCATCAGACGAAATTTTGGATGATATGTAAAATTAAAAAAACTCAATAACCGTTAGGCGTAATTTGACTCTAAATGAGGTTTAACTCAACAAAGAAGCTGAACTTAAAATCTATCTAATGTCGAAAATTGTGAGTTAACAGCCTCAGACAAGATAAAACATTTATTTTTCCTGAAATTTAAATAATTCAATTTATAAAAAATTTAAGAACATCTTTAAAATTTTAATCCATACTTTCAATGAAAATAAGGTGAGATACGAAACCATTATTTAAAAATTTTATTAAATGAAATGTAGTATGGAATCACAAAATCTTGTTTTGAGCCAACAAAATGACTAACATTTCAGTTAAAGCTGTCGTGGTGTTTAATAACGAATAGAATATATCCACAAATTTAGAGGAAATAAAGTTTCCTGTGACGTATAATAAATTTTCTTTTCTTTCTTTCAAAATATCAGTGATTTTTAACAATGCAACATTTACTTTTAACAAAAAACTGTTTTTAATTTTGAATCACTTATTTTCAACAAAATTTAACAATCTTTATATTTACACAGTTATAATTGAACAATTTGTTGGATATTTGTATGTCTGATAAGATTACATATAATATACTTCCATTTTATTAATTATTGAGTGTTTAACTCTTTATAGCTTTGAAAATAATGAAATTCATGTTAGATCTGGGAGATTTTTTTCTCTTTGACACAAAGAAGTATAATGTAAAGACATCATATTTTATTTAATATAGATGGAGAAAACTTAGCAAGAAATATGTTGAAAATGAAAATATTTCTAAATTGCTCAAGAATATACGATATTTCAGATATCAACGAAAACAATTTTTAGTTTTCAAGATAATCAGAGAAAAGCCAGGTTAAATAAACTAATAAATCTTAAATAAATAAACATAACATTTTTTAGCTTGTGAATTAATACATGTGAAGATTAGTCTATTCTAAAATTGAAATGTGGTATTTTATCTGACATACCTTAATAAAAATAGGAAAGTTTCTTTTAAGCATTTGTATATTCGAGTGAGAGTTATGTAGTTCACATCTGATATATACCAGGAATTAATGTTTAAACACAATATTAAAAATAACGAGTAAATAATGAACGGAATAAGGTCTTCAGTAAATGACTGAAGTGCCCAAAAATCTATTGTAAGAAAAACAAATCTGTTATAAATTTTCAAATAGTTGTTTTTTACAAATAATATATAATGGTGATGATTAACATATGTTCACTTGAATTAAAACTCAACTGAAATACGAGAGAAATTATAATTCAGTTGAATAAAAAACATGATCTATGTTATTTAAATGATTATTCGTCCGGTCAATGAGTTTGTAAAATGAGCAAAACTTAACATCTCTGAAGTAATTGAAGTTAAAATAAATGAGTTTTGAGAAGATTATTTAATTTTATGTTTTAAATCCTCGAAAATATTTCAGATAATAACTCTTTTGTTCAAAAAATAATATAACGAGGTCGTGATTCGAAACTTTTTTTAATAATTATTGTTTGATAATATACGATAGGGATTTTTGACCTGCTGTAAAACAAATTTTGAAATAATTAGTGTCAAATTTCATCGTAACTATTTTGGTTTGTTATCACTGATCACTGTCTAGCCATATCTACTCAGAATAAATTAAGTAGATCAGATATTTTATGATAGCTTGAATTGTTATTAGTTTTGCCCAAAGTAATTTTAATATATGTTATATTTCTTAAGCTAGAGTAAAATTTTTACTTTAATTATATGTCCAATAATAATTTTCAAAATAATAGGTTTTATTTCTATGAAACATAAATTAGTGTTTTATCTTTGATATTTTTAAAGTTAGTAATAATGCAAGTGTTTTCGATCAATTGTGACGTTTAAGTATATCTGATTAACATTGTTTCATGCATTAAGTATAAGTAAATGATTTATACATTCTCTTTACATGTAATAATGTCATGGATCATCGAATTTATTATCTGTTGATAGTTTAGTTTTTGACCCTTATAGGCCAAAATCATTCCTGGTAATTCAGAGTATACACATCTTAATTTTTATAAATAAACACTGTGTTTTTATTATCGAAAACTGAATTAATAAAGATTTTTGAAGTAATATACTTGAGATCCTATGAAATAAAAATCCTTTTTTCATTGTGCTAAGTTTTCAATGAACAATTAACGTTAGTATTAAAAATTTATCGCTTTTTGGACCTTTAATCAACAGTAAAATTTCATGAAATAACTCTTTAATTCTTTTTAATTCAAGTAACTGTTTGATAAAATGAAGTGATTATAAAAACGGTGTCATTTCAAATGCCACGTAATAAACTGTCGAAGATAAAAGGCATGTACTTTACTTAAAATCTCCAATTATGACAATAAATGTTCAAATATATTCCATTATTTACAGTTCATGTTATTTTTTATTTCCACCACATAAATCCACTAGATTTCAGTGGTTTTTGTAAAATATAAAGAAATATGAAATTTGTTTTCATTTATAAGCATACATCTTATTTTAAATGCTTTGCAAATGAGCGCGTAATATGAAGTTAGATATTTTTCTTGAACTATAAATTCCAAAAGATGCAAGTTTAACTTAATCTCTTAAATATCCCTGTTAAATATTATATTGAGTAAATATTACAAACCTACTAAAACGTCAATCGTTTACACGATTAAAATTCGCCTTTGAATATATTAGTTTAATTTATCTCATGCAATGTATTATACCTTCTTATACTTTTTTCTATCATTTAATTCAATACTGTCAAATGATAAATTCAAAAATCAATTTCAATAAAATCTGATTTGGCAGTGTATATTAAGGTATATCAACATTTCAGTTAATCTCCATATCTGATACTAATTTATGAAAAAGTTATATTTTGATCGTATATTTGAAATAACTCGTTAAAGATTTGAAAATAAATAAGAAAACAAATTCATAGATTAGAGAAACTTTAAAATTACAATTAGATTAATTCAAATAGTGAAAAGATAAAAAAAATTTGTTGACACGTATCATAGATGATTGAGATTCTGTTCACTACAAATAAAGTAAAATTCAAATATAAAATTTTTCAAAAAATAAAGACAAGAAGTCTAATTAACACGCAAAAATCAAAGTTCTAAGAAGTAACGGGTGTTCATAATTATTTTCATTTAATCTTACGTAAATTTGATAAAAAAATCATTTAAAATTCTTACAGCGTCTATTTTAATTTTTTAAAATTATTATCCCGACATATTAACCTATCAAACAAATTTTGTTTAAATTTAAGATTACAATCAAATTATTGTGTCGTTAGATATATATATATATATATATATGGCTGAAAATTTAACATCGTATTTTCTAAATTTGCAATTAAAAATATTCTTTCATATTTTATCTCCGTCTAAGTTTCTTGAAACAAATATTTGCAAATTAATTTTATATCAAGAAAAATATATCTGGAAAAAGTTAATAGTGTATGTTTATAAACCAAAAAATATATGCGGAGGCTGTGAAGTCACTCGAAAGTGTGTTGTACAATATGTGAGTATTTGAGAAATTCACACACTACTAGACGCCAGAAAAATTTTGTTAAAAGAAGATCTTATGTACGAATAACTTATCTCTGCTGAACATCTTTAATTATATTTTCATTTGGAAAATGTGTGTAGACTTGACTCGTAATTATACTCAGCTAAATAAACAGTTTTTATTGATAATTTTTGTGAGAAATTCGCTCAACCTAGCGTCCAGATGCTAGGCAATATATTTAAACGTGTTATTTCCGTTGTAAATTTTATATCTTTTATCATTTGATTTGTTGTGTATCTGGCCGGGGTGGAGGTTTTTCCATATATTGTTAAATAATTTCGTTAAATTGACACAGAAACTTAGAAGATTTTTTATCATCCATAATAGATCAGCTGAAAATCTATCAAGTACAAAAATTAAAAGTATCTATGAACGTAAAATTTCCCATTTACTTTGAGCGTATTGTTTAAGAAAGGATGTATTTCAATTGAAATAATCTTTTTTGATTTTGACTTAAATATTTTAGAAAAATTTATTACAATCGTATTGAATAACAGGAATTTTATTGGTAGAATTTTAGGATTATTTTTTAAGTTGGCCATGTGTACATTTATTTTAGTTTGTATACCTTTTCGAGTTTTATTTATATTCTAAATTATCAAAAATTTTTATCTCAAAAGGTGTCAAAGAATAAGAATGATGAATTCATCTTCTCTTGTTTTATCATTTTATCGAAATATTGAAGTGATTTAAAGTAAGATATTTTTGTTTCATGACACTATCTCATTCCTATCAATCTCGTCTTATCAATATCTTTTATTTACAACGTTCTCAGAAAGTAATAAGATTTATAAAAAAATATTTTGAAACTTAAATTTTGTTTTTTACACGTATTTTGAAAAGGTTTTAGTATTGTTCAGACAGAAGTTTTAAAATTCACATAAAATTGAATTTTTTTTTAAATAATGAACTGTAAGGGGATGCTTTTCGAATTTCAATAATTTAGAAATTTTAAAACATTGTCTGATAAATGAAATTTAAACAATTATAATATCAAAGGAAAATTTCTTAAAAATTAAAATAAATTATGAATATTCTGTTTTATCTTTCGTATATAAATTATAAGATTCATTGTGTTACTTTCAAAACAGATTCAAATTTAAGAATTAAAATAATTTACCTGATTCATTTTCTGGAAATTTGCTGTGAATTTTAACCATTAAAGTTTTTCTGATTTTAATCTTTTCGCATCATAGCTCTCAAGCAAAAATTTTTCACATGCGCGCAAGTGGGATTATTAAACATATAAATTAAATATTCTGAAAAGGTATTATTATCTTTGATGAAAATAAATTTTAGTATTTTGAAAGATGATACTTCCGATACTATACTACACATAGAAAATTTGGTTGAAGCAAATTAAATTAATATCAGGAAAAACATTAAAATAACGAAGTTGAGAAATTTTAAAGTAGCTTAAAATTTAATTTTCAAAGATATTTAAATTATTTTATTCTAAATATTTTTAAGGATACAAATTAAATAAATGATTTAAAGTAAACATAATAACAGTTTTAATAAATTATGTTTTTTTAATACTTATATATATTTACTTCTTTTTTGTCGTTTAATAATGGAGATCAAAGTCTGAAAAAGTAAAACCTATAAAATTATCAATAGCCTCATTCACATAAAGGATCTTAGATTGATCAAGAATAAAATCCAAAGGAAAATTAAAATTGTTTGATTCATACCAAAATTTCATGAAATCAAATTATCTAACTCATCTGACAGATATTATGAGCATTATTAATCAAACTGAAAATATTTTCATGTTCACGGATGAATAGGATCGCTCTAAATAGATATATAAGATCAAATATATTTTCAGAAAAAAGGCTCAAAACACTATCCAACAGCAGGACAATGATGTTTTATAAAATTTTTATATTATTGAGGGTTCTGTTTCAAACTCGATTTGCAAATTCGTCTTCCTCTACTTTCACGTAAATAGTATTTCAATATGTCCACGTAGGTCTTTGAAAACGATTCAGAATAATCATTATCTTCATTAAATATGATTTATCTCACAAATATGAAAACCAAAAAAATTATTTCATTTATTGAAAACCTATAAAAATAAACTTTAACAGGCATTTATTTTATGGTATTTAACCATTTTTTGATTTAAAATTTTTGAAAATGTAAATTTCTACAATCACAGAGTAAAATCTTCCATAAAAAACAAGAACCAAAGTAAAAAATTTCCATTATCATTAAATTAATCAATGTACATTTTAAAACTACTTGTTTGAGGATCGAAAAAATAATGGTTAAAAACAGACAATTTTCGATAAAAACTGTTGGAGCATCTTGATCGAAAATCTTTACGATTATTGCCTCAACTTGTTAGTATTTAGGCTGAAATTGCAAAATTATTTATGATTAGTTTGAATTAATCCCACAATATATTTTTCAATGGAAGTCAAGTCTATCTGTGCTCATCAATAGAAATCTACCTTTGTCAAATCTGATTTAGATTGGCACCATCTGCTATATTCCTCGGTATGGTTTTGAGTTATGTTCAAGCTTGAAAAACTTTAATCTTACACTCAGCCATATATTGTAAAATAATGTATCATCCTGTTCTTCTTGAACAAAATTTAAGTAAAAATGATTTTTTAGATCTTAGTCCTTTTTGAGGTGTCTTCTCAGAGATATTTTTGATTAATATATGTTAAACATAACAATAGATTGATATTTTATGACATCTTTTGTGTATTTCCTCCTATTTTGATATTTAAGATCCATTTGTTTAGCTAAGACGTGAAAAATCTATCAAGGCTTCCATCAAGTATATTTTACGTACAATTACACACTTTCTTAAAGCTTTTACCAACTTTCTACCTCATTCGGCATCTTTTCGTAGTTTATACACCCTTAATCGAGTTATGTGAAACCTTCTCTCACTAAAACGTTAACTCTATACTCCCCCATTAGAGCACCCTTATCTCCGAGACAAATCTTTGTTGTGATATTTCAGATGAATAGCAGAAACATGTCTTTTTTTCTTATTATGTTATTCGTTCAAGCCAACGATGAATAAATCGAACATGTGTTCACTGATAACCGGTAAGTTCTCTGAAAAACATTTATTTTGATGATAATTTAAATTAAATAAATCGTTGCATAATATCAAAAATTCTGTTGGAACGAGATAAGTTAAAAA
This sequence comes from Neodontobutis hainanensis, assembly GCA_024349245.1. Lineage (NCBI taxonomy): Eukaryota > Metazoa > Chordata > Actinopteri > Gobiiformes > Odontobutidae > Neodontobutis > Neodontobutis hainanensis. Next base: position 142,796 of record JALDNG010000407.1, on the reverse strand, counting down.
TTTTAAATATTTTTTAAATAGTTTTTTTCAAATCTGTAAAACTTTTGATATTCATTTTTAAAAAGGATATTTTACAAGTTACATAAACCTCAAATATCATATTTGGTCCATTGATTAAAACACGTATTTTATTTGATTAACAACGTGACCATATTGTGATGAAAACTTACTCATATGTGTTTTTATTAATCTTACAACTGATAAGAAATATTTATCTCGATTTTGTAGTAAATCTTTAACAAATTACCTACAAATAGCTTAAAGTAACATTTTTTTGGAGGTTGTGATATATTAGTTTATAGAATGACAAAAATTTAAATGGTCAAAACAGTATTTGAATTATATGCACTTTCTACAGTAGCAGGCGTATTCTGTATGAATAAAAAATATCTCAATTGTAAATTCAAAGCGTGTATTTATCTATTAGCAACTACAAAAGATTTATGTATCCTATTTTAGTTGCATCCCAGATTTGTCAATCAACATTGACATAATTTTGTGCAACAAACGTATTAGATTCGAACAAAATAATTTTAAGTGGTCTAAAATCATGATTCTACTTTAATATGAATGATTAACTTCAAACTTCTTCTCAGATAATCTTTTATATGAATCAAATGCTTTCTTAACAATTTGTACTTTTTTGTTTCAATTCAAAAATTCAACATTATCGATGATTCTCATGTTTACAAATTTAAACATAAAACTATTTAATCATAAATATTACATTTCATTTATATTATTTTCTTTGAAAAACCCAAGAAAGAATATTTTATTTGTGTATTTTTTGAGAAAGGAAGAGGTGAAATTTCCATGTTTTTTTATTGAGTTGAATCTTCTCGCCTACGGTGTCCAATAGTGAAGTTCTTAAAACACTTCATCCTCCTTCGTACCACATTTGTTGTGAAACAACTAATCAGGTAGTGTAGGACTCTCGCTCACTTAAAATCTCTCCCTCTATTGACTGATTTCAGCAACAATACTTTTGCGGTATTCATTCGCTGTACAACTTTAAATTATCTGTCAATAAAAAGCGTCTATTTTTCAATTCAAATTTTCTTCATTTAAAATTTGTTTTTTTTTATTTTCTGAGTTAGCTCGAATGGTGACATTACATACAAAAACAGAAAAATTATCATATTTTTGAATTGTTAAAATAATCTTGAATATTTTGATTTTTCGATTCAGAAAAATATAAAGCGACTCTATTTCATAAAAATTTCCCATTTTGAAATAAGATTTTCGCACATTTTTAAAACATAACAATATAATCGGCGCCAAAATTTTAAGTTTAACTATTTTTTCCGCATGTTTAAAAAAATTAAAATGATAAAGACAAAACTCAATTATAGGTTGAAATTATTAAGTAAAATACTAACTTTTTTTTCGGTTATCAACCTGATTCATATCTACATTTCCTATGAAATTATTAAATTTTATCAAACAACTTACCAAAAATATTTTGAGAGAAACCATTAATCTAAATTTGAAATTTCGTCTTCTTTGAGAAAATAAACTTTTCATTTCGATTAATTTGAAAATTATCATTTGAGTTAACTTGGCATCACGAATTTGAGATAAATGGAGAAAATTTACGTAAATGTTCTTTTCGATGTTGCTTAACGATACATCAATTAAAGAAACTCTTATAAATAAAATTTACACCAGATTTTAAATCTATTCACCTTTGAATTATTAAAATACCGTTAAAATAAAATCAAAAAGGCATTATCGATAAGTAATATTTGTGTATTTTCGTCGAAAGAAAGTTATATTTGATTCTACAATCAAACTGAACATTAGAAATATCGGAATAGGATATTTCAAAAATTGAAATCAATATATGTCATGGTGTTAAATTAAAACAGCAAATACACTGATTACCAAACAACATTAATCTAATCGAACAATTTTTGTTATTTTAAATAACGATAAATTATTTAGAATCAGTACTCAATTAAAAATCGATTCATAACTTTAAATAGTATCTTATAATCATGATGAGCATTTTTGTCAAAGTTATAAATAAAAACCAACAAATTATTTATTTAAAAAATTAACTATACTAAAATTAAGAAAAATCAAAACAGACTAAGTTAGTTATACATGGTTTATGTGGTAAATACAATGTAATAATATGAGAATCTTTGTTTTCATTTGAATAAATTTAAATTATTTACTGTTTTAAAACCATAGTAAATTGCAGGGATAAGTATATTGATTCGATATAAGAATTTATCTGAGATTAAAATTTTTGTTATAACAATAAAAAATAAGCATCCCTATGTATTTTATGAATTTATAAGAAAATATTTTTTATATAATATGAGATTTTATTCAATTAAAATCTTTTACATTTCTTTTGATAAATAAATGATTTAAAAAATATCTCTAATCTAAATAATTTTCATCCGTTATCTTAATATGAGAATATTCCTATATTTGGGAAGTTGATTGTTGTTTTGCAACGAGTGATAATTTGTGCTAATTCCAAATGAAATATTTAATATCATGATAAATTTAAACCACTGATATTTAGGTTCTAAATCACAAAATTTCACAATTAAAACCAGACAACCATTGATAAAAAATAACTTGGCTGATAAATCTCTGTTTTCGGAATATCTTTAGAATACTATATAAATAAAATGTATCCATAATTTAAAAAATAAAAATTACTCAAACAAATCATTTTATGATTCTTATTATTATTTTTTTAAATTTTTTTCTCATAAAAACAAGATGAAATATATCAGTGAATGTATATTAAAAATTAAAAATGGCTCATACTGCTAATGATTCTTTAACACACATAATTTTATGGAAATATAATGGTATATTAAGTTCTAAAATTTCGAATAGATAACTTTGAATTTTGTTTTTATATTGTAACTTTTATGATCACACGCTTTTGAATATGTGAGTAATTAGAATTAAATTATCTTACAGAATATCAATTTTATGTTTTTTAATAATTTTCGAAAATTAAATAATTGTTTTGATTTAAAAAAATTATAATGAAAGAGATACAAAGTTAAAAAGTTACGTTTTCATTTAGGCGCTCAGACGTTTTATCAAATGAAAATTTGTCTCGACAGTTAAAAAATGCAACATTTTTTTTAATTTTCTTCAATGGTTATTCGGTTTCTTAGATATTTAAATCGATTCAGAATTTAACTTTAATTGTAAAATATGAGACCCAACGCCTTTAAAAAATATTGGAAGTTTTTATTATAAAGCGATTATTTTTGTAAATCATCCTCATTATCATCATAGGAAGACACAATAAATGTAAAATATAATCAGTTGCTAAAACTTATCTTTTTGATAAATGATTTTGTTTTTAACAAAATCGTTTTTGTTCGAATACATCTTTACATTAATCAACAATATTCAAACACTGAGTATAAAATGAAATAATTTTTTAATAATTAAACTATATCAAAAGATTAAAGCCATGATTTAAATATTGCATCCACCCCCAAAAGATCGTAAAATAAAATGATTAAAACGAATTTAAAATCACTTAACATTGTAAGAGCACTTATCTATAATAATATTAAATAGGTCTATCATAGAAATACAGTTATTTATTTTTTTCATCCTTGGATTAAGTTCATTTGAACTTAAAACTAAACAATTTTTCACATTTGTAAATTAAGGCTTTGGAAAAAACTAAATTTTAACTCATGAAAGCAAACATAGAATTGACATTTATAAAAATACATTGAAACAATTGTACTGATATGTTCTTCAATATCTAAGTGAAATAATTATTGAGGACTAAACCGTAATATGTATCAATGTGAAACATGTAGAATTATATGCTCAACAGGTAAATGTCGAGATATGACCCATTTAAACACGCGAAATCTTTCTTTCCTCTTATTAAACTTTAAATGTTGAAAACAGAAACGCTGTATACCTTAGGAAGCAAAGCATACCTAAGCCTATCAATTGTTCATCATTTGTCACAAATGTTAAGTGTGACAGATTAGCTAGAATTAAAATTATACATTATAGTGTTTGTTGATCAATTATTTAGATATTAAAAACATTATTTTTGCCAAATCAAATTTATTTAAAATTTACATTATATTTCTTTGTTTTCAACTTTATAATTTAAATTTCCAGATTTTTTAATCAGATAAATAGCATTTCTCTTTTAAATCCATTACGTTTATTTAAAATGATTTATTGAAATTTTAGGGAGACTAACTAAAATAATTAATTTATTTGATTCCCATGAAGTAACAAAATCATATTGAAAAAAATACACCTTCGAGAGAAATTTAAAATTTGGAGTGCGTCATAAATTATTTTCTGTCTTGGTTATTGTTCATCTTCACACAAGTCATGATAATGGCGAGACGTATGTTTATTCATCTTTCAAAATCATAAATATATTACCTCGATGAATTAAAGAACATAAATTTCCAGATTTAATATCTTGAAATATTCACTATTTACTTCAAAATTATGAGTCTTGTGAAACAACACTCTATTTAGATAAACTGAAATTAATACATACATATATAATTTATACAGAGGGTCAAAAATCAAGAAAATTGACATATTAATTAATACATTAAAATTTTCGCATAATCGAAAGAATCAAATTTCGCCCGCTGTTTGTAGAATTTAATATGAATTCGCATATTCAACTCTGACATCGTGTAATATTTTAAAACGTTTCAAAAGAGTTATTCATGTCATTTTTGAAAGTATATTGTTACTGCATCAGACATTAAAATACTTTAACAGTTTAAAAAAATTATAAATGTTAATTACAGCAAGATAGGTAAGTTCACAGAGTGTAGCATACAATTATCATAGATATACGCAAGTATAATTTAATTTTACTTAGAGTGCCGATCTCATCCCAGATAATTTTGAATTAGATGTCAAGTTTTTGATTATTTTTGTTTAATAGCTTTCCATAGAATATTTTTGTAATGCATGTAAGATTTGGCTGTAACCAAATAATATCTCAACAAGTTTGATGAAATTCTCAGACGACTGTTCAGATACTATTTTTAATGTTGATGCTCTAAACACTCGCCTCTCATTGCAATGTTCTGTGTTTTCCTTTCGGTTTTTCTAAAATTATAAGTTTATGTCGTTTAACTTTCATGTGCTTCATTTTTTTAGCCTTTTTGAATTCCCATACATTTCGAATCTTTGACTGGTACCTGACATAATGGATATCGTTATATTATCATTGATTCCATATGTTATTATATCTGGAAAAAATAAATTTTTAGATAAATCTTAATTCATATGATAAAAATTTTAATTTTTATCACAAAATTGACAGAAATGATTACGATATTGGTTGAAGAGATTAAAATATTGATAATAAAGATTATGTAATTGATCGATAGACCCAATATAAAAAAGTGAATTAATCTTAGTATTTGATTAATTTACGAACGAATTTAGTTAATCTAGCAAATCTTTCAAACAAAGCTAGATGTATTCTTCAGACATAAAGAACAATGAACCTTTGGAGTTAAATATAATGGACGATAGCGTTGATATTAAAATCAGACATAGTATTGATTTATTATTCATATTTAGATTTTGCACGAAAAGTATTTCTCTTATTGAGTGAAGGTATTCGTCTTGTTGTCTCTATGTCTTTTGATAACAGTTGGAATCGTTTCGACTTTGAGATTCATGTACGTTATGAAATAAAAAAAATATTGATTCATTTAATTATGCCGTACAATCTTTGAATTTTGCGCAGCCATTATTTTTATTACAAGTAAAAATTTTTATATTTAAACCTTATTAAAAATCTCTTTCTATCATTCTTCAATCGATAATTTAGATTCCGATTCTTGTTTAATTCATCTTAAATATCATGTTTGAAAATTGTTTTCCATCGTATATATTTATCACTTTTTCATTCTAACGTGGTTTTATCACTCCGCTGATAATATTAATTTTTTCACCTTCGAAAATTGATCATAAGTCTATTAATTAATTATCAGTTTGGTCGATTATGTTTAAATGGATCGGAAGTTGAATTAAACAAAAATTGTAACTTTAATACTTCTTCGAATAATGAAGCGTTCAAAAAATATTTTATTGTATTTTAATATCTCTCGTGAAGATAGAGGTTTATTATATATCAAATAAATTGACCAGTGGTTCTAGATATTTCATTTTGATAAGTTCTTAACTGAGGATTTAAAAAATTGCACACTATAAGAGCTTATTATTTTTTACATTTTAATGTCAACGTTATTCCTCATAATTTTAATATGATAAATTTTTGATATTTGACATTTATATACACCGTTGATTGTCTCTACAGCCGATTATATTAAGAATCTAATCATTTTAGCGATGGTCCAAGGAATTTCATTTCAGAGCATATATACTTGTTCTACATATCCCTGTTTGATTTGTTTTTAATTAAGTTTTGTGGTGATGTGCTTCATTTTATTGCTTGAGTTCTTTCCGAACATAGGGTTATTATGTTTATAAATACAGGCGCAAATTTCCCGGAAACATGATTTTACTGTCAATTTTCGTAATATATGTTAACATAATCAGGTTATGGCTTATAGCATTATGATTGCATTTTCCACAATGTAGGTTCAAGTATATTATTTAGCTTCTTCGATACCGATTCGATTGTATATGCAACAGGAATGACATTGGTAAAGTTTTATATATATCAAGATTATAACAGTTTCATTGCTTTTATTTTCCTGCCAAACTAAAGTATTTTACAACATGTCATAAGTTTGATTTTTTTGGACTATTTCCTTATTTACTTGTTGTTTCACTTCACCTGATGTTAGTCGGAATTCTAGCAATAATATTTCTCAACCAAATAATAATTCTACTTTATTCGCTAGTTGGGACCATTCTTGTAAGCTGTGTAGGAGTTCATTTAATTTTAGTACATAGTTTTAGACACCCAACTTATTATAGGGGGGTTCGGCCACGAACTCGATGAATCTGAATACGTATATGGAACCATATTGATGTATGTCGATATCGTAACTTTGTTCATATATTTACTGAGAATAATAGGTCGACGTAACTAAACATCAATATTGGAACTCGTTTTGTGTTGTCGAAATAATTTTGGAGAAGTTATTTTTTCTAAATTTTCTTTTAGCGTTTTTAAAAATGAATTTTATCATTCACCGTGTTAGCTTCGTTAATGAAACCAGAATTTGAGCAGTTCTAAAATTTTGAATTTCTATTTTAATATTCTATAAATTGAGTGAATGCGAGAGTAATCTATTATCTAATAGGATTTTTCAAAATGTTTTGGCTGTTAACTTTTTAAAAAGATATCGTCTTTACTCAATAACTATTTTTTAGTTGAATAATTCATTAATCATTTAACAGCTCAGAATGTTCATAACTCCTCTCGATAAAACGTTTATCAGACAATCTTCAAACTAAATTTTAATTATTACAACAATTAAAATTTTCGTGATTTAAAAATAATTCTCCCTTTAAAGAAAATAGCTAAAAATATGTATATATTATTTTTCACCTTACTTTATATATATAAATCTTAAGGAGGTTAAACAGTAGATCAAAATGAATAATTCTATTTTGAAAGTACACGCTGCACTCAATTTCGTTCACTAGCGTATAGGCTAGCAAACGATTAATTCATGGTATTTATTTCAATGTCTACCTCAGAGATACATACGCGTGGTCGGTGTTATGTAAAATAAATAAATTTCAATATTCATAATTAAGATCAAATTTTACCATTGTATACATGCTATTTTAAATTCGTTATTGCACGCATGTTTCGTGTTTCATATGGCAACATTGACATATACAGTTTCTCGGTGACGAACGTATGGTCGTTTTAAATAATAATACCTTAGGTTATGAGAATCAATAATGATTTTTTGTTTTCTATGTTACGATTTAATAAGACAGATATTTTTTAAATTCACTATTACACATTAACTTTAAAAGTTTTAGGCTCGTTTCTCGTCAAATTTTTAAACTTTTATTTATTTCTGCCGCGATCTTGAATTAAGCAGAAGCTCTTTGCAAGGTCCAGATTAAGTAGAGAGAACATACTGTCTTATGTACATCACTTTTATTAATTGTTAATTATTAATTATCCTATCACAGGAGCCGAAGCGGTGTATGGCGTGGCACCACACTTTATGTAATTTTAACAGTTTAAAAATTCGCGACGAATAATTCTTTAAATCTGACGATTTAACAAAAGGGATTCCTTTATAATCAGTGAAAACTGAGTTTGAAGAATTTTTTGAATTATTTTAATTGTGATTAGAACGCTACTTTAGTAAATTAAGAATTCAATTCCTTATAAACCAGTAAATCTCACATAATATTCATTGTTGCATAATTTTAAATATAATTAATAATATATTTTAGGACAACATAATTCGGGCGATATTTTGTCCTTTCTTCCGAAATAACAACTACATAAAAAGATATACGAATTATAAAACATAAAATTCATCAGATATAAAATAGATGCCAAACTCAAAATATATGAATTGTTTGAAATGTGAAGAAAACATTATTTTCATGACCGCACTAAACTACTTTTATTAGAAGCATATTTTAACTTTTATTCTGTAGAAATTGTCAAACGCAAAAAAACTGATTGATTTTTATTTATCTTCAAAATAATACATCAAAAATAAACATGAACATTATTAATTAATTATCTGTATTCGAAATATAAATGGTAATTTTGCGGTCCATGAATTTGCTAAACCTATCTCGACTTGAATCGCAAAAATTTTAAAAATGTATAGGCCAGTAAGTAAAACTATACAAACTAGGTCTCGCCGAACAAATATTTAATTCTGCTTACTTACCCATGCATAATGAGAGCACAATGCATCAACTGGTAAGCAGGTAGTGTATGACTGGCATCATCTTAGTAACACATAAGAGAACCCTTACCTATGTAGCATTTCTTTGGTGAAAACAAAAAAATTGAAAAATGCTAATGGAGAGGTAGACTAATTGAAAAATAAATGTTTTTATGGTGTGTCATTAATTGTTTCTTTAAATTCTCTAAAGGTCGTTTGAAGTTTATCTACAATGATAAAAACTGACTCTTCACTTCAAATATATACCTTAAATATTATTTATACTATATTATGTTTTTTTAAACCAAAACAGAAAATTATAAAATTTCAACCTTTTTAGTCATCTCTTCATCTTCTATTTAGATATAAAAAAATTTGATATGGATGTTTACTTCAAAATAACAACATGTTACAGACTTTCTCAGAAACAATAAAATACACTCCCTAAATTAAAATAATATCTTAAAGATAATAAGTCAAAAGATGCATTTTATTTCATTTAAAAAAAAATTTTAAACATAATTTTTGTGTTATCAGACAGAGAATCCAAAGAAAAATTTTTTATAAGTTCTTTTCAAAAAATCACAAGATTGCGAAAATTTCAAAAATAATGAAATTTAGCTTAAATAGCTGAAATCAGAAAGCGTCTTTTAATCACTTCATCAAAAAAATTCAAAGTTGTAAAAGAATAAAAATTTGCATTTTGAAATATTTGAAAGGTAATTTTCGGAAGAAGAAAGTGTGATACTGAATGGATGATTGAAATGATATTTGTCTTATTCTTTGGAATTAAAACAAATTTGGTTGATGTGAAAAAATTTTTTCAGTGAATCTTTTAATTACTCAAATATAGATTAAATTGAATAAGATTGTGATTTTATTTATTAATTTTGATAAAACGTAGAAATTTAAATATTCATAAAGAAATATTATTTTTCAACATTATTTGATTGTAAACATCGTCGTTTCAATTTTCTTGATTTAAAGGAGTTTACATTAAAAACCTGTATAAATTACAATTAATTATTTTTATGAATCAAAACAGAACAAAAGAAAAAAATTTAAATCTGCAGATTTTTTTCTTAAAATAGTTAGGGATAAAACAAGATTTTAAAATTCCATAAAAATAATCACCTTTTTGGAGTATGTAAATCAGTGTTATTAAGAATTGAAACTCAAACTGATATGTAGCAGTGATGAACAATATTAGATTTAAGCAATTGAATGCAATTACGAATTTTGTACGTTTATCACTGGGAAGCGTTGAGCGTATGACAGGCTTGGGGACGTAAATGCGGCTTTCATAAATATTTTGAAAATGTCAGTTGAGTTCTCTTTCGCAGTTTAAATGATGTAAAATACACCGTTTATTCCTAAAGAAACGAATACAGCAGAGGTAATGTTGATAAAATGGGCAGATGAGATGAGAGTGTTTTTAAGCTAATTTTAACACGACGCAATTACTAGTATTCGCACAAAGAAAGGCTGTTGTAAGGAAGTAGTGCTCTGAAAAGGGTTTGGAAAAGCCCTGATCTGTAATTAAGCTTTCGTTCAAATAAGCACTGAGAGTTTAAATCATTCTTGTTCAACCAAAATGAATATTTTTTAGAAAGAGAAACTACTTCAATTTATTCACTTTCATATCCCTCTTATACGAAGGCCGTCTAAAAATTTTTAAAGGTTAAAACATGGTTTGAGTTGTTTTGTCCAAGAAATTATGAAAATTTGTAAATATCAGAAATACTAATCAAATTTTTGATTTTGGAAAAACATTATTTTATTTAGATTTTTGGAACAAATGAAATGGGCAAAAATCTTTCAATCGAATAAAATTAGTTATCCCTTATACATGTTTAAAAAATAATTATCATATTCATTTAAAATATTTTGGAAGTCCTGTTGTATACCAAAGCAAGAATTTAAATTTTCTCACAAAACTTTGATGATTATAAGAATATATATAATAATATCGTACAGATAATCATTTTTGATGAATATATTCAAATAAAAACTGTTATTTTCAAAATTAAGAATTTATCAGCAGATAAAGAGAATAAATTTTTGTCAAACATGGAGAATATCTTCAAGTTAAGACATATTCTTCTTTTTTAATTCTGAGAAATTATGAGTTATCTAAAATATAGTTGGTATTTCAAAATTAGTCAAATGGTTGGAAAATTTTTCCAAAAGGTTTTTCTTGTTTGAGTACCTAGCCAAGAAAAATTTAGAATCAATTAGTGAGAGAAAGGAAAGTTAAAATCTAACCACATTTTAATACTTTGCTTTTTTTAAAGTTAGAAACCTGATTAGATTGCTAAATGGAAATTTATTCAACAACTAATTTTAAACACTTTTGAATTGATGTTTTTTAATGTTATATATCAGTTTATTTTGAACGCCATGAAATTGTTGTCATACTTTTTTGATCGTATTCAAAATGTATTGTATTAACCACTGATATAAATTTCAAAAATCAACAAAATGAATATTTTTGATAATAATGTTATTTTAAAGAAAAAATGTTAGTTTGTTTAAGACAATTAATAATTTAACTTTAATAAGCAAAATTCCTTTACAAGTGTATTCACAAATAAAAAAGTTTATTAAATCTTCATTTAAAATTTCTATTACATGATATAGAGTAAATTTTAACTTACTCTCAGTTTAGTAATGGCATAAATTATTCTCATAATGATTTACTCTAATGAGTGGATAAAACAATGTATAACAATTTAAACCAAAGGGTAAGGCAAAAAATGGTGATTATCCAAACCACTCTTATTACAAACTAAAAAACAGTGTATCATTCTGGTGGTTGATATTACGCTCTTAAATATCTGAAAACAAATAGCTATTGAAGATTCATTTTGATTTTTTATCTTATCTAAAATTTTTGGTTAAAAAACTATTTTTTGTATCAAAAATAGAAAAAGATAAACTTTCAAATATTTCTAAATATATCTATTTTAAAATTATTTATCATCCTCTCTTAAATGTTGAAAATCTGACATAACAATATTTTTTCAAGTTGTGAACTCTGAAATATTAAAGGAGATCATGATAATGAGAGTTCATGCAGACAACAATATTGAGGTTAAACTGATTGAGCTATAAAATCATCATGAAAGCAATTAATTTACATTTATTTGAATCAAAATTTCCCATAGGATTGATATGAACGACATTAACCTCGTTTTATGTTAAATTTAGTTTTTTTAAATTCCATATGGATATGTTTTGACTTACTTGAGGAATCGAGGACGATTTTTTTTGATTGTATTTGAAAACCACAACTGTGTGAAAAATATCTGAAGACACAAAATTATGTTATCATAAAACATCAAAATAATTTAATAAGTTTTTTTAAAGATAAATATATCATCCATATTATTTCTGAGTTGAATGGAGTTTCTTTAAAACAAGAAAATTCTATTATGTTAACACAAATTTAAGCCAATTAGTGATTTTCATTTTAAAATTTAAAACTAAATGCAGAATCAAAAATGTGTAAAAATCAATATTGATAGAATAAAACGAATATCAGAATGTTTTGAAAAAGAAAAACAATAAATAAAAGTATGTATGGTTGTGAAGATGAAGAATATATTTTTGAAAGGTTTAAGCCCAATTAACATTGTGAATTGTAGCAAAAATAAACTGTTGCATTAATTGTATCATCTATTTCATATATTTTTTATATAGATTTCAGTTTAAAATATGGTGAAAATATTTTATTTAGAATAAAATAGACATTACTAAGATTGTAACATCAAATCTTTTGCTTTCTATAAATTCTACATACAGATTTTTAACACAGTTACAAAAATTAATTTTTTGCCCTAATTCATTTCTAATCAAAGATAATCATTAATTTAATATTTCTTCAAGGAAGACGGCACTTCCAGATTTCAAACTTCGATAAATTCCTAAATTTGTTGATTAGCTAGATTTTAACTTAAATAAAAAATAAATACATCAGCCAATAATTTGAAACATAATTAGTTATCATCACTCCTGCATTTTTGTTTTCAGGCATTTAATAAAATTTTTAATAATATTTTGAATTAACCTTTCTCTTTGATATTCATAAATTAATGTCATGGCAGAGAAAGAAGTAAAAAATACATAAAATCTTTTAAGCTCTCTCTTAGATCAGCTCTTTAAAAAATTATGAATATTTTGATTGAGTTGAATACCAATTTTTAAATCTTTTCTTCTGATAAATCAATAAAAAATTATATCTTTGTACTTTAAAAATATTGACTCTCAATTTGAGTGCCCGCGTAGATTTTGAGATCTTTTCTGAAACTATTTTATAATGAAAACACTTAGATCACTTAATTTTAACATATCTTTATGGGTAATGATGAAGAAAATCAGAGTGACATTCATACAACAGAAAAATATGGAAAGCAAAGAAACTTTCCGACCTCAGACTAACATTTTAAACATGATCAATAGATATCCCGTTGGTGTAGATATAATTTATTCAAATATGATTTTGAAAATCTGTAATTAGACTACTTTTACATGCCACATATCGAAAATAAGTAAATAACCCTGTCATTCTACATTTTCCTGATAAAAGGGAATTTAATTGCACATATTTATTCTTTAAAATGTTTTATGGAAGGAAAATAATAATTGTAACTATGAAATAATATATAAGAGTTTTTGAATAACATAAATTCAAATAATTAGTCACCCTACCGATTGATATTTTTTTGAATAAAACTTGTCGAATTAAAGTATAAAAACTTGTTTGAAGTGCGTCTATTATACTTCTTTTCTTATTTTTAATGACTATCTTTCAATCATCTATTCAAAGCTTTCTAGTTATATAAGTTCATCAATTGTCAAAATAATGTAATTTAAAGTGAATATACTCATGACTTATGATGAAAACCAAATTGATCCTCGACGCGGTCAACAGCTCACAGAGTGAAATGAATATTCCTCGATCGTTTTTAAAAAATAATATTTTCAGATATTTGAAAAGGTATTATGATTTCTGAGATTTTATGAATCAAATATAATAATTGAAACGGCTTATTTGATAATTCACACATTTTTTATATATTAAACACAATAGAGAAGATTTTGAGATAGGGGCAGAATCTAGACGTGTTTGAAAGAGATATATCAGGTCTTGTTTTAGACAAAACAAGACCTGATATCCAAAATAGAAAGTTCTATTCAAAAATAATACATCCCATTAAAGCCAAAAAATTTGTCAATATTAAAATAGTTAACCATTCGAATATTATCCCTGTCAACCTAACCACTTTTCGAAAAAGTGTGATGTGTATTTTCATGAATTAAACGGGTGCTCTTAATAAAGCCAGTATATATAGTTAGTACTGGATCTAATATGTGATAAATAATCTGGTTATTGAATTTTTATCTGAATAAAATTTAATAACTGCTTCTAATATATATCAAAGTTTAAAAATTAATTTTTATCATAAAAATAACGAGCCATGAAGTTTTGTTTATTACTTCCGCTAGATTTGTTCCAATTCGTATGCTTTGATTCACAAATATAAAAAATATATATGAACAATAATATTTTTCTTTAATAAGATTATTACCTTTCGAGACATTTTTATTGATAATATTTAAAAAAGATAAATTTAAAATTTTCTTAATATTGATTATTTAGAACTAACATTGAATGTTAACTCTCTTTAAAAATTGAACATAGGTAGTATAGATGAGAAATTTATGATCTCTGGCAAGATATTCATTTAGGGTTTAATTTAAAAGCCAAATTTGATCTTAGGCTATTTTTTATTGGTTAAAATTAAGTAGAGACCATAATAAGACCTGATATTATTTTATAATTAAATTAAAAAATATTTTTATATTGAGGCAAATGAACTCGATCGAGTATGATTGTATCATCGATGTTCTTATGATACCTACATTTGTATCGGGTATAAAATTTGTACGTTAATTACAATGAGCATTTAATTAGAATCATCCATATCACTTTTAAAATGGTAAAATCATCAAAAATTTCATTACAGGTTTATATATCAAGCGACATTATGATATATGTAATCAAATTAGAAAGAAGATTATGGAATTCAATAAATATGATGATATTATACTTTGAGTATTCTTCAATAAATTATCGTCCAGAGATTGGATCATCAATATTTTAACTAAAAATAAGAAAATTCCCATTTAAATAAATTAATAAAGAAGATATGATTTGTCAACTTTAAAATCAGAATTAATTCTTTTAACTTAGACGATAAGATTTTTAAACACCCCTTACTAAGTTGAGACTTTAGTTAAGAATTTTAAATTTCCAATGATTTGATTTAAAGATTCAAGAAAATATATTTAAAATCGATTGAAACATTCTATCAAAAAAATTTTAACACGAATTATAAAGAACTCAAATATTTTTCCATGAATGAAATTGTTTTGTATCACATTCTTGAGAAAAATATTTTGCAAGGTTTACAGAAAACCAAAATTTTTCAAATCCTTGAAGGAAATTCTCTTATATTCAAAATCAAACAGAAATAACGTTGAACATATAATTTTTGGCTTTTTATTGAACAATTTAAAGAAGTTCAAAATATACTTTTCAGAAAATTGTTTTAATAAAAATGGATAATGCTTCTAATATTACTGGGCATCATTAAGTTATTGTTCTTTGAAGTTGAAATTATAAAAAGCATCACGTAATAAATTTTATTCTTCAACATATGTCGTTCTTTAATGTTAGAAACAACGATAAAGTTCGATTATGATAAATGCAATTAATAGTAAATTTAATGTGTTTCGATGGATAAATATACGAAATTTGACCAATAACATGTTAATTTTTAAGTAGAAAATTTATTATTGGTAAATAATAAGGTTACGTTGATGTGTACGAATAAGGATAATTTCGTAATTTCATAATAACCGAGTTTTAAACAAATGATATAAAACTCTCAAAAATTCAAGTTAAAAAAGAACAAATCCAATTCGAAACAGTAAATAAATTGATATGTTGTTGTAAAAATTTGTGTGTTCACAAAAGACAGAATAATTTAAATTTGAACAGGTGCAATTAATTAATGAATAATAGTAAGATGTAAAAATATTTTTAAATCATCATTTGAACTAATATCGAAATAGTAAGAGCCTTAGAAGTGTCTTTCTGATCTATCCGATGATTAAAATAATTTATATAATAAATTGATTTGTCTACTTCATTTATATAGTGATATTTAATGGTAGTTTACATGACAGGAAGAAATTAAAATTTATTTTAGTCCGATCAATCAATTTGCAATTAGATAATATTTGGTTGAAAGTTTTTTTATAAAGCCAAACAAAATCTAAAAGAATTTTTGCATTTTATAAATAATAATGAGGATTCAAAAAATATTGTCATGAAAAAAGGAACCAGATGGTTGATGTTTTTCAACATCTAACGAAAATTTACTTTAAAAACATTCCCATAATTCTTCAACTCAAATAAAAAAGTTTTATCAATTAACATATTATGATTCCAGAGGTTATATAAATTTAATGTTTGCGCTTGGGCGTTCTTTTATTCAGAAACGTATCATAGAGCTTATTAATTGAAAAAATCAAAATTATCGTTTTTAATATTTTGATAAAGTAAGCTTTCTTACACTTCATAAATTTTTTTATCATCAAAAATAAAGCTCGATGCCTCTATAATTTTCAATTAATAAATTTTTTTTGATGTATTCAATATTTTTTGTGGGATAATGTATGAATATTGTTAACTGTCTCTTGAAATACGATACCCTACAAACTCTTGCAAGCTAGTCATATTTCTTACATTCTATCACACATATGGAAGAACGTCTTCTTTATCTTGTATATCTTTCTAGGGCCTACGGACACTATCCTTGGGTCGTAAATGATACACGCGAGATGCATGGGTTGTGGAGTTATCGAGGTCGCTGATAGCCATTTCAAATTTATCATCGAATGATGATGGCAATTAGAAAATTTTGTCTAATTGGATCAGAGTTTTAAATTTCGAAGTTCGTTATTTTCTGTTTCTTCAGAGTTTGTGTGGCTCTCAATTCATCGGGGACAACTCAATTTGCATCTGTTCATATTAAACAACATTATTTTTTGTTAATTTCAAATTTAACTGGCGGCAACCGAATATTCAGAATTTTAAATGGAAAGTTCTATCTTTCTGCAAGACTGCTTTTTCTAAAATTTCTATCAGTTGGTGTTAACAAATAGACAGAATCACCCACATTTACTTTTAGCTTTTTTGATTTATTGCCGTACTGAGTTGATTGCATTTACTGTACTTGGCTGGCATTTTTATTGACATCAGAAAGAATTTGTCTGATCGTTTCATTGGTCCATTGCTTAAAATAATTTTTGTCAGAATCCAAATATATCTATCGGTAAATATGGCGATCTTCTAAACATTAGTTCGAAGAGAGATTAGCCTGTGGGAGCATTAGCAGTCACGTTTTATGAGAATGTAGTAAATTGTAGATTATAAACCCATTCATCGAGATTTTCAATCGTTTACTAATGGATTTTTTAATCGTCTGGTTAAGTCTCTCAACTATCCCATCCGAATGAG
This sequence comes from Neodontobutis hainanensis, assembly GCA_024349245.1. Taxonomy (NCBI): domain Eukaryota; kingdom Metazoa; phylum Chordata; class Actinopteri; order Gobiiformes; family Odontobutidae; genus Neodontobutis; species Neodontobutis hainanensis. The sequence continues at coordinate 125,360 of JALDNG010000407.1, read as the reverse complement.
CGTGAAGAGCTGTAATGAATCTTTTGGCAAATCCCAACCTATTATAAACAAATTTGAATAATGAAGAAGTGAATTGAATCCAAAAACCAGTTTGAACTATAAAGGGTATTAAATACTTCATCACGAAGTTATCAATGAATCGACCGAAAAAGCTCTGAGCCGTGATATTTTTTACAGGGAATCCTTGTTTCGAATTTTGAAAATAGTTCTGTATTACCAATATGTTACGGTTTCCAGCCTTCGTAATGGGTATGGCCAGTTATATCCATCCTAACGCGTTCCCAACAGAACATTTTTAATTTTTTTATCATATGCTCTTGGTTGTACGCTGGAGGATTATTTCTTTTGGAACATTTATTACACGATCGACAATAATCTGTGATGTCATGGCGAATTTTCTGCTAATAAAAACTATCAATGATTGGAGACAGCGTTAAATCAACTTCAGAATGCCCGTTATCGTCGTGGCACTTGCGTAAAATAAATTCAATAAGTTGTTCAGGTATCACGATTCTAAGCCTCTTCCATGTCTTTAAATCATAACGTTGGTTGAGAATATTGTTTTCTGAAACAAACAAATTCTTGATTTTTTTTAAATCATATATTTGACATTTGAAACTAAATTAGCGTTTGAAGAATTAGTAGCCAAGCTTTCTTTGAAATATTTTAGGGTATCATATTGAGTTTGGGGTTCACTAAATCTTCATTACAAGTAGGAAATCGCTCGTAACATTCATCGGTGCTATACTTGTACAAAACTTTTCCTTGACAAGGCATCAGCGTTAACATGTTTTGAACCACAACGGCGAATGATGGTAAAATCATACTCAGATACTATGTCCGAAAAACATCCAACTTGTTCACTGATATATTTACCATCATTTCAAATATCCAGTGGTTCATGATCCTTTAGAATCAGAAATTTCTACCTACCATATTGGGGCGAAATTATTTTATCGCCAAAATTATCGAGTGTCACTCTCTCTTACGAACAGAATATTTATGTTCTTCGTTATTTTTTGGTTCTTCTAGCGTGTCATACAACAGTTTCAGGATTATTCCTATTGAAATTTTGGGATAGACTCACCTCATTGCCTCTCCACTTGCGTCGGTGTCTAAAATAAATTTTTACAAGAATCTTAACAGTTAAAAACCGGAGCTGAACATAGATTCTATTTCATGGTTTCACACGCCGCGTTTTGATTCGAGTCACATCTGAAAACTTTACCTTGTTGGGTTAACTTTCCTAGAGGTGTCTCATACGAATCATAATTATTTATAAATGATCTGTAGTAAGAGGGTCAACCCAAAATAGAAAGTAATTCTTTCCTTGAAGAGGGAAAATCCCAATTATGGATAGTATCGGTTTTACTCGGATCTGTTTTCATACCATTCCCTCCTACAATGTATCTTAAGTATTTAATTTTTGGAAAGGTGACATTTACTATGTTTAATTATCAAATTAGGACCTCTAAATCTTAGAGGCCTCTTCAAGTTATTTGATATGAGCTTCTAACTTGCAACTGTAAACGATAACATCGTCCAGACAATTCAATATTTCTCTCCTTATTCATGTTACAAAACAACGTATCCATCTTTCTTTGAACGGTTGCTGGACCGTTTACGAACTCAAAAAACATCACATTAAAGTGAAATAATCCAAATAGACTCTTAAATGTCGTTTTTACTCTGTCTTCCTCCATCACCCTAATTTGCCAGTTAAAATTATCCAAATATGAGTTTGTTAACCAAATAGCGCCATAAATGATATCGATGGTCTTCTCAATTCTCAGTACAGATTATGCGTTGATTTTGTCTGTTTATGTAATTTTCGGTGATCGATGCAGACTCGTAAATTACCATTCTTTTTGGCACTAAAAAGATGGAAATGGCCAAACTTGATGTTAATTTCAAGATAATCAAGACATTTAACATTTCATTCAGTGAATTTTTAAATTCCACTCTTTAACTGAATAGTACTTATTCTACGTGTAACTTTTTAAACAGGAATTGAGTTTGACGTATTTTTTGAATGCTTGAAAAAAGAGAGAATCCAAGATCAAATTATCGTTTTTAGATAACACATTCTTAATGAGTAAATCACAAAAAATGATTCATAATCAATTTTGGAAAATGCGAAAAATCACTTAAACACCAGATTTTATCAAAAGAATAAGTTGATTTTTTGGTACTTCTGTTTAAATTATCATTGTTTTATCATCTGAAATATCTGATTCATCAGGCCGTTCTTTTAGTTTAGTAAACATAAATCAGAAGATGATATATCGAAATTATTCGTTAAGAGAAAATCAAGTGTTAGAATTAACTCAAAATTAAATCTTTTAAAGCATAAAATTTGAAAACAAATAAACTTTCTCAAATGAAAACTAGGAGGCGCACTTTTCCTTGAAAAGACAAAATATGTACGTTAGCCAAAAGAATAGATTTTTGTCTTTAATGATATCAAAATTGGCTTGTGACAAAATTTCATACCAAATAAAAGATAAATGATGATCCCTGTCAACTATCTCATTATTAAACTTGTGTAAAACTTTAGCTTTCACAGACATAGGCTGTATCTGTTCACTACCTATATTTTTCGGAAACTGACCTATCCTATTTCTATGTAAACAATGGTTCAAGATAATGTTGTGGGAAATGTGGCCATAACAACCATAACTGTAGCATTGTTAGCTTTTTCTATCTTTATTACTTCTCAGACCAAATTTCAATTAATACAACTCTTGTTCTTGTCGAAGTATGCAAGTGTCTCTTAAAAATCAATATGTTGGGTTGCCAGGCATAGGTTATCGTGACCTTCTTACATCTATGCGGACTGAAACAGATCCTCTGCTTCACGAACCAAGTCCAAGAAATCAATGGGCTTGGCCCTTACTAACTCTTTCTTGATATTAATTGAGGAAATCCCTGAAATGAACTAAGAGATTAAGATACTATCAAATGTTTCACAATATGCAGCTGAATAAAGTCCTGGAGGTTTATGTCATATTGGCAGATATTTTCTCGGTACTCCTGTTTTATTTACAAGGAGAGTTGGCGCGCATTACATTTTTTAATCATATGTTTCCTTCATAAATCTATCCAGGTCACCAAAAAACCTCATCAATCTGGCATTTCGCCACAACTCCAAACACAACAATGTTAAGAGTCATTAGCCCATATTTCTCGTAAACTCATCTTAATCCACCTTTTAATGGGCCATATATTACTTAAACCCCTAAGACCACTGTAAGAATTCATATTTTCCAAAAAGACCACAATTAAATAAACAATTTTTGTTGATCAGGTCATTGCATAGAACCAATGATTGTACGATATCCTACAAACTATTGCGAGCTAATCCTATTCAATACAGATATCACATGCCACGAGAAAATTTTTTTTTTACATATTTCGGAAATTTTTCACAATATTGTAAATAATATCTGCGCAGAAATACGTTAATAGTTTAAATAGTTCAGTTTATCTTACGTTATCGTATTACTCTAAGACTGAAAAAATAATTTAATGTTAATTCAATTTATATTTAATATTCAATTGTGGATAAGATCAAAAACGCGTCTCGTTTGGAAATAGATTAAAAATGCTTAACATTGAAAATGATGAAGTATCATTTTTAACGCATCATATAACATCAAAAAATTACATTAATCGGTGTTGATTATTAGATTATAGAGCCCCAAAAGTAGTTTTATGAAACAAAATAGAATAAATTATTTAAAGTTTGCACATGATAGAGTATTGGTTTAAAAATTAACCCAAACAAATATATAGGTAAGATTCCTTCATTTAAAAACAATAAGATTCCTTCATTTAAAAACAATAAGATTCCTATAATATTGGTCATGTCAAAAACATTTTTACAAAAGTTATTGATCAAATGAAGCATGAAAATAAGAAAAAACTGACAGATTTCCACTATAAAGTAACTAGATGTTAATAAATCAATTTTGAAATAGAATAATTATCGTTTCTTAAGAAATTAAATATTATGACAAATATTCATAACAGACAATTAAAATTCTTCTAAATTTTGAAAAATGAACATAAAGTCTGCAAATATAATATTATAAATAAAACTTCTAGTTTTCGTTGTTTCTAACTCGTTTAACTTTCCCCACAGTAGAGTTTGAAACGATGAACAGGCTAGGATAATATTTTTGTCAATATATATGTTAAGGAATATAACTCAACATCTTTTTACTGATGAAAAATTTAACTAAAATATATACTTTATTAAAATAAGAAAATAGTAGATATAAGTTCAAAAGAGGATATATCCATCTGAATTATTATCCCCGCGTAGCAATACTCAGACAGAAATACCAAAATCCAACTATCTTAGTGGAAATAATCAATTATCGAAATATATTAAAAATTTTTACAAAAGATAAAATCAAAATGCATCCAAACCCATAATGTCTTAAATTTTCATCGTATAATAACTTTTCGAATTCATGGAAAGTTAATATTTGCAAAGTATTACAAGGTTTTGTAATTAATTTTCATAAAAATTTATGAAAACTAACCACCATAACTATTAGCGTATTTAAAAAATTGGCGTTTAAAAAATTTTACTCAATAATCTTAAAAACAAACAAATGTCGAATATTTTTGTCGGCTATCATCGGCAATTTCATATAAAAATATAATTGAAATAAATTTCAGAGATGAATATCATAATATAAATATCCCATTCAATTTTAAAAAGTTTATCATGGTTATAAAAAGATATCAAAATTTTTAAAATGAGAATATAAGAATAGTTCAAAAACTTACAAACATTATAGGCGTCTTCTACTCAACATTTTAAATTATATATCAATGGAAATGCCATTTTTTGAAGTATAAATATGAGATGAATAAACTACTTTAAAATTGTTATGAAAATATTTGACTCAATAAAAATTCAAATCATCATTCTAAATTCGTTAGGGCACATAATATTTTGCTGAAACAGATGGAAGTTTATTTTTGAGATCAATGAAACTAAAAATAGAATGCGACAATTTACGACGATCAGCGAGAAAATAAAACTATTCATAAAATTTAATTAAAATTAATTTACCCTTTATATACGCTGTGACAATAAAATATTCTTGTTTAAATTAAATTAAGATAAATTCAACCTTTAGTAATGAGACACAAACCAAAAATTTAAAAATAACACATCATATTAAAAGTAAGTTTAATCAACAAAATATGTTCCTTCTAAAGATAGGACATATTTCACAAAAGATCATTTCCAATTCTGATGTTTCAGTTATTTCCTGCTCCTCTAACGTGAGACGTCCATTCAGAAATTTTAAATTGTAAATTAGATTATAATGGTCTGGATGAAAATGTTTTGCTGAATATATTCGCGTTTTTAGAGTATTTACAGTATCTTTAGGAAAAGCTTCCACCGTAAAATCGGGTTTGTTTTTACTCTTAATTGTGATTATCATCTGAATTTGAGCCATATAATTAAAATACCTAATATTTTCCAATCTTTCTTTCAGTAGGTTAATCAACTACTTCGGTTTAAACCGCAGCTATAATATGAATGAATACCTGCAGTCTATCGGATGAATGAAAATGTTAGTGAAGTGAAAATCATTAAATTTAGAATTTTGTGAAAATAAATATAAGTGATTAAGAACACTCAACGAAAATGGTTTTTAAAATCATATTATTTTTCATTCATTGACATAAATATAATTTCATTCATTGATATTATGAGAATCATTCATCTATCAAAATCCGATAAATTTAACTTTTATTGAAGTATAAAGAATTTTAAGCACGTACAGAATTAAAACATTGAATTAACGAGTTAATTTAATTCAAATATTAAGAATGAAGTTTTAAACATTCACTATCATCGTTTCTGAGAATAAATGATATTTTAATTTGAGTATCTGATGTCTTATTTCAAATTATTCAAAATGAGAATTAAATCAAAATTTTTGATTTTATAAATTCAGAAATACCTTCTTGATGAATTTAATGTTATGTATTGTCAATTTAGTTTAAATTGGGAATGTGCAATCTCATCACATGTTAAGATTTACTATATGAAATAATATTCTTGAAAATAAAAATATAGCATCTTTAAACAATGTAAATTGTATAAAATACAAAACAATGGATGTATCATTTTTCTTTACCACTTTAACTTAGGTATAATTACTAAAGCTAATCATGTTTAACAAATTTCTAATAGATCATTAAAATTTTAAAAGGGTTCGCAGTATTTGAGTTATGTGAAAATCTTCTAGAATTTATTCTAAATATGATTGATCACAGTTTTAAATATGTAATTTAGATAATGTTTAATTTATATTCGTTCTTTCGGCTAATATTAATATCTTGCAATATATTTGATTTATATAAAATTAAAAAAACTATTTTGACCTTAAACCTGTAAATGCTAAATTTAATAAGATTTATTTTTCAAGATTAACTTTATTTTCATTTTTATAATTTTTATGAAAAATATGTTTACTTGAATGAAATATCTTAAAATATGAAAAAAAAGACTTCTTAAATGAAGCCAATTTTATGTTTAATTTATTTTAACTTTGACGTTTAATCGTTCTCTCGATATAGTTATAACAATTGAGAATAAATTGCTTCTATTTTCGAAATTTGGTATGTAACCGACTGTGTGAAATTACCTTGTTCATTAATTTTATGATTTTGTCAAGAAATTTTCCTATTTTCCAGAATTATTTCCTTAAATTTTGAAGAGTTTAAAGTTGGAGATTTTAACTTAAATTCATCATTAAAATCCATATGTTATTGGTATTATATTCTATTTCCTATGTATGATTTCACTCTAATAAATGAGTTTTTTTAAGATGCTTTTTCATTAAAATTTTATTCATAAATTATTGACATATTATGGTTAGATATTGTTCTGCAATAACTCGTCTGATCTACCTCTCACAATAAAAAGATTATGATCTACCTTTGAATTTCTGTGTTTATTTGTTTCATTCTTCGTTACCAAGCATTGGATCTTGTACGATGACAACCGATGTCTGATTCATTGATAAAGATAACATTTTATTTGCCTATATTAAAATTATTAATTTTGCCAAAATGAAATTCATTTTATTTTTGTGAAAATATCACTATACACTGATTCATCTGACAGTTTTAAGATATTTAGTTCTGATTATGCCCATCATTTTTTGATGAGTGAAAGCAAAATAGAAAAACATTCAAAATCTCTTTTTAGGTCATTTTAATCTGTTAGAGAATCTGATCACTTTAAACAAATTATCCTATCAATTTCGAAAACTCTAACACGTTTTAATATGGAGGAATTATTGTTTATTTTATTTGAAAATAATTTTCATAGCTCTTGAACATTAAAAATTCAAATGATTTTTTCTCAGATGAATGTTTTGTTAATTTTTGATCATATGAACAAGTTTAACTCATTTTTTCTTGTGATATTATTTTTACCAAAAATCATAAATTTTAATTATTAAACAAACTTATTATAATATTCTTCAGGATAAAGCTTTATTCTTAACCACAGAGGATAGGCAGATTCGATACTTTATCTTAACTAAGTTATTCTTTCACTGTTTTAATTCCAAAAATATTCAAATATAATTTACATAACAAAACATCTGATAGATTTTTGATGAATAATAAATGTATACATCATTAAAATGAAAAATCTTGTATTGAATTTGTTGAAACAAATATAAATCAAAAAAATTGTTTTTACATAAATAAAGAATAATTTTGTGATCAATATTTTAATGCAGTTAAAAATGTTAATAGACTTTCTCTTTATTAAAGAAAAATTTCAAGGTTAATTTTGTTTAATTTATTTTATTTTCTACGTCAATAAACAACATTGGTGAGGTTTATTTTTGTAATTCTGATTTTTAACTCATAATTTTTTACCTGGTAGATTCATTTAATTTAAACAACATGAAATATGTCAACACAAAAAATTATTCCACCAATAAGTCTGTTATGATGAACCAGGTGATTTCAATAAAAAATCTAATATTTTCTTTTGAGATATATTCAAATAGTTAACTTTATCCTGAAAAGATTTATTAAAAAAGATTTATTGGTTTTGAATTTAAAACAATTTTTTTCGTATTTATTTGATAATTTCCTGCAGGTATTTATTCTGAAATTATTTTTCGAGCTTTTTACATAATATATGTGCAGAAATATAACTAATTAGTTTTAGATTGTTTTCAAATCGATCCAATCAAATCATCGATTATTTTAAATTATTTTGATATGCTAACTCAGTTTAGGATTTGTTTATTTCAAAGATTTTTTGAAAAATTAAATCTGTTAAACTTTTTAAAGAGGTTATATGTAAATAGTAAAATTTGATAATTGGGACAGTGAACAGGAGAAACAGTTCAAACTTTGGTAATCACAGATCTTTTGTTCTGAGAAATATTTTTTGTGAGAAATACAAAACACTTACGTGTTTTTATTTTTAGAAAAAGTGGTGATTAATATTCTGTAAGAATTGACTATTTGTTAGATATTTGAAATAAAAATCACAAAATCATTTTCATATGTTTAAGTCAGCATCGTCATCATAGTAATAAGTATTTACGAGTGTGCTTAAGAAATATCTTGGTTAAAACTCAAAATATATTTAACCGAAGAACCATTTCTTTTATGATTGGCCTTAAAAAATATCTCAAAAACATTGTTTATCTATTTGAAGAAATATCTATCAGAAAAGAGTAGAATTAAATACATTCTATAATGTTCACAGCTTGTGACAATTTTTTATGTTTTATATAATTTACAAACATTAAGAACCACTTCGGTTACTGAATTATCATTAAAAATAAGAGATATTTCATAGAACATGTTTATTTTCAAAATAAAGAAATGAAAAAAAAATCAATTTTATTTTGTAATCGGAACTACTTTTTTTTGAATTATCAAAATTATTCATTCATACGCAGGAGATCATATTTTCAACTTTAACAGGCATTTAACCGAAAATATTTTAAGTTAAACATTCAAAAATAAAATAGCATCGTGTTTCATTTAAATAAGTCTTAGTTAGGAAACAAACCATAATCTTCCATGAATTTGTCAGTTATTATTTGAGCTGATTCGAATTGAGTGAAACAAAAATTAAAAAAATATTTCTGAAATATTATAATTTTTTATTTTAATGACGCAAAGATAAATCAATAGTTCACATGAAAATAAAATTCTCAATGGCATCTAATAAATAAAAATAAAAAATGAAAGTTTAATTTACTGTTTTTATGTTAGTCAAAATATCTTTAAAATAAAGTGAAAATTTAACTGTTCTGATTTTAAAGAAGTATATAACTTTAAATATATTAGTTTATTGAGTCTTTAATAAATTATAATCAGATAAAACCGAAACCTTTTTAAAAAATTTATTGATAGATTATTTTTCAGAGCGTAGAATAATAACTACAGTTATTGGCCATGATTAAACAGTATTTGTATTGTATAAGGAATTTTCATCTGTTAGGATCAAGATAAATGACAAGGAATATCATTCTTCCCAAAAAATTCCATGTAAATTTTGAGGGTTTATGTCTCATTGTTGTGAAATCGTTCATGTGAAGAATTTTTGAAAAAATAATCAAAGGCCAAAAAAATTTTATTTAAATACCAAAATTAAGGGAATTTATGGAAACTCATAATAAATCGTCTCTGAGGATTTTGAACTTGAATTCGCTGACAACTTTTATCATCACAAATAAAAGAGTTATTATTGATGTCAAGTCTTAAAAAATTTTTAGAGATAAATAAAATTATTTTTTGTGGAGCAAAAATGAGTCAAAAATATTCTCGCGTTGATTAAAATATTTTTCATATATTTAGCTTCATTAGGTGAGACCCTGTTTTCTTAGTTTTGGAAATAGATATTTGGGGGTGTCACTTTGTTAGATATTTATAATTGTTACAAAAATAAACATTTGATCTTCATATTTATTTGAAGGATCAAATAAATAATCAATAGTTTGAGGTTGTTAATACCATTAAATTTTTGAATATTTTCATAATGTATATCAATGATTTTTAATAATTATTTATTGCCAAAATATTTTCATACGAATCTCTTGATACATGTCTTGATGTATTTATAAAATTAGTTTGTATTACGCAATAATTTCAAATTATTTCTATCATTTAAATAAAAATAAAATTGGACATATTGACAACAAAAGACATTATTTAAATTATCTGATCGATTTTGATGAAAAAGACCATTTGTTTATAAATCTCTTTTGTTCAGAAGAATATCTTCTGAATTTCTTTTTGATGGAAAGTGACAATGGTTTAAAGAATAGAAAAATACGAAAATAGATTGTGTTTAGAGAATTATTTAATGTTTAAGATATATATTTTTGTTAAAACTACAATGAAATTAAACAGTTTCAAGTATATTAGAACTTTAAAATGTTAGGCTTAAAATGAAAAGGATAATCATATTTCTGTTTTTTTGAAATTTAAAAGATATACAAATTAAAAAAATCCATTATAAAGCTTTAAAGTTTGTAAAAATGACAATGATTTAAATTACAATGTTTACCTTAAATCTGAAACATTACCATATAAGTTAAAAATTTGTTTTTCAATTTTTGCACAGAAACTAAATTTTTTTATTTTTCAATACTGAGCGTGAAATATATGTGATTACACTACTTTAATCTTTGCTAATTAACTAATAATCAATGAATAGAATATTAGGTTAAGAAGAAAATATTTTAAAGGTTATTTGTGTCCATTTTAATTAATATCTACTTATTTTCATAAAATCGTAAAAATTTATTTACTTCTATTTTTAAAATATTATAAATATTTATTCGGTTACAAAGATATTTTAAGGATTTCAGTATAAAGCATAAATCAATAAACCATAGCTTCAACGCCTTGAAACAATCCAATGTTTGAATTATCATGTGATTATTTTTAAAGAACGTCTTCAATGTTAAAATTAGATTATATGAAGAAATCAAACCATTTTAAGTAACAATAAAAGTATCTCACCCATATATGATTTATTATCAGCTATCTAATGTTTCAAAGGTACATGTGCACTTGTGAACTGAAAGTGGGTGATTTATTAAGTTGACGAGAGTACTTTACTACCTGATACCTGGTGAATCAACTTTTAATGTTTACCCAAATGGAGTGTTGAGCTGAACTAAGGAACATATAGAGCTTTATTGAAGGTATTATGATAGATATAAACTTTTATCTAATGATGCCTTGAAAGGTTTGATCTATAATAAATGTTCAAACTTTTTTATTTCATCATCGTTGATTATTAAAATACTCTTTTGCGTTTTATTTTAAAAAGGTGTACTTTTTATCACAAATAATCCTTTAAACTTCATTTACTTCAAATTTAGTTCGCGATACACAACATAATCTTTCTACATGGAATTATGCTAATTAATTAGAAACTAATTAAATAGACACAAAGAGTTTCTTTTTAATCATTAAAATAAGCTATAAAAGTCATCAAATTTAAGATAGTCTAAAAAATACTCAACGTTATATATTTTTGAATATTGACAACTTAAATACATTCATGATATCACGGTAAAAGATCATCTCAAATTAAATTTTAGCGAGACTCAAGATAGGCTAGAATTAATCATATTATCGTTTAAAAAGTATGACGAACAGACTAGTCATTCAAAAAACGAAAATAACCCATTCACTATTCTTATCGTAGTTCTTTATATCATTAAGAATAATAGGCCCTACCATCTTATAAAATTGGATAAATTTCTTGAATTTAAATTTTTCCAATTCTATATTGGTCAACTATTTTTGACAAAATTTATTTGAAAAAATTTGAGTTAGAAACGAGATAAACGACCATAGTGTTTTAACCAAGGCATTAAAATAAACTGACATTTTTTCTCACGTAAATCCTCTTTATTTAGTAAATATAAATTAAAATAAATATATAAATGATCTATATGACATTTTACAAGATATATATGTTATTTAAATTGATGGTTAAACTAAAAATGTGAGAATATCCATATTCCGTTGAAATTTTGAATAGTTATGTTTTTAAAATTCATGAATTATTTTTCAAAAATTTTAAATCGCAATAGTTACTCTTTACCTCAATGTAAATGTAATGTCTGATAGTCAAAGTGATAAAAATGATACATAATTTGGTTTTTTTTCCAAATTAAGTAATCTAAGCAATTATCAAAAATTTTATTTTTAAAAATTTGGCTAAAAAATAAAATAATATTTCTCATTTTAAAACACAATTATTTCTCAGGCGGATTAGATAAGTTCATCATAATTGTAACACTTCTTTTGAAAAATAATAATGATTTGTATAATTTCATCAAATTTATGGAAGATAAACTCAAATGGTTCTAATTCATAAGATTCGCAAGAACTACGAGAATGTGAAAACCAGTATATATTTTCAATTTTATTTAAAATTTTGAGTATCTAGTCAATTTCCCATGATTTATTTATATTGCTTAATATTCAACCTGGCCACAAATATTACGAGAAACGCGCTGTTTATCATTTAAATCAGATTTTCGTACTCTGATAAAAGAATATCCCCAAATTTACATTTTAAATTTCTTGAAATGTTTTCAATTTTTGCACATTAACGAACCTTTCGAAAGAGCATACTATTTAATTCATTGTGTCAAATATAGAAATATTTATGTTTCATTTTTTGAGTCCAAAACGTAGGGAAAAGGCAGATTTATTTATACATTTATACGTTTGAGTAACTACAGCGAATCAAAAATCATTTCTTCAATAAATAACTTTTACAGTTCTCAGTTCACATGATAAGATATAAATTTATATACTCCCATCTGACGTCTTGTATTTTTTGAAATATCTTCGATCTTTAACCTCATATTGTTTTGAAGTCTATTTGAAGTACCTAAGACATCCATCAATTTTATTTTTTACACCATAAGTTCGAAGTTTTATAGCAGCTTTTAAGAAAGTTCACAGAGTTTTGCATACAATTTTCATATATATTGCAAGATAGGCATTCCATTAAATTCAAAGTAGAGCGTATGTCTAATTCCCTCGGATTGGGAATCGCCCAGTTTATGAGAAAATTTGTGAAATAATTTGTACTTTTAAATATTTAAAAATGTAAAAACTATCAATTACTGTTTAAAAATATCCTTCTGAATTTATTTGGTGGAATGCTGTATCTGTCATCCTCTGAAGTTTGAAATTTATTTTAATTTGCAAATGACACACTATGTGTTCGAATATCCTTTATATTTTCTGATTTTTACTAGGTTTATATTTTTCTTCTTTTAAAGTCTCATCGATTTTTAATTTGTCAGGAATTATTGTAATCTTTAATTGTTTTTGAATCTTTGGTTGACGTATGACATGAATAATTTGTTTTTAACATGTTCATCTGTTGATCGATCGGTAAATTTTGTTTATTTGGAAAGTAAGTTGTTTGTTGGATTAATTTATTTGTTCAAATATCCAATTATTGATTTTTAGGATAACGCGATTGATTTTAAAATATAATATAACAATATAAAATTAATCCCACTCTTCGATCAATTGTCTTACAAATCAGTAATAATCTCTTGCAAGATTTCTGAAAATCACCCAAATGTATAAAAGGCTCATTGAAAACGACGCTATCGGGCTCGAGTGTATGGACAATAACGTTGACATCAAAATAAGACATTGTATTTTGTTGAGATTTAAATTTAGATTTTGTTCAAAAAGTATTGATATTTTTAATAAAAGGTATTTGGCTTGCTGTCTATATGTCTTTTGATAACAATTGGAATAGTTTCTATTCTCAGATTTAGGTAAATTTTGAAGTCAAAAAATATGAATTTGATTGATCTAAACAGCACTATCTGTGGAGTGTACAGATTTTTTTTTATTTTACATGTTCTTAAAATATATTCATTAACCCTAATCCATCTATTATTGAAACCTCATTTTTCTTTGATTAGTTATTCCATTTCTTTATCTTTCATATATACAAGAAAATGCACTCATTTACCTCCTATGCCAATTTTAGATTTTTTTCGTTGACTTTTTTATTTCAAATTATGGTTTCCTTTAACAACTAATGAGAAGTAATTTATCAATTAAAACTTTATTCCCTATACCTTTTTTAGATATCTGAATAAAATATTTTAAACTGTTTATCGAAATAGATATTTTGAATAACTTATCCCAACAAGAAAAACTCTTGATCTTATGATGAATGCTTAAATTGAATGAGAATTTAAAAGTAACGAGAAAGTACACTGAATATTACCTTTACTACCGCATTGTTTAGTTATTGTTTCTAAATTCAAAAAAACATCAATATCAAAATATCTATTTTGAAATTCAAAAGTCATTGATAAAATATTAAATTTAATATGGTTTATCTTAAACTTGTCTCCTTAAAATAAAAAATTCCTCATTTGGCGTCTTAAAAACTTTACAGTTAACAAAAAATTTATAATATATAGCGAAGGTCCTATGAATTTCATCGTGCAGCGGCCATACTTAGTCTATATATCTACGTTCGATTAATTACTTTGATTAAGTTTCGCGGTGTTCACTATGACGTTATTTTTTGGATTCTTACCACAAATCTGGTAATTTTGTCAATAACAGAAGCCGAAAGTACCCCACGAATATGATTTTGCTGTTCATTTTCGTAATTTATAAAAATCAAATCAGGTGATATTGTATAGCTTTTCGATTGCATTTTCAACTATGTAGATTTGAGAATGTTATTTAGCTCTTATGATGCCGATTCAATTTTCCTCGCAACTGCAATGACATTTGTATAAAGTTATTAATTTTCAGGTTCTGACAGTGTCACTGCTTCTATTTTCTCTCCAAAACAAAGTAAGTTATCTCTTAAGATCAGTATCATTTTACTCGTACAGGGCCTTATTTACTCGTTGCGTCACTTTCGCTGATGTTATTCGGAATTTGCGCAATAATATGTCCTTACAAAATTTCTATGTCACTCTTTTCTATAATTGGAACTGTTATTGTGTGCTTTGTACAATTTCATTTAATTTAAGTACATTGTGTACGATGCTCAACTCATTCTTGGGGGACAACAGCACAAACTTGATCCGTCTGAATACGTCTATGGAACTGTATTGTTGTATATCGACATCGTTACTTTGTTCTTATATTTACTTAAATTACTTCAAAATCGTCGACGGATTTCAACGACTTGATCGTATTTGTGTTCTCGCAATATTTTTATGACAATTTATTTCTAGCTGCTTTATTATTTTCAAACTGTTCAAATTGATATGCAAAATTAACATTTTAAACGTTCTCAAATTTTTCTTGGAAAACTCAGAACCAATAAGAATTATGATGATTTATTTTATACTACGTCAACGGGATAAGTGAATAAATTATTTCGTATGTTTTAAAGGATGATCATATATTTTTACTTGAAGCGTTTTAATAATCTTTTCAGATATATTAAAAGTATTCTTTTCAAATCATTTTACAAATCTAACTGTTCTTAACACCTTATAAAAACGGTTATCATAAAATCATCAAGTTATATCCGATTTATCAAAAAAACATTAATCTTATAATCAATAAATAAATTTATTTGCAGATGAAATTCCGTGTTTAAATTTCTTTCGTTCGGTAAACTACTTTTTTATTTAGTCGAATCCCTTGAAACAATATCTCGATTATGAATAATTATTTTGAAATCTTGAGGAGAAAGCATTGTTAGCCTTCTACAATTCGACTACCATGAGTCCAGTATTTAGGTATATGTTCATGTTTCCAGAAAAAAGAATTATCTCTTTCATTCGAAATTAAATTTTAAGATATTAAATTAATTCTTTCTTTAAATTCAAATTTATTTTGTTTTGGATATATGCAGTGCTTTCTATTAAAAATCATACAGTTCACGCATTTAACTTAGCAGAGAGGAAAGACTAGGGTGATTGAATGAAGATGGTTAAATTACCTTTTTTCATTGTCTTATTTGAAAAATTATTGTAAAATGTTGATATTGAGGAGGATAGATATAATATTTTCCTGTTTTCATTCCATACTACTCGTAATAATTTTATTCTAAGTTTCATTTTAAATCTCAGATAAATGATCAATCTTATAAAAGACTTTAGTTTGAGTAATTTTAAACCTTCGTGCCATAATGAGTTATATTCTCTTACGAACATCATACATAAGAGGCCTTGTATGTAAAACTAGAGTATAAGTGACAAGATTTTTTCCAATTTTTAAATTTTACTCAGAATTCAATGGAGGTTAAGTAGGATTTGGATACAAAATAAAAGCACAAATTATTTTTTATTTATACATCCTTCCAAAGAAAAAATACAATGTGTCAAAAAAACTCATCAGACGAAATTTTTGATGATATGTGGTATTAAAAAAACTCAATAACCGTTAGGCGTAATTTGACTCTTTATTGGTTTTACTCAACAAAGAAGCTGAACTTAAAATCTATCAAATGTCGAAAATTGTGAGTTAACAGCCTCAGACAAGATAAAACAGATTTATTTTTCCTGAAATTCAAATAATTCAATTTATAAAAAATTTTAGAACATCTTTAAAATCATAATCCATACTCTCAATGAAAATAAGGTGAGATACGAAACCATTATTTAAAAATTTTATTAAATGAAATGTAGTATGGAATCACAAAATCTTGTTTTGAGCCAATAAAATGATAACATTTCAGTTTAAGCTGTCGTGGTGTTTAATAACGAATAGAATATATCTACGAATTTAGAGGAAATAAAATCCAACTTTATATAAAGTTTCATGTAACGTATAACAAATTTTCTTTTCTTTCTTTCAAAATATCAGTGATTTTTAACAATGCAAAATTTACTTTTAACTAAAAACTTTTTTTAATTTTGAATCACTTATTTTCAACAAAATTTAACAATTTTTATATTTACACAGTTATAATTGAACAATTTGTTGGATATTTGTATGTCTGATAAGATTACATTTTATATACTTCCATTTCATTAATTATTGAGTGCTTCACTCTTTATAGCTTTGAAAATAATGAAATTCATGTTAGATTTGGGAGATATTTTTCTCTTTGACACAAAGCAGTATAATGTAAAGACATCATATTTTATTTAATATGGATGGAGAAAACTTAGCAAGAAATATATTGAAAATGAAAATATTTGTAAATTGCTCAAGAATATACGATATTTAAGATATCAACGAAAACAATTTTTAGTTTTCAAGATAATCAGAGAAAAGCCAGGTTAAATAAACTAATAAATCTTAAATAAATAAACATAACATTTTTTAGCTTGTGAATTAATACATGTGAAGATTAGTCTATTCTAAAATTGAAATGTGGTATTTTATCTGACATACCTTAATAAAAATAGGAAAGTTTCTTTTAAGCATTTGTATATTCGAGTGAGAGTTATGTAGTTCACATCTGATATATACCAGGAATTAATGTTTAAACACAATATTAAAAATAACGAGTAAATAATGAACGGAATAAGGTCTTCAGTAAATGACTGAAGTGCCCAAAAATCTATTGTAAGAAAAACAAATCTGTTATAAATTTTCAAATAGTTGTTTTTTACAAATAATATATAATGGTGATGATTAACATATGTTCACTTGAATTAAAACTCAACTGAAATACGAGAGAAATTATAATTCAGTTGAATAAAAAAACATGATCTATGTTATTTAAATGATTATTCGTCCGGTCAATGAGTTTGTAAAATGAGCAAAACTTAACATCTCTGAAGTAATTGAAGTTAAAATAAATGAGTTTTGGAGAAGATTATTTAATTTTATGTTTTAAATCCTCGAAAATATTTCAGATAATAACTCTTTTGTTCAAAAAATAATATAACGAGGTCGTGATTCGAAACTTTTTTTCAATAATTATTGTTTGATAATATACGATAGGGATTTTTTTGACCTGCTGTAAAACAAATTTTGAAATAATTAGTGTCAAATTTCATCGTAACTATTTTGGTTTGTAATCACTGATCACTGTCTAGCCATATCTACTCAGAATAAATTAAGTAGATCAGATATTTTATGATAGCTTGAATTGTTATTAGTTTTGCCCAAAGTAATTTTAATATATGTTATATTTCTTAAGCTAGAGTAAAATTTTTACTTTAATTTCGGTTATGTCCAATAATAATTTTCAAAATAATAGGTTTTATTTCTATGAAACATAAATTAGTGTTTTATCTTTGATATTTTTAAAGTTAGTAATAATGCAAGTGTTTTCGATCAATTGTGACGTTTAAGTATATCTGATTAACATTGTTTCATGCATTAAGTATAAGTAAATGATTTATACATTCTCTTTACATGTAATAATGTCATGGATCATCGAATTTATTATCTGTTGATAGTTTAGTTTTTGACACTTATAGGCCACAATCATTCCTGGTAATTCAGAGTATACACATCTTAATTTTTATAAATAAACACTATGTTTTTATTATCGAAAACTGAATTAATAAAGATTTTTGAAGTAATATACTTGAGATCCTATGAAATAAAAATCCTTTTTCATTGTGCTAAGTTTTCAATGAACAATTAACGTTAGTATTAAAAATTTATCGCTTTTGGACCTTTAATCAACAGTAAAATTTCATGAAATAACTCTTTAATTCTTTTAATTCAAGTAACTGTTTGATAAAATGAAGTGATTATAAAAACGGTGTCATTTCAAATGCCACGTAATAAACTGTCGAAGATAAAAGGCATGTACTTTACTTAAAATCTCCAATTATGACAATAAATGTTCAAATATATTCCATTATTTACAGTTCATGTTATTTTTATTTCCACCACATAAATCCACTAGATTTCAGTGGTTTTTGTAAAATATAAAGAAATATGAAATTTTTTCATTTATAAGCATACATCTTATTTTAAATGCTTTGCAAATGAGCGCGTAATATGAAGTTAGATATTTTTCTTGAACTATAAATTCCAAAAGGTGCAAGTTTAACTTAATCTCTTAAATATCCCTGTTAAATATTATATTGAGTAAATATTACAAACCTACTAAAACGTCAATCGTTTAAACTATTAAAATTCGCCTTTGAATATATTAGTTTAATTTATCTCATGCAATGTATTATACCTTCTTATACTTTTTTCTATCATTTAATTCAATACTGTCAAATGATAAATTCATAAATCTATTTCAATAAAATCTGATTTGGCATATTATATTGAATAATAACTGTAAATTTCAATATCTAATGCTAAATTATGCTAAAATTATATTTTGACCATATATAAGAAAGACTTTAAAAACTTGATAACTGATAAAAAAAAATTCGTTGATAAGAGAAACTTTAAAATTACTATCCTATTAAATCTAAAAATGACAAAATTATAAAAAAATATTTATTGACATTTATCTTAGATAATTTAGATTCTTTCACTAAAATAAAGTTCTCTTCATAAAAAAGAGATAAAACGTGTAATTAATATGCAAAAATCAATGTTTTTTAATGTAGTTGGTGTTCTTAATAATTTGCATTTAATCTAAGATTTAATAATAGAATCTTTTTAAACTCTAATAGCGTCTATTTTAATTTTCCCAATTTATTATCCTGATATATTAACCTGTTAAACAATTTTTAGTTTAAATTCAAGATTAAAATCAAATTATCGTGTCGTTATATCATATCTGGCTGTGTATTTTAAACCGTTTTTTCTAAATTTGCAGTTAAAAATATTCTTTCATATTTCACTTCAGTTTAAATTTATAATAACAAAATATCTGTAAATTAATTTTTCGAAAACCAAAATATATGTGGAAAAAAATTGATAGATGATAGATAATATTTATGCACCAAAAAATTAATGCGGACGCTTTGAAGTCACTCGAAAGGGTAGAGTACACTATAAAAGTATCCGAGGAATTCAAAAGTTATTAGACACCAGAAAAATTTTGAATATGGCTTAAAAAGGGTAAATAGATTCTCAATACATAAATTCTTGCAAACTAATTTTGATTTCCTTCGAATAGGAAAATATTTGTGCGAGTTTGATTCGCCATTATACTCCTTTTAAAAAAGTAATTTTTTCATGACTTTAGACAGAAAATCGCTCTCTCATAACATCTTGAGTTGTCCAAATCTAATAAAACCCGCGATTTACGTTAAATATTTTACAACGTTTATCATCTGATTCTCGAGTATTTTCTTAGGGTTTTGATTTTTCAATATATTTTAACAATTTCGTAGAATTGGCATTTAAACTGGAAATAATCTTTTAATCATTTACATAAGATCAGTTTAACATTTATCGATGTAGAAAAATAAAAACTAAAAATTCATGATATTTTAAGATCATGTTTCATGTAGGTAAAATTTTACTTTCACTTACCACGTATGCATTTTTTTAAGTTTTATCAAATGTACAAGTTTCATATCATATATATAAAAGTATCAAAGGTTATCTATCTCAAAATATTTTAAAGTTAAAGAATGATGTCATCATTTTCTCGTATTCGATAGTTTCATCGAAATATTGAATTAATTTAACATTTGAATAGTTATGTTTTATGACAAGATCTCATTCTTATGAATCTATTCTTTATTGATATTTTTACAGATAATATTATCGGAAAATATTAAGATTTATCTACAGGTATTTGTTTCATTATTTTTTGAATCTATGTAGTTTTAAAAGTTTTAAATATTTTTCAAAGAAAAATTAAAAAAATTCACATTAAATCATAAATTTTGAACTTAAATGTGATGTAATTCTTATTTCAAATAACAAATAAATTCATAATTCCAAAGCTTTTTACAAGTTATAATATGAATAATGAGTTGAAAATGGTTATATTTTGAAGGCAAATTGTTATAAAATTAAAATAAGTGCCAAATTTTCGGATTAATTTATTTTATAAAGATTATCAGCTTCATTGTTTTATTTTTGAATTAAGGGTAATATTGAAAAATAAAACAGTATAATTATTTTATTTTTGTGAAATTTGTTCTAAATTAAAAATATTGAGGCTATTCAATTGGAATTCAATGTATTGTCTAAAAACCTATCAAGGTACAATTTTAATTTATGACGCGTGCGCGATATTCTTATAAATTTCAATCTTCTGAAAATCAGGATAATCTTAATATATTCTAATGGGATTCTTCCGAGGCCATATTAAATATAGAACAGATAAATTAAGCAAAAAATTTATATAAAAAATATTTAAAGGAATTATTTATGAAATATTTGAATCACGGAATTGAGAAATTTTAAAATTAAGTAAAATTTAAAATTCAACAATTTTTAAATTATTCGAATTAGCTATTTCTAAAATATTTTTTTATGATCCCACTTAAATATTTGATATAACTTAAACGCGATAACAGTTTAATAAATTATGTTTTTTTATTACCTCTATATATTTTTATTTTTATCGTTTAAAAATGGAGATATAATTCTCAAAAATGAAAATCTATTAAATTATACAGAGCCTCATTAAAATTAATGATCTTAAATTGACCCAGAATAAAAGCCGACGGAAGATTAAAATTGATTGATTCATACCAAAATTTCTCGAACACAAATATTTTAACTCATTTGATAGATATTATGAGCATTATAAATAAAACTGAAAATATTTTCTTTTCAAGATTTGAATAATATCACTTCAAATTGAGATGTATGCTATTTATATAACCCTAATAAAAGCCTTACACTTTATCCAAACAACTTGACACTCATTCATGATAAATTTATTATATTATTGAGTGTTCTGTTCCAAATTCTATTTGCAGATTCGTCTAAGCTTTCCTCTAGTTTCTGATGACTAGTATTCCAATATGTCAACATAGGCCCTTAAAAAGGACGCTAAATAATGATTATCTTCATAAATATTTAAATTATCTCAAAATGATGAAAAAAAAATTATTAAATTTATTCAAAAGTTATCATAAACTAACGTCAATATCCATTTATTAAAGATATTTAAATTTAAAATAGTTAAAAATGTACTTAAATTCTACAATCTTAGTGTAAAATTACACATTAAGATACAAGAATTAAAATTTTATCCATCATTCAATCGATCTCAGAAAATTTTAAAGCGAAGGCTTAATGATCGAAAAAATAATTATGACAAACATTCGATTTTTGATGAAACTATAGGAACTTGTTGATTTAAAATATGTAAGATGTTTGCCTCAAATGTTTATTTTTGATCATATTAAGTTTAATATTTTGGTGGAAATTATCATATAAGTTAAGGGATCAGGATGAATTAAACCAAAGTAATATTTTCCAAATGAAGTTAAATCTATCTTTGTTCAAAGATAGAAATCTCTTTTTGTTCGTTGTGATTCATATTTGAACTTTTTTCAATATTTCTCTGGTAAGGAATAGTGTCAGCACCATGTTCGCTTCAACTTTTATCTTACTCTCCGCCATCCATGGCGGCATTTTCAAGTATCCTTTTATTTTTAAATAATATCAAAGTAATTTTTATTTTTTAGATCTAAATGCTTTCAGAAGTGTCTTCTCAGAGATATTTTGCTGAATATATGTAAAACATAAAATAGATGGATATTTTCTGAAATTTTTAATGTATTTAATCATATTTTGATATTTAAGATACCTTTGTTGAGCTAAGGTGTGAAAAACCTATCAAGGCTTCTCTTAAAATAATTTTACATACAATTACACACTTTATCAAATCTTTTTCAGCTCTCTACCTCCATCGGCATCTTTTAGAAGTTTAGACACCAGTAATGAGGTAATGTGAGACTTTCACTCACTTAAACATTAACTCTCTACTTGCTCCATTTGAGCAACCTAATCTCCGCGACACTTTTTGCAGTGTAATATTTCAAGTGAACAGCAAAAAGTGTATTTTTTCTAATTTTGTTATTCATTCAAGCACACGATGAATAAATTGAATGTTTGTTTACTGATTAACAATAAGTTCTCCGAAAAACATTTATTTTGATTATAATTAAAATTAAACAAATAGTCGCAAAATATCAAAAATTCTGTTGAAAATAGAGAAGTTAAAAATTTTAAATATTGTTGATTCTTATTTGTAAAACTTTTGATATTGATTTTTAAAAATGATATTTTACTCGTAAAATTAACCTCAAACATCATATTTGGTCCTTTGATTAAAAACCAATTTTTTTTATTTACAACGTGATCATATTTTGATGCAAAATTACTCATTTTTGTTTCTATTAATCCTCTAGCAAATAAGAAATATTTATCTCGGTTTTATTGTAAATCTTTGACAAATTATCTCAAAACAACTTTGGGTAACATTTTTTATATGTAAATTGGGATATATTAGTTTCTCGAATATCAAAAATAGAAATGATCAAAAAGAGTTTTTGAGTTATATACACTTTATACAGTAACAGGGATCTTCTGGTTGAATAAAAACATATATCATTTGTAGTGTCAATGCTTTTATATTTATTTGATATTTCATAAGATTTTCTATCTTATTTTTTCCGTTATTTTAAACTGTTTCTCTTGATTTGAAACAATGTTGTTCACTAAACGTAAATTTTTTGAATCAAATTATTCTTGGTGATCAAAAATCGTGGATTTTATTCTTATATCAAAGATTAACTTTGAATTTCTTTTTAGTTATTTTTTATGAATTAAAAAACTTCCAAAAATTTTACTTTTTGATTATTCACATCAAAAGTATCAAAATTTTCTAGTTTTACCAGAAAACACGCAAGTTCTTTAATCATATGTTAAATTAAAAGAATTAAATTTTTGTAATGATTTTTTACTTTTAAAAAGGGAATATATTTTATGGCGTATATTTATGTCGGTAAAAAATTTTTTTTTGTCTTTTATTATGACATATGAGCATGGTTATGAATGATCATAAAAATGGTATCTTTAATTAAACTCAGTCAGAATAAATTAAATGCTCATAAATTTTTAAGACTACCCAAGATCTTCTATCTAAGGTGAAATAAATTATTTTTTACATGTTTATGTTTTTAATGTGTTTCTGTAAACTAGAAACTTTGTATCATGTTTATGAAACTAGAAAAGTTCAAAATAGATATTTTCAATGAACAAATATGATAAAAAATTTTAATTTCCTACTTATTTAAGCTTGCATAATTTCATTCTTGTATTTAAGAAATTTGAACCGTGTATAAAGTATATCCATGATTTATATTTTTCGATTTTGATATTCGTAAAAAACTCAGAAAATATAAACTCGATGGTTTTTCTCTTTTTACTTTTAAAATAATATTTTCATGTAAGAATGACTTGGATATTCGAGTACCACATGTCTTATGTCTTACTATAAGAGTTAAATATATCATTAATTTACATGTAATTACGTTGTATATCATATAAAACTTTTTTCTTTGAGCATAACTACCTTAAAATTTTCAGAATCAACGCAAATTTATTTGCGACAATTCAAATATCGAAAACAACTAATTTTAAAATTGTAAAGAAATTTGATTTAGCTTAAACCCTTTTAATTAATCGAGGTTAATTAAATTATGAAAAATTAGTTTAAACTTGTATAATAACTCCTCAAATGATATTTGAAATAATTATGAAAACTTTTCAAAGACACTAGCTGTAAATTTGATTTTGATTTCGTAAAAGATAGTTCAACATATTTTTAACGAGTTGAACTTTTAGTCTGATAATGATGAAAGTATCAAATTTTCAAAACATATTGCCGTCTTATTTTTCAAAGATATAAAGCTATTTTCATCATAACTATTGATCACTAAACACTCAATCTCTCTCTTTAATCTATACTGTTCGAGATATCTTTCTTTTAAGATATCTCGAAAGTTAATATAAAGTATCTCTTCAAAATCGGTTAATGTAAAAAATTTTAAGAGGATATTCATAAATTGGCTTGTTTCATATTCAAAGAATTCAGTTTTTAAAATTCTTAATTTTTTTAGCATAAAAAGAAATTAAGTGTCAAAAATCAAAAGATATCCTTCAAGACAAAACATAGTGTTATATATTTTAAAATTGAAAATCAGTCGCCGTTTATTTATATCAAGTAAGAAATCAGTTATAAAATTCAAATAAAATCAAATTCTTGTATTTCGAATTTTTTTGAATTATAATTTAAAGGAAAAATGTATTCTTCTCTAGATTCAGATTTTAATAACCTACTTATTAAAAAATGTGTATATTCCTTAGTTCACTCTATTTTTTCATCAATAAAATTCGGAAATCTAGAGTTAATAGTAATTACGAATGAATTATTAGCCTTGTTTGATTGAAAAATTCCAGCTTTCATAAGTTCTATACCCGATATACATAGAATTACATGTTATGTAGAAAATAATAATATTTCAAAAAGGATAAAATTTTGTTTCGCGACAAAAGAATTTAATTCAATTTTTATTTTTCACTCAAATAATTGAATTATTTTACATTTAGTTCAGAACTTCACAACAACTTGCTTTAATTTTGTTACTTTGTTCTTGGTAATTTAAATCCAAAAAATTTTTTTTGAATCAACCAATTTAAAATAAGATTCTTCAAATACTTTTTCTAATTTAGATAAAATTTTCTCATATCGTCTTGCTTTAATTTTACATACAGATTCATCTTTTTTGGTGTGGCAATAGGGAGGTGGACCTCTCTGAACTCTTTCGAAAAAGGTTTACGTTTATGCCCCTCATTAGTTAAGCTGTTTTCGGCAATTATTTGTTGTGTAAATATTAGTAATCAGTTAGTAAAGGACTCTCACACACAAAAAACCTCACTCTCTCTTGATCAATTTGAGGAATCATACTTCTTCAGCATTGGTTCGCCTTACATATTTAACTTATATTTTTATAATTAAAAGGTTGTTTCTATTTCAATTCAATTTTTATTATTTTTGTTCTGAATGAGCATTGAGCGTTAATTTGAATTGAATTAATAGATAAGCGATCATATCTATGAAAACAAAAAATAATTTTGTATCACTTGATTTATCTAAAATACAGAAAAATAGAAGTCAATTATATTTTATAAAAATTGTCAGTTTCGTTAGATTTTTGAGCATTTTTAAACATGATATAAAAATTAAAGACCACATTTAGATTTTAACGATTAGTTATTCGTCTGCTCAAAAAGGAAAGTTGATTGAAAAGACAACCAATAATTTTAAGTAGGAATTGAGTTAAATTCGAACATTATTTTAAATATAAATTTAATTGCAGTTAAAAATTTCCATTATATCTAAGGGTAAACTATTTGTCATTTATACAGTCAATTTTATCAAAAGAAACAAAAATATGAGTTCACGTGTTGATTGAGAGAATAGAGTAATATATTTAGAGAGTTTCTTTAACAAGACATATCAGTTTAATGGTGAAATAAATCATCATTTTTTTACAAATCCATTTAACACAGTCCTGAAACAATTTTCGTATACCTCAAATCAAAATTTTTAATGATTATTTTGGGAAATTTTTGACAAACTTTCCTCATTAAAAATCGAAAAGATGTTTAATTAGATCAAACATTGAAAGTCGTAATCATGAATTTGGTCTCATAAATAATTTCATATGCGGCTGCATTTAAGATGAATAATTTTCACAAGAAGATCAATTCTCAAAAAATAGGCTACTATATCTGATATTTAATCCTCAGTTTTGATGTTGCGTTCCTTTATAAGTGTATTTTATAAAAATATTAATTTAACTTATTTAGGTTTTTAAAATTTTAAAAAGTTGTTTTATCGTGAGAAATAGTTCCAAAAATAAAGAAACAGATTGGTTTTGACAAAATGATTCATTTAGATTAGAAACTTTTAAAAATTTAAAGATAAATTTTTCATCTAATTCTCAGTTAAAATTTAGGAAAAGGACAAAATTACTCTGAAAATAACTCATTTCGATAAAATTATTCCCAAAATTAATGTTTTTTATGAAATTTTTTTCAAAATCAAAATAAACAACCACACAAATATTAACGCATAATGACAGCGAGTATAAGCCATCGATTAACTAAAGAAAGTTAATAGTAAATCTACGTTTCTTGCGAAATAATGTAACAGTTTTAATTAAAAGGGATGACTGAATATATTAAAAAATTGTTAAATCTAATCGTAGAAATTTACAACAATTTCAACACTTTTAAAAATCAAACAAATAAATGTTATATTCTTTCAATAGAATTTCGAATTTGTAAAAAAAATTTTTATTAAATTTTGTATGAAACAAAATATGGTTTCTAACATATTGAAGATTTTTTAAGTTTTTCGAACAGATAATTTAATATCTTAAAAATATTTATTGCTCGCTTTGCTCCTTTTTATTTCCTTCAGTTAATCATCTCGCGTATTAATTGAATTATTTTCACAAGTTAAGGATTATTCTTCATTTTTTCAAATCAAAAAACAGAATAAAAATTTTATCAAAGTTGAAACTTTATATGGGAATAATTATATCATTCATATTTAAAAACTACGCACAAAACTAAGATTTAAATATTGGGATAATATATTTTCTCTCCTTTTTTGACTCTTCGAGACCAATGTTTAACGCATTCTAAATTTTAAACATAATAAACATTTTCTCGCCGAATCTCAAACACTAAATATTCAGTTTTATTTTTTAAAACAAAAATCAAAATTTTTATTTTATCTTGGGTTATTAATTTTGATACAGCTCATTAAATATCGAATTTTAGAAAAATAAATTTAATTTTAAGTCATAATAAATTGTCACAATAAAAGAAGTTGGAATAAATGTTCTTTTTCGTTGGAACATAAAATTCATTTGATTATAATTTAACAAAATAATACATTTACGTTTTAACTGCTTTCGATGATTTTTGAAATGATATAGTTGATTGAACGACATTAAAGTTCTTCACATTATTATGTTCTATTTCTTCATAGAATTCAATTTTTAAATTTATGATTCAATATTATACAGATTAATGAGAAAGGATTTTTATCCATGAAAGTTCAAAAAGGAAAAATTAAATCACAATCGTCCAAAAAATTAACTGAAATGAGATAAGTTTAATATGGCAAAATTTAAGTGGCCCAAGTTGATATCAAAGAGAATAAGAACATGTAAAGTATAAAATTTCATGAAAAAGATTCAATAAGTATTTGAATTTTAAGCACTCGTGTTCTAATATTGATAATAGAAAATTAAAACGGAAATAAATTAGTATTATATCTCAATTAAACATAATTTAAATTTAAGTTATTCGTCATTATGTACCTATCAAGAATTTATCAAAATTAAACAAGGTTAGAAACTTTTTCATGTTAAATTATTAAAATAAGTTGGAACAGATACATCAAGATATCAGCAACTGTTTTCGATATACAACAGTTTTGGGAATTCTTGAGACAGTCTTAAGAAGAAAAACATCTAAACATCATCATTTTGAAGTGATGAAAAATACATAGAAATGGCATTTTGACTCCTTGGTGAATCTTTATGAGATTAATAAACTACTTAAGTTTTTACCACCATATTCAACTGATATAAATTTATATAAAATTTCTTTCATTCGGTGGAAGCCTGGTTTAATAAAATTAGAAGATGACCTAATGAAAACTCACATCTATCTCCAAAGATTAATTCAATTATAGATGGAATTTGATCTGATATTTTAACTTCTCGAAACTACAGTTTTCGGAAAGGAATCAGGTGCATAAAGAATCTCAATTTAATATCATTTTTTGCATTTTACCAATTTTTTCAAAAATAATTCAAATAAATTTAGTTGGAAAATTGGACCATCACCGAAGATCTGTCAAATAAACTTTTCTTCACAAAGCCAACCTTTTTAAAATTACTTTTATGAAGTTGAATCTGAGAAAGTTGACTGGATTCTCACAACTCGTATCGTCTAGTCGTAATTTGGCATCAATCTTTTTTTTATTTTTGAATTTCTTAAACCTATATATAATATTCAATATGTAAATAAACATAAAACCAAAAAATTAATTTTTTATGTATATTTTCATTTTTATCCTCAGTTTCGTTGTATTTATATTCTCTGTTGAATTTTAGGTTAATTACGTTAAATATAAAATTCCGTGAAATAATCCCAAGAAAGGATTTTCAACTTTTACAAAAAGAAATATTTCTTTTTAGGAACTTCAATTTTGTGATGATTAACAATTCAGCCTCAAATGCAAAAAATGATATTTTTTACAAAACAGTTCTGCTTGACATAATTTTGTATGCATCATGAATATTGTCAACAAATGAACAAGAAAATAGAAAAGTTCCCGATATTTTGATTTTTAATTTCTTGAAACATATCTAAAGTCAGATTGACTTAATTAAAGAAGATATTTCAACATCAGTTGTTTCTGTGCTTTTAAAACCTAGTCGAAACTCACGACAATGGCTGAGTAAAGTATAATCCTGATTTTAAAATAAAAAATGTCTATCTGTATGACAAATTGAAAAACCTTTCATTCTAGTTTCGTACATTGAGATTTTTAATATCTTGAAAAATATATCCCACGAATCTATTGTATGGATTTCTAAGACCAGTTACAAATATCATTCTATTTTCAAATAATTTATTGCATGTTAAAACAAAAAAGATAAATCCGCATAATGTTAAAGATACTGAATCAAATTTTTAAAACCTTAAACAAAGTAAGTAAATCTGCAATTTTAAAATATTTTTTCATCAAGCAGAGATATTGCAGATTTAAAAGAGACCTCGTGGACTTAGCGGATCCTCTTTCTTGGACGTTGGTACAGATGATCCAAGAATGAATATCTTAGAATATTTAATCGAACTCTTTAAACTCTCAGGACAACAACAAATATACCAAAATTTGCGTTAAAATATCATTCGATGTACAATAATTTCATATTATACACAAAATACTTGTTAGCTTAAAAATTATTATCGATTAAACCGAGATTTAGGTTTATAACGATGAAGATATGGATATGTTCGCATTTTTGAATTATAAATGGCTTTTTTTACATTGAACTCACAAATATACTTCAACGATATCCGAAGTCGTTCAAATAGATTGAATATTAACTGAAATACCCAAACAAAAATGTCAAATGTAAATATCAATGATAAATGTCCTCAACTGCAAATAGCTTACTGAAGAGATTTTGTCGAGTTCTGCAATCATAAATTATTCAACATGTATCCAAAATATCCTTTTTCATTTCAATTTTTTGATTATTACAAAATTTTAATGTTTCAGAATCTAAGTCGACTTGAGAAAGCTGAAGGCTGAAAGAGTAGCAAAGTAAAACAAAGAATAAACAACGTTTTTTTCAAAAGGTTAGCTCTCATGTATGAAGCTGAAATAATTGAGACGTTTTAAAACAGTAACTATTTTGGCAAACATACTAAAAATATGACAGAAGTAGACTATCATTTGTAACTCATATTTTCACTGATTTTAATAGTCATAAATGATAAAATATATGTTATCTTGGACAAAAGCTTCAAATCATATCTCCAAAAAACCTTAATTTTTGGTGTACACCGAATTCTTTTTCAATATTTTTTGCTCTGATAAACTTTACATCTTAGTTTTACGAACAATTTATATTTTTTTCTCATGAAGACGTTAGTTTCAGATGTCATACCAAAATAGATAGCTATATTTTGCTTTTTACAGAGCCAGAACATGATTAAAGATATACACGTGCCCGTCAATAACTTGAAAGAGAAAAAAATCCAAAATCGTTTCATTCTTGTTCTTTTCAGAGAGAGAGAAAACTTAAATTGATGTTCAAAAAAAGAATTTTTTTGGAAATATAACAAATTTAACTTAATTTTTTAAAGACATCAATGGTACAAAGATATCATTTTTCTTATTTTGTCTTTGAGGTATAAAATTAACCAAATTAATCTTGAGTTTCTTAAATCGTAGAATATCGATTTTGATGTTAATTATTTTCTTAAAATCCTAAAATCAAACGGATAAATTTACAACACTTAAAAAATTTAAATATTCATTTGAATTATTCTCGTCATATTTGATAACTTTTCTGAAATTATTTTCTATTTAAACACACATTCACCCTATTTCAGCATATATTTCAAGGAAAATACTTCATAAAAACTAATTTAACATTTCTATAACAGAGAAGTTTTCTTCTGAAAATTCAGTTTCGACTTCGTTGGCGTTCTTATCTCAGAATGGGAAATTATAATCTGTCAATATTGATATAAATCATGCAAATCTTCGAAAATCTGTAATATAAACAATTTTAACACTCTTTATGTTGGAAAAAGCGAATAAATAATAAACCAATACATGTCTCAATAAAATTAAATTTTTAAGTGGGACCTTGATATTTCATCAATAGTTTATCCGAATTCAACTAAGACACTTATGATGTAAGTCATCGATCGTGAAAGAAAATTTGAAGATGGAGCTATCTCGAAAACTACTCATATCTTATTTCGCATAACAAGTTGACGATTATTAATTTAAATCTCTTTTGTGATTTGAAAGAATCAACTCCTGTACTAATATCATTAAAATCGAATCAGCTGATAGTTTAAGCATGAGCCACAATTGATACTTTGCATACAACAGTTAAAAATTGAAAATAAATTTTATTGATGATGTTTATCAAGAGATAGTCATTATTAAACCAAGATATAATGAATTAACTTAAATTTTGGGACATTTTGAAAGATAATAGCCATAGATTGTCATGATTTTGTGGGTGTATTTAATTAGAATTCATTAAATTTTTCCTCAAAATCATATAAGCAGGTTTATACCAAATACGAATTCTATGTGCTACGAGCAGACATCTGCGAAGTTTATTGACGGTATCAGCTTTCTTTCAAGTTTATTAATTCAATTTCAATAACCAATATATTTGAGAAACGAACTAATAAACTAAAAAATAAAACTGGAACAATTTATCCTTCAAAAGTTCCTCACTCAACCATATAAATTTGCAACAATATGTAAGTTTGATTTTCATCAACTAAATTCAGTTACTTGAAAAACTTATGATATATAATTTCTTAATACCTATATTTTCGTGACAATCTTTATTTTTATTTAAAACGTTTTTCTTTAACTTATTGCTTGTAAATATCTGTAACTAAGAATTAAAACCTGCAATTTCATATTCAAAACACACGCGTAACAAACGAAGATTTAAATTTATGGATTTCAGCCTTTTAAATGTTTTTCATCGTTTCAATATTGTATATTTAAGAATATAGAATGCATCCTTAACTGTTAAGGATTTCGTTCCACAAAATCATATGTTCCAAAATTTTAGATTGTAACTTTCAACAACTCCAAGACATGGTCTGTTTATGATATCAAACTGTTTTGAAATTTTAACTATCAAGATATTTAGTTGATTAAAATGAGAGTAAATCCCTAGCATAACAGAAAAGTGTTATATTTCTTTCAATCGCTTCATTTTTTGTTGAATTAAAAATAGATTTTATTTCTATTTCGACAAAAAAAGTCAGTCAATATTACTGTTTAGGGCATCAGGCGAAAAAATATGCTCTTTGATATTAATAACCCATAGCGATGGGGGGATGTCCCTATTATTTGTAAAATGAAAATAAAAAAGCAAATTTTTGTAACTCATGTTTATTGTGTATACAATCGTTCATTTGATTCTT
Organism: Neodontobutis hainanensis; assembly: GCA_024349245.1. NCBI lineage: Eukaryota > Metazoa > Chordata > Actinopteri > Gobiiformes > Odontobutidae > Neodontobutis > Neodontobutis hainanensis. The sequence continues at coordinate 92,720 of JALDNG010000407.1, read as the reverse complement.
CATTTGCATTTTCATTGAAAATGACGTGTAAAATTATTCATAGTCAATTTCCATTTTAGTCTAAAGAGATCGTAAAGTATAAAAATTAGAAAAGACGAAACTACATTTATTACCAATATTTAGTTCTCTTAAAGAGTTATCAATTTATTTTGTGAAATAATGATAAACCATTTGGCTTATATGAAGCAGAAATTATTTTGAGAACTTTGCATTTGTATTTTTTAACTAACGAACCATTAGAAAATCGTTTTTAACTTTTTTTGAGAAAATTGTAGACTGCAAAAAAATTATCCAAAATAAATATTTATTGAATCGCATAAAAAGATTTCTGAAGTCCACTATGTGCCTTGCATTTTAAATCTTCATATTTGACTCCTAACATTCTAAATAATTTTCTTAGAATATTTAAAATTTAATTATTATTTTTTTTTTCAAAACTTTTTAAAATTTTATCGAAACTGAATCATCATAAAATTAATTTTGTAAAGTAATTTAAATTAGGTATACTCAAAAAGTAATAGAAAATTTATAAACCAATGATATCCGGCATACATAGTTGAAACGTTATCACATTATCTCTATTGATCACCAATATTACATTGGATGATAGATTTTTGATTTTTCTCTTTTCCCAAAACTTAATGATATGCATGAGTGAATTGGTAATATTTCAGAAATATCAGAAAACTCTATTTATAAATTTTTGTGGTTCTCTTTGACCGATTAAAAGAGTTTACATTATATATTTAATGAACATAATTTATGACACAGTGGAAGATGCTCAGGTATGAGTGAGATTGACAAATATGTGTTCGTTAAGTTGAAAATCGCTTAACATCTTCATTTTGAAATTTATTATAAAGTAAGTCAAGATTCTTATGCTCTATCGGTTGGATTACTAATATAATTAGCTGACGAAATTGTCCACGTGACGATAGTTAAATTTTCAACGTAAAATAAAAATTTTAAAACTATAAAGATGTGTAAATTGAAAATTAAACTTTTTTTATTGTCCTTTTACTTTGGCTTGCTTATTCATCAAGTTATTTTGACCATTTTTTTAAATGGTTTGAAGAATTACACATATTTTTAAAAAACATCGTAACAATTTTTTAACGAATTTATGCAATAAATTTTCTTACAAAAATTGTGATATTCTTTGTTTTGAATTCTTACCAATATGCTGAGTAAATTTCACAACGATAGAAATCATACAGAGTGATACAGTGACAAATAAATAGATTTCTGTGAAATTTGATGATTTTATGAATGAAAAATGAAAATGTTTAATTTAAAAAACACTTTGAGAAGAAATCAAATAAAACTTAATATCATAAATTTTATTAAATTTAAATTGTTTTATTCAAAACTATTTTTGCTGAATTCGAGAAGTTAAATAAAAATCAGAAATTATTCGGTTAAGAGATATTATTAATTTTGCATAATGTTGGAATATCTTATGACTCGAATAATTAAGAAAATTGGCTGATTTAAGTTGATAATACTTGTGTCGAAAAGTTTTTAAATATGCGAAATACATTTGAAAGATGTATTGACGAAAATTCTGTGTCGAACAAATGATATTAAATTGAAGAACAATTTCCTGTTTTAATGTCTCAAAAATTCACTGCAAGTCATTTTTGACATCATTCTTCAACTTAAGGTCTTTAAAGTATCCTTCAATTTCAAAATGTAAATTCAAGAGTTAATAAAAAACTTTACGCCTGCGGGCTATTTAAAATTAATTGACAATAAAAATCTGACATAAAGAACGAAGTTGAAAAGGGGAAACAAGAACTTGTTGTTCATCGGTTTTAAAATTATTATTTTCTCTTAGTTTTATCAAAAGTAGATGATGGTATATTTATCATACAAAATAAAAGTTATGCCATGACAATTTATATTTTTGGATTATTTTGTTTTATTTATTGAATAGCTTGTATTTTCATGAACGGTGAGTGTCACTAACCAACTTATTTATAATATAGGAAGAATATTAAAATACTGTGAAATCTGTGCTCAGTGAAATAAGTGAAAATACAATTTTATAGAGAACGAAGTGGAATCTTCTGACGAATAAACATTATTTTGAGATATTATAGGAGTTATTAAATTTATTTTTAAAGTTAATTGGTGGATAAATAATATTTTCCTCAAAAATATATCTCATAAGAAATGCCATAAAATTATGTCATTTATAACTGATTAAATATTTAATTTTACTTTTTTTAAAAAATTAAATCATTCTATGTGTTGTTACTATGATAAAATTAAGGAGCACAACATTCGTTGATAAAGACTAACCTTCATAAATCTGGAAACTGCAAAAATATTCAAAGATGTAAAAAATTCAAATGGCATTTATTTACGGATAAAATATTAGATCCCATTGATATTGATCCTAAAAAAATAAAGATGATAACTCTAAGAAAGACGGTTCAAAGTTGATATTGATATTAAATAGCTTTAAAAAAAGCAAAAATAAACAAATTTCTACAACATGGAAATTTATATAAAATTCAAATAAGAAAAATTAACTCAAAACTCGTTTCATAAAAATGAAATTCTTTGGAAAATACTTTTAAAAGCACATTTCAATCAAAAATATTTGAAAAAAATGATTCCTGTCTTTTTAAATTCGATCATCATGAAAGATAAGGACATAACAACTCAATATATCAGGTATTTAAATATCATGACCGTATTTCAAATAGTTCTGGCTAATTTGTAAATTGGCCGTTTTTACTCTTCATAATCCTAACATCTCTTATTGATTGCTTAAATATGGTGCCAGTTTATCCATTTTGTTATAAAAAGCGGTGAACAAGCTATTATGATATTTTTATCCCTATATATGTGTAGGAATATTATTCCACCTATTTTCCTGATAACATTTAAAAAAATATATAATATTTTTAAAGTAGAAACGACTACATTTTGGTTCAATTGCGGAATTAACCCTGTGTATTATTAACCACGCATAGCCACACTCAAATAGATATACGACGATACACAAAATTTAGTGATGATGGACAATTTTCAAAATATTTTTTTCTTTTTTAAGCGATGTTAAATCAAAATAAATCCTAACCCATCATGTATGAAATTTTCAAAATATATATAATTTTTGAATTCAACGATGGTAAATATTTTTTAAACATTTAAAAGTTTTAAAGTTGATTTTCATAAAAATATATTCGAAAGTAACCACCATTTTTTAAATTTATCAAAATAAAAAAATGGCGTTTGATGAAATTATATGCAATAATGTTTGAAATAAATCAAATTTTAATATTTTTGATAACTTTATGTGAAGATATCCTTTCATTTATATTATTTGAATAAATTAGGCCTTTTAGAAGAGAAATGATTTTAAAATCGTTTTTGATAAATTTACGAAAAGGAAACAATAATCTAATAAACAGATTGATTGTTCAAAAATCTGTCGGGTTGTTATAAAAGTATAAAGTTATTAAAATGAGTTCATAAAAATTGTGAAGAAACAAAACATTTTTGAGTCTTCTACCAAAATTTTTGACTAATCTATCAATGTAAGTGCCATGTTTATATGTTCAAACAAAAGAGAATAAACTCTTGTCTTAACTTTATAGTCTGACAGTATTTAAAAGGATTAAATTAAAAAATCATAATATTTAATTCTTTTTGACTCATAATCTTTTTTTTACAGATTTAAGTGATTTTTTAGATTATGGAAGTTTTAAAAAGAATGTGATAACTCGCGACAATCAGCGATAAAATTCTCCCATTCATAAAATTTAAATAAAAATTAATTTTTCCATTTTTATACACCGTGGCGACGATATACGTTTGATTACAGTTAAATTTACATTGATTAAATTTTGAGTTAAAACACATAAACCAACACTTATAATATATTAAATTCAAATATAAGTAAGTTTATTTAATTCTATTTGGCCAGTTGGTGGCATCTAGTAATGGATACCGAATCATATTTAATTCCACTCTTTCAGTTATACCCTGCTGCTCTAAGGTCAGATGTTCAATCAACCTTGTTGAGTTGTAAAAAAGCATATATTTGTCCGGATTATAAGCTCTTTCCCACTTTATTCGGATTTTAAGAACCTCTACAGTTTCTTCTAGAAAAGCTTCAATTTTAAAAATGGTTCCCATATAACTCTTAATCGTCATTATCATCTGAATTTGAGCAGTTTCATTAAAATACATTGTATGCGTCTTCCTTTCAGAAGTTTTATCAGTTACTTCGCTTAAAACCGTATGTGGTTTATGAATGAAAACCTGCGGTCTATTAGATGAATGAAAGTGCCACGGAACTGAAATTTATTAACGTTAACGTAAGAAAATTTTTATAAATGTTTTGATTGGTTAAAGACACCTAAAAATGGTTTATAAAATCTTACTATTCCTCATTTTTAACTAAAAGTGATATTTCATTCATTTGTATTTTTAGAATCATACATCTATAACAATCTGATCAATTAAATTTTAATTTGAGTGCAAATAATCTTATATAGATACAGAATTAAAACACTAAACTACTTGGCGACCTAAGTTCAAACTTTAAGAGCGATGTTTTTAACATTAATGATCAACATTTCCAAAAATACAATCATGCCGATATTTGAATTTCTCAATTCTTATTTAAATTTGTTTTTGGTTAAAATTTCTAATTCTGGATCTTCACAATGGACCCTTAACAGATTTTGACTTTTTAAAATGTTTAATTTCGTTTGGACTATGATTTTGTAATCTCAATGTGTGTATATGTTTTCAGTGTTATGAAGCAATACCGATAGTAAATATTTTGGCCTTTTTAATTTTCTTTAAAATAAAAGGAAAATATGTGTTATTTATGTTTTCTCAGTGCAGTTTAATAAATTAAAGTAGCTCTCGTAAGCTAATCAGTTCGAAATTTTTGAAACTAATCGCATTTCTGTTGATATGTGCTTGTTTTCAAGAATTCATTCTTCAAAATCACTGATTGCACTTTCTTTAGAAAATTTCCACTTATTTTCAATGTATATTATTTCCGCAAATATCAATCATACGATCAAAATTTTATTAATTTTGCATTTGACAAACTATAAAGCTGAAATGTGTAAATAACCAATTTTAACACCATTTCGCTGTTAAGATTAACTTTATTTTCAATTTTGATATTTTTTAAATACAGTTTATTTGAAGAAATGTCTAAACATTTTTAAAAACACGCGTCCTAGATTAAGTCAATTGTAATTTTTAATTGATGATGAATTTTCGGTTTTTTAATTGTCCTCACGGTAGATTTATCTTTTGAGCTCAATACATTGATTAATTTTAGAAATTTCATTGAAATAGATTTTGAGAGATTACCTTTGAGATTACTTTTCTGAAATTGGATCAAGCTATTTTTTATCTTGAGGAGCTTTTTCGTAAGAATTGGGTCATGTCAGGTTAAATTTGTCATAAAAATTTTCGTTTTATGTTTAAATCCTCACCCTCTGTGATTGCATAATAAAGAATTGGAAATTTTTTCAAGATCGAATTTTTTGATTCCTCCATAAATAATGCTTATTTAACTGTTATATAGTGTTCTGCGATACTTCATCTCATAAATATCGGCGTTTTGAAAGAGATGATCAATGATTTTTGAGTTTAACAATTTTCTTGCATTTAATGTGACCTTATATGCGATCTTTTTTGAAGAAGAATAAAATCTGAGGCATTGATTATATCGCTCATGACTATTTTTAGACTTTATCTGGCATATTAAACTTGATAATGATTTCGAGGGAAGTTTAAAATATTACTTTTTGATTTAGTCAAGTATTTGTCAATGAGTTAAAATAAAATATAATGTAATTCTCACTCTATGATTTTTCTTCAAGATTATTGTCGTAATTTTTTATTATACGCTCAATTAAGTGTTGTTATACTTTTTCAAGTGTGAGTTAATTTATCAGGTTTTAAAATTTTTATGAGATAATTTTTGTTAATTGATCATTTAGATTTATAATTAATTTGAATTATTTCCTCTCACAATTTTTACGATTTCTTGATCAAAGTGATAAGGATAGTGCGGTTTTGTATTTTTCGTGTTATATTTTATTGAAAAGAACCCTTCAATTTTCAATTGTGATCAAAGTTTTGTTCAAATTCTTCACGATAAAACATTTATTTCTAACTGACAATGAGGAGACAAGTTTAATTCATGGTTTTACCTGATTTATTATTCCATTGTTTGATTTCAAAAATGGCCAAAATATTAGATTGTTTAATTTAAAAATTTGAGATTTCACATAGATTATAAATTTGGCTGTCATTAAATAGAAAAACACGTGCTAAATAAATTAAGTGAAAATATTATTCAAAATCTATGGTTTTTAGCACATAGATTAATGGAACTTTGATTGATGTTTATCTCATTTTTGATATTTATTAATTCCTTCTTTCGCAACTATTATATGCGAAATAATTCAACTTAGTATGTCGTTTCGACCAAGGTTACCTTTTGCATCAAGCGCAAAATTTTCTGATGTTTATTGAGTTAATAGAGTTGATTGTTAAACTGGCTGTGGTTCTTGTTATTCATTGAGCTTTCATCATTTTAAACAGCGAGAATTATAACGACAAAAAATACACTAAAAGTGAAACTGTTATTTCTTCTATGTTGAAAGTGTGCCTTTGATTTCAAAAATCTAAAAGTATTTTAGAAATAAATACAAGTGGAAAACTATATTCTACATATATATAACAAGATTAAGAGTTCGTTTGATACAATTAATAAATGTTTATCGAATAAATTTGAAAATTTTCTTGAGATTTTATTTCATAGATTTTTATTTAAAAAGTGTGAAACATAATGTATATGAGGAAATATCAGATTAGTTTAAGATTGTTTTCAAAGTTTACTTCATCCAATTCCAAAATCTTTCAATTTATTCTGATAGGTAAACTCGGAAGAAAAATAATATCTTTTGACGACTTATTTTTTTCATTAAATTTAAACTTTTAAACATCTCAAGTTTGTTATATGTAGATTGTCCAATTTGATAATATGGATAATACGCCCTCAAATTTTTTAACTTATTCAGATATATTTTTTGTTTTTGTTCTGCTCATTTATTATGAATTTTTTTGTTAAAAATACAAACTTTTATTGTTTTTTGTTAAGAATAAAGCTTTACCAAGTTATTTTAAACATAAAATATTTTCAATCTCTCATTCAAACTTTAGAAATAAAATCATTTTTATATATTAAAGGAAACTTTCTAATTGTACTCACAGGTATTTACCAACAAACGTACTAACTATCAAGACTTTAACTAAAATTCATTTTACCTTATATTTAGCTCCTTGGTTATGGTAAATAAATTTTTGAACCATTCGCTTTATCAACGTTAATCTATATTTAGATAGATATGTTCGAACAGATTATACTTGTATGTATACACATGTTGAAGGATAATTTAGTTTTTATCATCCATTTATAAACATATATAATTTTGCATGTTTCTATGTTGTCATAAAGTAGTAACGGTTATTTCAGAAAGCAGACTTACATTTCAAAAAGTTCGAAAGCTAAGAAACAAAGAGCCAAAATAAAAATTTTTTGAATGACTTTTATGGATTTTTAGACATTTACAGAAACCATTTTCCAAAATACTGAATAATATTCATCAATTGTGCATGATAAGCTAAAATTACTCAATTATGGCATTCAAAGATTACGTTTTTGTTGTTACTATCAACTAAAATTTCGATATAGTCCATTCAGGTTTCAACTTCAACATAACATTAAAAAAATATATTGAGATAAAAAAATAAATATAAAAATAATTGGGCCTTTTATATTCAAATTTCGTCGAAGTTGATAGATAAAACGATTAATAGGGTTAAATATCGACTTTCGTGAGAGTTCATTTAAGGTTTTTGTACAAAGGAGAAATTTTCTCTTAGATATCCTATTTTTCCATTATTACAGGCGAAAAAAATGATAAGAATTTAAAAACCAAAAAAACTTTAAAGAATGGGATAAATGTGCAGAAGTTGTATTTATGAAAACTAGCCGAGTTCAAGTTTTGTTTTTATAAAACTCAAATTTTCATATTCAGATGGTGAGTTAAAGGGATTTCCCACAAACATATTTTGATTCTAAAATATATAGACTTTAATAAAACCTGGATATTCTAAAATTTAAAATAACTTTATATTTTGTCTCAGATAAAAAAGTCCTTTTTAAAGATTTCAGAAAAATAATTGTCTCAAATAACGTATTAATGGTTATTATAACCATGAAAAATTTCCAAAAACTGATATTCTTTAAAAAATCTGGTTTCAAATTTTTATGAGTAATGCCTATTATGTGTGTTTTACAATGATGTCTGGGATTTTTTTAAATAATCGATAACTTGGTTTGATATAATTTTTATTCCCTGCTTATGAAAATTTATGACGAATTCATCACATTCTTAATTTTTTTGATCGTGTATATAGTATAACACGCTGAAAATTTTTGAAACTACAAAATAAAAAATTTTGTCAGATTATCATTAATTGCATCAATTATCGTATTCACTCATGATTTTGTCTCATATTAAAAATTGAAAAAAAATAATAATCGATATGATTCATTGGTTTCGACGAATATAAAAATTAAAAATATTTTAAGATTGTATGGAAAATAAAATTCTATTATATTTTAATATTAACAATAAATAATGACCATAGATAACTCTGACCTAGATTTTTATTTTTTTATCAGAGGAAACTTAAAATATGATGTTTTATTTCAATAATTTAATTTTCTCTGACCACTTGTAAACATTCATCTCAAATATTTAAATATATGATGAGTGTCGGAAAATATTTCAACCGCTACTGTTTTACTCCTACATCAATAAATTTCACAATTAAAACCATGTAAATTTTGATTAAAGAATACATTAATGATGACTTTCATAATCCCGAAGAATATCTTGAGAATTTTTATTGGTTAAGCGTATCCATGATTTCAACAATCAAAAATTAAGAAATTAAATCGTGTTGATTCTTCATATTCTATTTCATCGTTTATTTTTACATTTGAAATGTATAAATAAAACAGTTAAATTATACTACGATTTAAGCATGTGATTCTTACTATGTTAAAGTTCCTTTTACTTTTTTTGTTGAAATCTAATATGTATACTCAAGTACTACAAATAAAAAAGATAGCGTTAAATTTTGCCAACATTTTTATTTGAATATTTTCCTAGAAGATAAGACACTGATGTAAAAGATAATATACTTTCTCAAATTTTCGTCAATAATATCAATTTTAATTTTTAAAAATAAGTAAGGTGAAATTAATCAAAATAGTTATTTTAATTCGATAAAATAATAACGAAAAACATAAAAGACAAAGCCGCTCATTATATATTGAGCTTGCGTAATTTTTACATGTTATTTGTTTTCGGACCTACAGCTGAAGAATTATTTTCATAGTTATTTTTCAAATATCATGACTGTTGATTTATTTTCCAAGATATTTGCAGTAATTAGTAGAAAACATTACTCTGAGGCGCATCCACGAGAAAAATCCAACGTTTGTATTGCACAATGACTATTTTTTGAAAATCGTCTTCGTTATTATAATAAGTCAGCTTGAAGAGTGTAAAAATTCTAACGTTGCTATAACTTGTTAAAGTGATTTGACTTCGTTATTAAACGTTTGTTGTTTTTCAAAATATTTTTCATCTTTCATTGAAATTTTATTCCACTTTATCACAAAAATAACAAATTAAAGTTCATTTGCTTCACATATAGAATGACAGCGCAATGTTTTCTTTATTGACGGTATAATTTACATTCCTTAAAAAAATCTAAATCTTTGGCCAAATATGGTTCTTTTGAATCATCACAGAATGAATATCCAAGCATCAGCTTTAAAATTGTCGGAAAAAATAAGCAAGACGAATTATGTTTAAGTTTCAAAAACTTAAATATGTTGATGATATCATGAAAATAATGAATCACAAAATAAAATTTATTTATAGTGTGAAGTCTGGGTTGTTATACTTTCAATTAACCTTCCTATAATTGACTGATAGACTCATATTTAAAAAAATAAAAATTTCGTATTTAAATAGAATAACATTCCTCCAAAACAAAATGAAATTTTTTTGTTGAGCAAGGATGAGGAAAACCTATTTGGGCTTCTTTCGAAGAAAGTTTACGTCATACAAAATTTAAATAAAACCAAAATATAGCCTCTCGTAAAAATTCAAAGATTTCTTATATTTTTAAAGTTTTGGCTTTGTCATGATTTTTGCAAACCATGGGTTTAGGTATCTTTATTATTAACTAACTAAACTCTCATTCAGTTTTAAATAATTTTGTGAAAAGAAAACTGGAATTTTCATTTTGTGAACCAACTTAGAATTTGAATGAAAGTAAGTTTCAAAAATTTAACCGATAAATTCTTTGATATATGTGTGTAATGTTTTGAGGATTAAACCATAAATTTTTATATTAAGTAATTGTCGACATTTGACACTTGCAGACATCCCAAAATTAGTTTGTCTGTTTATTATAAATTTAATTTGGAATATATTCTATATTCATGACTCTTTAGAATACATAAGCGTCTTAAATGTTTTGCCGTTAACCACAGATGTTATGTAGGACAGCTAAACTTATTAAAATGACAAATAAATAGGTACAATAGTCGTGTTATTTTTATTTTTCATGATACTTCTTTGAGTTAGCTTTAAAAGTTACAGCGCCGATTAATACCGTGCTAAACGACAAATTTCTAAAAATCACTTTTCAGATAGAGGATTGCTTTGAAACTTTCACTCATACGAAAAACTTAAAAACTTAATTTTCGAACACAGACAATGTTAACTTTCACTTGATAGAAAAATATGTGTTATTGAAAATCAATGGTTTTAAAACAACAAAGACTTTGCTAGACCTAGTTGGTTGGATTCTTAGACATCTTTCGAAGACTCTTACTGTTTCGACTGATCATTTTACATTGTCGTTCAAAATTATAAAAAGTGAGTCAACAATTTTAAATGCTAGAAATCAACAAAAATTAAGATCATTCGAAATATTATGAATTTAACTTCATTTTTCTGCTTTAAATATTTGTATGAAAATTATAAATAAAATTTAAATTTATTCCAAAATTATATTTGTAATTTTTAATGCAATATTCAACTGAACTCGTTATCCTGCGTTGTATTCTTGGATGGTTTTTGAATATTATTTGAAAACAAGTCACAAGAATTTGAATCTCTTTATATTTCAAATGATTATTATTTTTTCAAGCTCTAAAAGGGGTGTTATTAACCTTTATAGTTTAAATAGAAGGTAAATTTCCCACATAATATTTTTTACCTCGAAGTTTTACCGTTTATTCAAAAGAGAAAATTAAAATATGTTCTTTTCTTTTGCCTCATGGGAAATATGCCTTTTTTCTATGTTTCAGATAAGAGAAAATCTTTAAATAACAAATTTGAGGATATGTCTCTTTGAATGAATGTTTGAAAAATAATTTTCTCATAAATTAACAAAATAATTGTTTAAACAGCGCGATAACTTTCAATTGGATAATATAATGAAGAAATTATGCTTATTTAAAAATTTACGTGTGATCAAGCATATCAACTATGGTAGGTAATATATCGTTTCACAAAAATTTTCTCAAAAATTACAAAAAATATTTTTTCAAGTTTTAAATAACCTAGTTTCTAACTATTCAAAAAAATTGCTGAAAATATGAGATTTATTAAGGTTAGACGGGTTTTATCTGTAAGAATAAACTCTACAGTAAACCATTAAATGTTTAAATTTAAATAAAATTTTATTGAAAAATTTTTAGGGAAGTCAACGATATTTTATTTAGTTTTAAGTTAAAACTAAAATATTTTATTTATACTATCAAAATATACTGAGCTAAGATCATCCCATTTTTATATTTTTATGAAAGTTTTTAATTGATATCGCGTTTATTAGATAAATAAACAATATTTTGACACTTAAAACTCTCAAAATAATTAAATGTTTGACCTGCGTGTTTCAAAATACTGTTATTTCTTGTACACATTTTAAGACATTATAATAATTCAACCTAGCACGATTTTTTGGAAAATAAATAATTATTTTAAAATTGGATAGACATAAGTTTTTATTATTATTTTTAGCCAATGGTAAAAGAATCTGGACGGAAGATTAATGGTGAACGCGAATAAGTCCCATACAGAGTTCAGTCGTGTGGTTTAGTTTGATGAGAAAATTAAGATGTTGAAACCCTTTCATATCAGAGATATACATCAATTTCCTGAATTCATAAAAAATTTAATCACATATAGATTATAATGTAATAAATTTATTTTTGAAATTTAACCAAATAACAAGGTCATTTTGAATCATAGCTCACTTCAGATTTAATAAATTATTTTGATATTATTGATTTAAAGTGTAAAAAACACAAATATAATTACTTTATTAACATTCATTTTTCTTTATCATAAAAAAAGTCTTGCTTTAAATATTTTTATTTCAGTCAGGTCTACTTGATATAAAAATATGAATTTCACCCCTTGACGAATTTATAGAGTTTCGTATTACATTCATCATTCAAAAAATCAAGAAAAACTTAAAAATAGCCATTTTAATCGTAACATTTCAACAATCAAAGTTGTATCGAAAAAGTGATTATTTTTAATCACGTTATTATTTTATCGACTCAAGATACGAACCCAGTTAAGTCTTCATTTCATTGAAGAAAATAAAAATAGCATTTTTTATTTTTAGGAAAAAAATAACTTGGTTTATTTTGAAATAAACCATAATTTTATGTGTAGATCAGGATGAATTAAAAACGAATTCCGACCTGCTTCAAAATAGTTGGCATGTATAAGAGGTTTTAAGTGAAATTTTGTTGATTTTGAGTTCTGTTCCAATTGGTGCCAAATTTAAGATTTGTTTATTTTTAGGAAACGAGAAATTTGAGAAGGTCAAAACACTCATAACTTTCTCAGCCATACATTTATAAAGCTACATCTTAAGAAAGAAAAGATTTTCCAATTCAAAGAACACTTCTTTATGTTGAAAGTGGAAGATTATTTTCAGATGTTTGGTCTGAATATCTTGTGATAAAGTTTTTAAAAAGTAATGGTAAACATCAAAAAATAATTTCATAAAAAAATATACAATGTTTACAGTTTTAAAGTGAGAGACAATGATCGGTAGTACGCTCTATCGATGAAATAAAACTGATAATTGGATGAGGGGGTGAAACTGATATAAAAATATTAAGAGAGATTAAACAACAGTTCATTATTACTTTTGAACAATATGAGTCATAAAACACAAATAAAAAAGTTTAAATGAATTCCAAAGTACACTCAAATCTCTTGATTCATATGTGATAGATAAAAGACTAAAACTCAAAAATAGGCGTCGAGTGTGTTAAAAATTTCAAAAATTTTGACATAGAGTCTAAACAAGTGAAAAGTGAATTTATTTATGAAAATAATCAAAAAGCACAAAAGATAAAACACAGTTCAAAACAGTTAATGTTGAGTTCTGAACGAAGTCGAAATATCGTTCTTGCAGTTCATAATGATTTAAATGTATTTCATTCCTTTAAAAATCCGCAAAAACCCAGCTAAATAAAGAAATTATGATATAATTATGGTTACGTGTGAAACATGATTGACATTTAATCGTAAAATCCGCCTTTTAACAATTAAAATGTATGAATTTATCAGAATTCGTAAGAAGATAAAGTAATTAAAGAAAATCATCTTTACAAATATTTGCGACGTTCAAATACTTTAAAATTTTACAATCGCAGTTAAATAATAATAAGACTAATAAATTAGAAAATAATTGTTTTTCCCAAAAACTATTCAGAGTCAAATTTATGAATTTAATTTGAAAATGAAAGGTAATATAAAAATAATATCATACTTTGTAATTTTTTGCGAATTCTAACTTTAAAAGTTGTGAATTTAAAGTCATCCATCTTAAAGTAACGGATTATATCAAATATATTAAAAATAATTTTGATGAATTTCAACTTTTTCCTGTAATTTATTTAATTATGATTGAACATGTATATAAAATCAAAGGGACAATTAAATCACTTTCAAGATACTTTTTCTTGATATTCCGATCAAAATCTTCGAAGGTTTAACACATTTCGATCTCATAAATGTTAGATTTCTGCAAAATTTAAAAAATTTTTGAATCAATCATTTGTCACTAAAAACTGGCAGAACTTTCATGGGGCATTCAAAAATGAATTTGATGCGACTTTCATAAAACATTTTTTACGCTGTATATTAATCAACGATGATCCGAATAAAATCAAAAAATCAAGAAATATTTTTAAATTCTAGTTTCAGAAGTAATTTTCATAGAAGTATAATTTTAACCTTTTGTGAGTTTCGTCCACCTTTATTATTTTTAAAAGAAACCCCAAGGTCGATCATGCCAAATCTGTCCATGATGGTTGGTCATGGCTCTTAAAACATGGTACATCTATTATGCACGACTTTTTAATGACTTTTGGTGACATTGTGAACGAATATCAAAACAACTAAATTTAAATCGATGTATATTCAATTTAACGGAAAATATTTGATGATCAAAAATCTTTCTTTAAAATTTTTCATCGAATAAATTTATAAGCTGAAAAAATCGACAACTTTGCGTCGAACAATAGTTTCGTTTCAAAAATTAATTTCACCAAATGTTTATATTAAATCCTAAAAGATATAAATATAGTTTGTAAATTTCGATATGAATGATCATTAGAGAAAAAATTATCGTAAGTTGTTTTTTAATATGAAAACAATTAGATGCCATTTTAAATATTTGTTTAACATTATGTTGTAAAATTAGCTATAAATATGCAAATGTAAAAAATGGTGAACCTCAGATGATGTGCTTGTGTGTTTTGGAGTATCCTCGAATAATAACGGTGTAATGGCACTTAATTGTGTTAAAAATGATCAAAAAAACGAATTTGATTTATTCCGAATATTTCATAGATTATATGAAAGTTATAAAATAATTAAAATTCAGATAAAATTATGAAGTGCGATCCCGAATAAAAGTTGTTTTATTCACTAATTGAGATTAAAAACATGAAATAACATTCATTATAAAATATAAATTAAGAGTATATTTGAGGACTTGTTTGAAATTATTTTAACATTAAATTATTATATTATAGATATTTTAGATTGCTTAAACTTGGATATTTTGTAAATTTTTGAATCTCTAATTAATTGTGTAAATTTTATTTTTTAACTCTATGCCAGATGATTTTATTATGATCTAAAGAAAACACCTTTTTTAATAATTTTCAAGTTAAGAAAATAGCGATGATGGAATAGTTCGAATTGT
The DNA here is from genome assembly GCA_024349245.1 of Neodontobutis hainanensis. NCBI lineage: Eukaryota > Metazoa > Chordata > Actinopteri > Gobiiformes > Odontobutidae > Neodontobutis > Neodontobutis hainanensis. The sequence goes on along the minus strand of JALDNG010000407.1, from coordinate 77,333 downwards.
TCTCTTTTGTAAATGCAAAACTGAAAAAAATTTTTATAGTCATAAATTTTATTACTTTTTAAGATTCATTTCTGAACAGCTTTTATCTCGTTTTGTATTTTTGAAGAATTATCTTGTTTGAGTGAATTAACATCAAAAATTTGTTTTTTGAAAATCTTATCCTTTATTTTGAACATTTGTCTTCATAATTTTCATGCGGGTACAGATACTTCAGAAACTTCGACATATTTAAAATTTCTTATGAATGATAAATTTGAATTAAAGTACACAAAGGTAAAAGAATATCAACATCACTTCTCTAAAAGTTCGATTATGTTTAAAAAATGAACCTAGTGGCTACATGGTTCCGACCTTACTGAGGATAAAAACTAGAATTTAAGTCATAACAAACGAATATACTAAACTTTTCTGATTGATATTTTCGTTTTTATAAAACATTATTTTCAACCAAATGAGGCCATAAATCTTAAAATGATCAACCCCCTAAACAAGGTTTTTTGTTTTTTAAATGTCTTGAGAATTTAATTTGATGATTTATTTGGTGCGAGCAACTGCCGTGAGTATTATTGAGAAACTTATTTGATATTCGGGTATTTTCAAAATTTTGCAACCACGAAACATTTTTAAAAATATATCACAATTTTTTCGAATAAAAACAAATTCAAATATATTTCAACATTTATTACACGAATATAGTTGATTTTGGGATATGATTTTTTTTATTTTAATTAATTGAAATAAAAAATATACTTATCAATAAAAGAACTCATCCCGTGTAAAGAAACATCATATCTTTATAAAAACCTAGATTTAGTTATTTAATGAAAATGTAACTGCTAAGATAACTGGTTTTTTAACGTCTTATGTAATCTTGATTCTCATAAATAACAAGAAAATGAAACAATAACCAGATTATTATGTGACATCGAATCCGAATCATAAATTATATCATCAGTGATTTATTGAGGACTTTTAATCAGTTAGATTTCATGGAATCGTTAAAATAATATCAAAGGAGTTTAAGTTTAAAAAAGGTTTTAGAAATCAAAAAAATCTTAGATTAAAGATAGGATTCAGTAAGCGAGGGTATAGAATCACTTTTCTAATTCAGATGGAATAGGGTATGCAGCAACATTAGCAATTCCACACATGTTGTTATCTATAGCGAATCTAATATATCCATTTTCTCCCCATTCTTCACCCCAACTATTTATAATACGTTGATAATTACCTATTTTTGATTATATAATATGGGATAGGAGATGTGAGGTTGTAACCTACAACCAAAACAGCATGTGTTAAATTTTCAGGATCGCAATCGTCTAAATGAAAAATTCCACTCTTGTAAAACTGAAAAGCATGTTCAGCATTTATTGCCACACTTACTGGACCTATAAATGAAACAGCTCTTTGTAAAAGATTTTCATCGCCTAGTGTAATATCTTCGAAGCCCTCAATTTTGTGTTTGATAGATTCTGAGGTATCTTTACATATACCGACCTTCAATTAAAATGATTTCTGACTTCAGCCGTATAGTTATAATCCTTTTCAAGTGAAACTCCATTTTCAATAATATATTTAAAAACACTGTTAGGCCATCCACCTTGACAACCCTGAATTGAATCTCCTTTTCCACAGTCAAGGACTTCTTGCTCACTCAACTCTTCTAAGATTCCATGTCTCAATGCAAGATGGGCTTCCATCGCTCCAATCTAATATATATTAAGCAATACCGCTGAGAATATATAACAAGAACCACAATCTCCTTGATTTTTCACCTTTGTTATGACTTTAAAGTCCCTCCAATCTATGGTTTCTCGTATTGGTAAAGGGGAGGAGATATCTTCGACGTTATGTTTAACACGAGCAAAAGGTATTTTGTTGAATATTCTCCCCATTTCAGATTTTGTCTGTAAATATTTAATACTTTACGAGATGACCGAATTTGTTCATTTTTAACTTCGAGTGTTGGTTTTTTCCATTCCATTTTTTAATAAAAAGCATATTTTTGATAAATATGGCATTCCTGAGTTTTTCTTCCTCAACAGAGAATTGTAAATTATATTTTTCCTTGTGTAATAACCAAGCTTTATTGAATTTATTCAATGATATTGTCTTAAATCGTTTCGGGGATAGCGTTCCCAAACATCCAAGAATGAGAAACTGTAAAATCATTGGATTTACTAATTCTCGGATAAACTAATGATTAACAAAGTATCAATGAATTCTTGTATGATCAAACTAATCCTTACAATTATACAACAAAATTTATTTTTTATTGATGTTGACGAAGCATTCCCTATAAAATTTTTGAAAATTTTAGATTCGTTATCAATTAAATTCATGTAGCAATTTTTTACCAAAAATTTATATTTGATTAAAATAAAATTTTATTCAATATTTTTATGTGAATATCTCAAATTTATCAGATTGAAGAAAATTATTTTTTCATTTATAATATAAAAATTAGTTGTAGTATCAAACAATAGTCAAGAAAACGTTCAAATATTAAGGTTATTAATAGATTATAACATTTTTTGTTCCGATCGAATTACGAGTAACCACGTAATTATAAGGTAATCCTTAATATAATGTGTAACATTAGTGCATTTTGTTGCATTTCTCACGTATTAAACAAATTGATTTTAAAATTATAACGCTATAAAAATTACTTATTCTGTATTATAACTTGAAATGTCACCTCAGATTTAGATATATAATTTAAACATAAGAAAATTTACCTGTTATTTGTTGGAATAATGTGATTTTTATATTCTTTTATTAAGATTTATCAGAACTAAAATATGTCAAATATATCGTACCAAAGTATGTTTTCTTGAATCTATAATCACACAAGTTTTTAATTACTTGAATCAAAATAAAATTATTTGTTTTTTAAAAGTATTAATTTCTTGACATCCTATACTATAAATGAGATTTTTATAAACTTGAAAATGATTTTTTTTTCTCTTTATTCATCAGAATTAAACAACAATAAAATGTTTTTGGCTTTCCAAATATGTAACTTTTATCTTAATAGCTCTATTTTAATCACATATTACTTCTTCTTTGACAAATATCTCTTGAGTAAACATGAAAGACTGTTTATTTTTTCAAATGACTTTGAGTCATGTTTAATAATAAAATTCCAGTCTGGGTTGAACAAAATAATTATTTGTTCAAGAAATTAGATAAGATTATAAAAATATTTTTTTTTAAGAGAGAAAATGGTTATAAAATTTATGTAATTTATTTTTCATTCAGTTTATTAATTATTTTTAGCAATTCTACTTTTCGTACCAAACTTTGTGTTAATTTTAACAACTTAACTTTTGTTGGATTCCACTTAACTTAAAAATGATAATTATTTTTTGATAAAAGGTGATCATACTCATGCAAAATTTTATCTCAGAGAAAAAAATGTCTGTCAGGAAATGTATCACTAATTACAATGATTGATTAATAGATCAAAAAATCCCCCCAAATTTATAATAAATCAAAGATTTTAGCTTTCAGATTTATTGTGATATGGTAGAACTTGGTTTGAGAACAAGGGTCATCGACATGATCAACATTTGGTGGGATTAAAGACTTGCCTTTGGCTTTAAAATTATAATATGTGAATGGACAACAAGAGTTTTAGGGCCATTTTTAACAGTTATCAAAAGAAATTATAAATAAAGTGTGTTTTAAACTATTTATGTAGCTTCATGAAGGTCTCTTGCCGAAGAGGTAAGGTTACTCAAGTGGGCTGAGGAGAGGATGAGAGCTATTCACAACGACTTGTTTTTACGTTAGGAACGGGGGCAGACTGTTTGAAAATCGTTGAGAGGCTGAATCCAATTAGCAGAGCTTTATCGATGAGATAATCAAAGATATAAACGTCATATGCATGAAAGCCTGATATTTTTGGCTCATCGACTCTCTAAAAATCACATGAAGCGAATAAAATCTCTTCGATACGTATCAAGACATTCTGAATTCATTTCAGAAAAATAACGCGATTTTGTTTCAAATCACATCTTTGAATTTCTATGTTGAATAAACGATCAATATTTGGGTTAACATTAAGAAATGTCATCAGTTTCGATTCTTAGGGAAAGTATAGAATGTACGTTTCAGGAATAAAATATTCGAAATATTTACTGTAAGTTTAAGCGAAAGAAAAAGAGGGGTTTTTTATTATTCGTTACTGTAGAAGTTAAATTTCTAACATTAGCTTCTGGACTTGCATTTTAGTTTATTCTGATACCCTGAAATTATCATTAATGTCCACACACTTGGAATATTTTTGAAATTGATCAACAAGCTAAATTTGGGTGTTTGAGAGCTGAAACGACTTCGCAGATTTTGAATGTATTTCATGTCAATATTTTTACTGGTGTGTTGGAGGACGTCTATTATGCTATTCATTCAATGAAAAAATTGATTAAAATATTTACACTAAATAAGACAGTGAAGATATTTCATGCGAGTGATGTACAAGTATTTTTTATCTTGATATCCAAATTTTAATAGTTAGTGTTATTTTCTCAGTTTTGTAAATTCAAATCAACTTAATCAGAATGAATATATAATTTTAAAACATCAGTTCAAGTTGGTTCCTTCCCTCAATTTTTCCCGAAGTGTTTTATAAGCTGCGTGATTCACTCCATATGTTGCGTAGTCTTATTGTCAGATTCAATGAATGTATTCAAAACTTAAAGTTTACTGAAGTGACGTGCTTGAGGTGTGAACATCCAAGTATACCTTAATATTTTAGCTAAATATATTGAAAATTAGTTGTCAATGAAGAGAATATTGAGCTTTAAGCTAAAATTTCGTGTCAACGTTTTATTTAAACGGACGTGCGTAAAATCTAAACTCAACCTTTAGGGTTGTGGCTGATCATTACCGGAATATAATAAAATTCCTACATTTAAAATACATGATAATTTGTGTTCAAAATACACGAAAATTTAACACGTTTTCTCTCCTCACAGAATGGCTTTATGGTTTATGGTTTAGATAAAAGACTTCAGCATGAAGCTAAGTGATGACAAATTAAAATATCAAAAAACAATCGTATAATTCCTCTCCCAGTGGAGTTCAGAGGTGTTTTCTTGTTATTTCAAGAGGTAATCAGCACCTTCTTCAAGATTAGAAGCTTAAAGAGTTTTGACTATTTCTTTTTATTCACCATGTTTTTAAATTTTGTTTTATTATCTTTGATACTTTATCGAGTCCTACGAAGCAGGTTAAACAGGAAAGGGATTATTTTGTTCTAATATATGACCATAATTAGGCGCACCTGCGTATAAAATTTTAATGTTTTATACTTTCTCATAAACTCATAATTTCCCGTATTTGTTGTTTTGTTATTTAAATTTTATCCTTATTTTTTCATGTCTCGAGTAATATTAATTGAATATTTCGTATATATTCGTTCGGTTTACATCAATAGTAATAATCAACCTCAGGCTTACTTTCCTAAAAAATTAATTATTTTAAGTATTCAATCTCATTATCGCATCTCTTCTGATTTAGTTTTTTTTCACTCGGTAATTTATTTGGTTATCAAACTATTACGAAAAATCAAGCGAACAGTTTGATTTTAGTTCTCTTTAGGAATAGAATAATACTAACCTTTTTATCCATATAAACTGCTTCATTATCTATTTTATATTTTTTATGATTCTTTGAATTTGTTGACTGTTTTTTTGGGGCAGGATAAGTTTAGGTCGAAATGAATTTTTCAATAAGCATTTTAGTGTACGTTGACTTTTAAGCAAACCTCAGCCTACTTTGTTATTTTGGTGGTTTTGCGCCCCTTTTCCATTATATTGACAGGTCAAAACAAGTTTTGTATTGATTGCTGGAAGATTACACTCAGTACAACTCTCACGGTCCTCAACTCACTTGGAAAACCTTTACTTTGCGGCTTCGACTCTTTCAAATACTAAAATATCATCTCATCTTCGATATCCATTTTTAACTTTATTTGTAGACACATTCATAGCATTTTAATAAATTTGTACTTTTTCTGTCTCGGCAGATAAATAGCTTTATTCATTAAATAAATGATGGGAAGTTATTCGTATAATCAGCACCCTTTACTGAATATCACACATTATAGCTTGAAAATAGAAATTATAAACTTAAACCACAGTTTAATTATCGATGAACTTTAAAAATAGGATCAAAATGATAGATTTTGCATCAAATTACCACGCTAAATTTCCAAACCTTGGTTAAAACATGGAATTTATGTATCAAGAGCCTAAATTTAAGAACTTTATTGTTAGCTTAAAATTCGTGAACTTAATTCTGTTCTTGTACATATATTTTTTACGCATAAAAAAACTAAATGAAAAAATGTAACGTAGTTCTTTTTGAAGTTCAAATGCCATTTATCATTTTTTAACAAAATATTTTTAGTAGCTTTATATAATCAATGGGAACAACTGATTAAACAGAATCCAAATCTCGTGCTCTCACTACATTTTTGTTCAAAAATAAATCATAAGTCGGCAAAAGCAGTCAACGACCTGTGATGGTGAGGAAAATTAATATTTACCTTAAGTTGTTGGTGAACATCGTTTAGTTCCATCGCGCATGTTCATTATTTTAGGCGAGGCGGAAAGATTTTACATTTATCTGTGTCACTCTTTTCTCATGGAACTACAATAAACACATCAGATAATTTTAAATGTGGAGAATTTCTTTTGGAAATTAAATTTTTTACGAATTGGATACACGATAAAAAAAGTTGTATCATAGTTTTGCACTATGTATCTGAAAATGGTCCACCTCAATCTTACAAACAAACTTTAAATGTAAAATATGTATCCTACATAAATTTTATTCATCTCAAAATATTTAAATAAGTAATTCATTTTTTGAAAGATTAAGACTGAAATAGGACGGTTAAGTATTTTTTAACAATCGTGGCTCGTGCTAATTTTTTATGAAGAATGTTTCGTGGTTATGAATTTGCCTAGTTTAGAAAACTCAAAAGCTCAGCGATTAAAAATCATGAGTTCAATTTCAATCTTATTACCTATTTGGAATAATGAATGGTGATAAAGTCGATTCTTGAGACTCGTTGATTTAATAATGTAAAATCGTTTGATCTTACTTTGAATTAAATAAAATATTAGCCCATAGAATTGAACGAGTCCCGGTCTTTTTCCGTTGTCGCGTTTACCTGGTTTGTTTATTAAAATCCGAATTAATATCAATGTTTAATGGGTAAAACCTCATTCTCAAAGTTATTTAAAAACTTAATTTAAGAATTTTTTTATTTCTGATTATAGTATTTAATATATCTATATATTTTCATCGTTTAATGAGTTTTTTATGCATATTTATGATCAGTTTGAGGTAACCTCTAAAATACAGTTATATTGTATATTTTGACAGGTAGTTTTTTTAATTTTTGAGAGAAATCTCATTTAGTTTAACAAGTTTTATATCTTATGATGAAAAAAATTCATATTTGCAAGATTATCCAAATGACGTAAATATTTTCATAGATTAATTCCATTAATTTGACATGCTCAGAATTAAGCAAAATGAAATATATTTTCTAAATAATCTTCCGATTGTAAGTTCTTTCCATCACCGAGGTCCAAAAATGCTTTTGACTTAACAGATTAAGGAAATTTAAACGTTTCTTTCGATGAATATACTTATTGAAATAGAATCTTTCAAGTTTTTTCGATGTATTTTGAGGATCACGACTTCATCTTGAAGTATCGATTCTCTGATGGTTTTAAATTGATAATATACGAATTATAAAAAGTAGCTGTTGATTTTTAAAATCGTTAGATGAAGCACGATATGTGAACAAAGGAGATAATTATCAGTTAGTTTTAACGGAAAAAGAATTGCGCAACAGAAAGAATAATTTTCAAATAATTGCTTGAGTCAAAAAAAATTGAGAGCAATGAAATTCCCGCAAAAAAGTTATTAGTTAAATTTTAGAAGATGAATAGAGTTATAAATTGTCATGTTGTAATTACAGTTAGTCTAGTAATTCAAAAGGGCTGCGCGCGCTTATTATTTCTAAACAGCGTTCTGTTTTTAATATTAACATCCAACATACATTCGTCGCGTTAATAATCATTTAAAAAACCGAGCGACTCAGAGATGTTTTGACATTTTAACACCCTAAATGCTCGTAGTTGAATGTTCTAAAATATTATCTTAAAATTTATTTAAATCGTTAAGATGTATCTAACCAACCATAAACACATTTTAATGCTATATACATAGATAATACTTAAACATAAATTGTATGCCAGCGATAAATATATACACGAATATACAAGATGCCCCAGATTTTAAAGGTAAAAGGCAGATAAAATTGTTCATTTTTGTTGGAAGTGAAACTCAAAAGTAAACATAGAATTTGAGTAAATTTATACCTCAATGTAGGTGCTCATCAAAAGCATGCCATGCTCATATCAAATAAAATTTTCAAACACAAATAAGAACAGAAATCAAATTTTGAAAAAAAATATTCACATAATAATTTACTTACTTATTTCAAAAAATTTTTACTACAGCTGAGAAATAAGGCACATTATTTTATATACCCGAATCACCAAAAATCACACCGTAAACATACTATACTAAATATCAAATCAACAATGAAAATAAATGACGTAATAAAGATGATAAGATTACAAGATATATAATTTATTAATTATCCTATTTAATTCCGAAATAATCCGATTAATTTCATAAACGACTGTCTCAATTTTTGACAGTTAAATGTTACAGAGTAAAAAAGGATAAAACGCGGGTCCAATTCATTTTTTTAAACGAGAAGTCTCGAAAGATTATGTTTTACTCGATTGAGCGTGTTCGATCAACATAGTATATAAGCGGGATAAAAATTCAATAAGCGTATTCGTAGGCATACCTGCCATTGCAGCCATTTACCCTAAACCATAAATTTAATTCTTAAAATCTTTACAGAGTGTTAATAACCTTGAAATCATCCAAACACACCAATAAAGAAATATGCAGCCTAGTTTTTAGAGCACAATTAAAATATAATTTTAATTTAAGATTGGCGATCAGAAAAACTATAACGAAACATTTATCCTCTTCCCTATTGTAAAGAACCATAATGACAAAGTTCGTTATTTGTTGTATATTTCTCGTTTAAACGGTAATGTATTTAGTTAGTCACAACCAAGTCCTTAGACAAAATGTGAAGGGAGCCTAAAAATTATAGAATTAAGTGTTTTAAATACTTATTTAATTAACATGTAATGATTTTTACTTGAAAATCAAACAGTATGCATCGTTTGCACTTCATAATGGATTTAACGACAACACAATCAGATTGAGCAAAAATGTCTACTTTAATGAAAATTCAAACTATCACCAGTAAATTAATTTATCGTTTACAGACGACGAGAAACGACCATGTTAATTAGAGCTGACCCTGGAGATTATGTCTATAATTTGTCGCATATTGCGCATGTTAAGCAGACTGATTATGCGCTGTTAAACTTGATCATAATTGAATATCTTCTATTCAAAATTAAAACAGAAGTGAAAGAAAATGTTTTTTTTGCATTTTTGATAAAATCTCACTTTTATTTTCTGATGTTAAATTTAGGTTCCTCGATTAAGTTTGAAGTTAATTTTGCCCGTCATCGACCCTGTCGCAAAATTAGTTTTTAAGGAATTTGGTTAACGTTGATCAATCTAGTAGGATTACCCCACCTATTAGCGGTCGGAGTTTAAATAATTTTTTTCGATGGATAGTCAAGGTAATCGCGTCGTCGTATGTGATAATGGAACTGGAGTAAAAATTATAAAATGATCTAAGTTTGTCAAGTGCGGGTTCGCAGGTCAGAACTTTCCAGCTCACATCTTCCCCTCGTTGGTAGGTAGGCCTACCATTAGATCCAGCGCAAAGATAGGTGACATCGAGCTGAAAGTTTGTCATTTGCATCATAATAGGATGTTATCATTGGAGAGGAAGCGAGTCGATTACGTTACATGCTAGAAACGCGCTACCCCATACATAATGGAATCGTCAAATATTGGGACGATATGGTTTTATTGTACGAGCACATATTCGGAAAGGAGCGTCTCAATATTGACCCTAAAGAATGCAAAATCTTGCTCACCGAGGCACCCATGAACCCATTGAAGAATCGGGAAAAAATGGTGGAAGTTATGTTTGAAAAGTTTGGCTTTAAGGCCGTGTATATCTCGATACAGGCCGTCTTAACACTCTATGCCCAAGGACTGCAGACAGGTGTTGTTGTTGACTCTGGAGATGGCGTGACTCATATCTGTCCAGTTTATCAGGGTTTCTCTCTTCCCCATCTTACTAAACGGCTCGATATCGCCGGCCGTGACATCACAAGATACCTTATTAAGGTTAGCCTTCCATATGATTAAGCTACTCTTGTTGAGGGGATACACATTCAATCATTCGGCTGACTTCGAAACCGCTCGTATGTTGAAGGAATTGACTTGCTATGTTGGGTTTGTAGGTTCGCTCACATTAGGTACGACGTCGAGCAAGAGCAAAAGCTGGCAAACGAAACGACGGTTTTAGTGAAGCAGGTGGTTCTGCCAGATGGCCGTACTGTTAAACTCAGCGGCGAGCGGTTCGGAGCGCCGGAGTGTCTTTTCCAGCCACATCTAATCAACCAAGAGAGTGCAGGCGTGGCAGAGTTGTTATTTAACACAATACAAGCTTCAGACATGGATACGCGTGCAGAATTCTATAAACACATCGTTTTATCCGGGGGGAACACTATGTACCCCGGCTTGCCCAGTCGTCTTGAGCGTGAAATCAAGCAGTTGTATCTGGAACGTGTTTTAAAAAATGATGTCGCTAGACTCAGTGTATTTTGTTTGTTTGATTTTTAGAAATTTAAGATTCGAATTGAAGACCCCCCGAGACGAAGACATATGGTCTTCTTGGGAGGAGCTGTTCTTGCAGATATAATGAAAGATAGGGACGAATTTTGGATTTCTAAAAAAGACTATGATGAAAAAGGGGTTGCGTGTATTAATAAGCTGGGTGTTCAAACTAAATAACATGAAAGTAACATAGCTATATACCTGACGCTATTAGGTTCCTAGTTTCCAATAGTATAAGAAATTTGGCTTCAAACATAAATTTCCATTCTTCTCCTTTCGTCGAGTCACCATTTACATTGCTTTTTCTCATTTATCTTTCTTTAAAAGACCTTTCTAAACGGCATTTCATACTGTATCAATACTATTTCTCAAAATCACTTTGATTTATTGAAGTTTGGCTTTTCTGATTTTGTCACTTTTTCAACTTCTTTAAAGAAGGTTGTGGCTTTTTAGTTTGGGTTCCTATTCTGATGTAAGTTTTATTGGGAATCTTAATTCAATATTTTCATGTTTGGCTAAGTTGTCAAATTGAACGGTTAACGAAAATTAAATTATCGCCCAAACTGGTTCGGTTTTCTCACATTAAAACCTCGCTTGGGTCATTTTTGGGAAGTGTTACATCTCCTCTGTATCTTTAATTAATTCTTAGAACCGCCTTCCTCTTCGTATATACCTTCTAGAGAATCACCATCCTACTTTTAGTCGTTAAATATTTTCAGTGAGATTAAATGAAATGGTTGGATATGAAATGTTAGGTTTTTAAGCAGTATTTTTATAACACTAATTAGCACGAGATCTTGTTGTAGGCCATTCTTTCTCTTTCAGTGATCAATAAATTAAATCACATTTACCATTAAAATAAAAGGCTAAAGCCTGAAATTTAGATGAATAATTTTTTATTGAGAAAATTGGCACATTATAGAGAATAATACTGGAAGAGTAAGCTTAGTTATATATTGCATTTGCAAAACTTTTTAAAAATTTACCTTATGAAGATAAAAATGGTTAAATTACTCAAAATAAACATTGCGTTCTATTTAACGTAATTAAGAAAGTTCAGCTCTGAAAAAAGATAATCATATAAAACTAACTCAGAGTAACAAAATTTGAAAATTCCCTCAGTATAATATATCTGTCAACGTTTAACTTTTTGACTCATTTCTTCAAAAATTTAAATGAAAAAACCATAGTTCAGGCATGTTAATCTATGGTTGTGTGCGCTTGCGTGGCGTATGTTTGTTAATCTTTCAATATTAACTTCATACACTTTAAACTGTGGTTCAGCTCCTTAGTACTTGTGATTTTATTTAGGATAATTCAGAGATCGATAAAACTTGAGTACCATATCCACATCATTTATTACTATCTTCAGATAAATGTCACCAAGCAATTCAAAGAAAGTTAAGTGCTCCCAAATTTAGTTTATTTGAAAATAAATGGCTTATCTCGTCTTATTATTAGTTTTTTGGTGCTTAAACCATGTAATACTTCATTATTCTATTGCGTCTCTGTAAATCGTTTGAATCAACGGTTGATATGGCATTGAACAATAGAAAAAACTAGACTTTTTGCTTGTTTGCTGGGTTGATAACATTGGTTTAAATAATCTTTTCTTATTCGAAATTTAGTTATAGTGATGAATTTGATAGCATATCCTTAAAATATTTGATGTGGTAGAGAAGTCGCGAGGCTTGCGTCTTCCAGCACTTTTATTCAACCTCGTGAGTATTCGCCGCAGAAGGCTAACGTGTCGATATACTTAAAATACAACAAAAAACCTGCTTATAAAATCAAGTAAAGTTGAATAGAATTCAACCAAGAGGGTTTTTAACTCGAACCTTTCCAAATAAATATAATTTTTATTTTAATACGATAAAAACATTTGAGTTCTAAAACTGGTCGGGCAAGGTTCTAAATGAGAATTTTTTCATGATTTTGATTGATTCAGTTGAATGTTAAAACAGGTTTGCCGCTTCGACTGACAGATTTTAAACGATTTCTTTAATTCGATTATAGGGCATAACCTAGAATTATTTCACATTTTTTAGGGGCTTGATAAAATATAATCTTGATGCTGATGAAAGTCTATTGTCTTCAGTAAAAGATTTGGAGCTTGTTTCCCGCCATTTATTAATTTGCAAAACTATTCAAATAATTTTGGTTTATAAAAAATTTAATACCCAAACGTCTTTTGTGCGGTAAAAGTATTCTAACTCAGAACTAAGGTTTACCTTAATAATACGAATCGACCCATGAATTTTAACATATTTTTTATGAATTAGATTACTTTTGGCCGTTTTGGGAGAATAAAAATTATTTATTACCATTGAAAAGTTACAGTAATTGCGTATCTGGCACACAGTACTCTCATCTGCATCGTGAGTGCTCTTGTGAGCATTCCCCTATAAAAAATCGTCTTTGGGAAAACTCACGCGTTAGTTTTAAAACCACTTTTTCTCCAAAATCGTTCCTAATCATAGGATTGAAGAGTTTAATAAGAATACTTTTCGATTGATCTTTTTGAAGACTATGTTAATCGAAAAAAATATTTGAATGGGTAATTATTTCAGCGACCACTAAATTTTCGGCGAGGTTTTAATGCGCGTCACATTTATCAAAAGCAGGTCGACTTTTAGTATTCCTCACTTTAAATCTTGTTATACCAATGCCCTCAGTAACAAGCATAACTTCCTGAGGCTTCTATAAATGAGGAGAAAAACAGTGACAACGTCAAAAAAACAAGATATTTTCATTTATTTTATATTTATTATTCGACATGAAAAATATCCGGAATCATATTTTTCAGAGGTTAAGTTTTAATTTTTTTAATTTCAACCAAAAGTAACATTTTAAATAATATGATGAGTAAACAAGTTTTAACTGATTTTTCCACATTTTTAACGCGCGTCTTTAAGGAACAAATCCATCTCTTGAGTTGGTACATCAACAATATCTACACTTCATATGAAGTGAAATTCGATTACGTTGGTTTCAAAATCGTTTTCCACAATAAAGGTTGGAAAATCAATGTTTTCTCTGATTGTTGCAATGAAAATATTTTCTCTTTAATGTATGATGAATGTGTGGCATTACCATTGTTCCACTTTCATCGTTTGTTGGAGTTAGAACACAATCTATCAAAACAATTTTCCACAAGTCTTGTTTAAATTTAATTTACAGTTTCGTTTACTGTTCATCAATTGACTTGGGAAAACGACTACTTCATGAACTTTGTAGAAATGAAGCTAATTCGCATGAGCCTCCTTTTTGATCCATGGTTTAATTTTTTCCAAAAACATGAATTATACAGTGTATGACTTCGTTTCCCCGATTCTTAATGATTTTACTCTGTACAAAAATTGAGCCGTTTCCTCAAAATACTCATCAAAACAGATTTTGTGTGGTTAATATTGCATGATTCCCAGCCAAAAAGTTAAAGTCGATTTAAGCTGCAGAGGACAGAGTGAGACGTACACATATGGATTGAATAGGCAATAGTTGTGACAGTTGCATATGAGGTGGAAGATATTTAACGTTTTCAAGTTCGTTTATCCCACTATTTGGTTTGATCGAAAAATATATCAATTAGAATCAGATATCACCAGGTAGTGAACAGTTTTGCGAAACGCTTCAAATAAAATGATGTTCACAAAACCCCCAAATCCAATCTCGCAGATGTACTATTTCCCTAGTGGATAGAGTATAGTGCGAGGTTTGAAGTATGAGAGTCCTCACGCTACTGGACACAGAGTAGTGTCTAAACTAGGACAAGCGTTAAGGTGCCAAAAGGAGTTAAAGCGCTGAACGGCGGAACCGCGTAAGCAGAGCTATCTTGAGCAAGGTATGAAAAACGAAAACCTCCTTCTAAGGAGATTAGGTTAGATTTGACTCATCCTTGCTCCTAAAAACAAATTTTCACAAAATCATTCATCTCAATTTACGAAAAAATTAAATATTTTAACATTTTCATTTTTTGTATTCAGCTGTTAATTTTTAATACAAAATGTCGTTACGCGTTTCATGCTTATGGTGTAAAAAATTGGATAATAAACATTAGTTTTGTAATTAGATCATGGAAGAGTTGGTTCAAAGCTTATGTGTACAAATTTATTTTTTCGTGCATACATGAGTTATGTTTGACTGTCCAAAATAGTTAACGATTATTTTCAATTAAATTTTATTTAATTATTAATTTAGGCGTGTCAAGTGTTCAAGTGCAGTTTTTCAACTTCTCTTTGTTATGAGGATAGCCTTGAATGCAAAAAAATATTTGTGTTTTCTTTAAAGCTATTTGTTAAGATACCTGGGGGTAAAATATGATATTTTTGGCTTAAAAAAGGAGTCAGTAGTATTCCTCATTTGTAACAAAATCCCTTCATTGTAAAATTAAATTCTTATCAACTTTTAGCAGTATCATTTTTAATTTTCCCCTCAAAAAAAGTTTTCTGAACTTATAAGGGTGGCGTAAAAAATATGAGTATGCCCAAGTTTATATTAGGTCATCTTTATTGTTATAAAATTAACTTTTGTTGCTGTCTCTGATATATTATCGAATCAGTTTAATAGTTTTCAAGATTATCTCTTAACGTGATTTTATTAAGATTTATTACCTCATACCCGATTTATTATTTTGATTCGATGATTTCAAAAAGTAAATTTCAGCAACGATGAACTATGAAATTTATACATCTCACTTGTATCAGAAGAATCTCAAATTTATTAACATTCAAAATACCACCATTAAGTTTATTTCAGAACCCAGAGTTTCCCAGTTGTTGCGTGTTCAACATTTATGGTTATAAGCTTAAAATTAGATTAAAATCACATTTTATTCTCTATCACGAATAAAAAAATATTTTAATATATGATATCAGCAACTAAACAGATAAAATATTAATAACGAATCATTATCTTTTAGTTTTCTCAAAGCTAATAAGATTTGAAAATATTCACATTTGAAGAAATTTTTTATTAAAATAAGTTAAACCTAATTTAATTTACTTTTTATGATGGCGCCATATTTCCTTTAGCTCACATGTACATTCCATGGTAATCCCACCATATAATCAACTTAAAATTTCAAAATAACAAACTAGTTTTGAATAATTCATTTTGTTCAAACATGTTATGAGAAAATTAAAGTTATTAAATTGTAGAATTGAAATGGCAGAATAATAAGTGCATATGAATGAAAAACCTTTTAAAAATAACCTTGGCTAGATTTTATGTTGAAACTTATAAATTTCAGAATTTGACTTTACGTAATAGAAACATTTTATGAAGCTATAAACAGAAAAATTCAATAGATGCCACAATTACAGGTAACCTTAAGTAGCGTAGAGATATCTCAACCATGATTTCAGTTTATTTTGTTCTATACCTTGGGGTTTTGGGAATAAGATCACATTTAATAAGTACAGTCTTAGTATACTCAATTCAGACAAAAATAAAGCTGAATGCAGGGGAAAACGTTTTTATGTTTCATAAAAAATAGGCTGTATCTTCCCTGAATGCGATGGACTAGGTTCTTTATCGATGTGCTATAAAACTGGAGTTGCATGTCCACAAAAACACGAAAACGTTGCCGAAGATCTAATATGCGGCAGACTTAACATGCAGTGCTGTCGGTCGATTTGTGCAGGACCAAACACGATATGTTTCCTTAAAACATCTAATTGTCCTCAGAATTTCATAGATACTCAGGGAAATTGGACCTGTCCACTACCTGAATACAGATGCTGCTCACAAAAATGACTATTTAATTTTGTTTAAATTTAACATTTATCTTATGCCATGAATTGTTTAATAATCCGCGCATGTTCCATATTGGTAAAGTAGATTCAGGTTGGTGATTGTACGACGTATCTACGGCCTTGCAGATCACATTTGCTTCATTTTCGGACTCAGGACGCACAACTCTGAACTCCATATGTTCCAACTAAAGACCTTCTTCGAATCACCAACATTCGATAATTTTGCAGGCACCCATGTTTTTCCCGAGTCGGTAGAAAGTTCCACGCGGGCGATTCCGCGACCGCCTCCACTGAATGCGTATCCAAAAACTGGAAAGCATTTTTTCCCCTCAGAAAGCCAAGGTTCAACCTGAGACACGCCGTTCGGCTGGCAAATAAAAGAGGTCACTGGCGTCTCTTGTATGGCAGGCACATCAATTTCAAACAAAATTTTAAAAAATGCATATTTACCTTACTTCCTAGATTCTTATCAGGAGAATAGCATCTGTAGTCCTCCTGTTGCCATCTGCTAATACTTTCTTTTTCGGCTAAAATCAGTTTTTGAAGCCATTTAACGTTTCTAGCACCGGTGATACCAGAAACGATAACCCTGATCGGGTATCCATGATCTGGAGAAAGTACTTCGCCGTTCATTCTGAATGCCAATATTGATGTTGGCTGAATGGCGTATGAAAGGGGAACTGAGGTTTCATAGAACTCGCCTAAAGTGTTTTTGTCAGATCCAATAAATCGAGCATGCGCTTCTAGATTTTCAAGATGACCAATCTGCAAACCAATATCCTCGAGAACATCACGAATTCGCACTCCTTCCCATTTTGCGTTTCCAATAGCTCCTCCACTCCATGGGAGCCCTGATACTGGTTTTACTTTGTCCATTTCATTGCGCCGGTTTCCGGTACACTGCAGCGTGGCATCTACCGTATGATGGGGGAATGAATTAAATAAGTCTAAAAAATTATAGTCTTTGCAAGCACACGCCTCTTCGATGCCTGGTTCAACTGATAGCATTAGGATTGTTACCTTCTATGTATTCCCTTGATAATTCGTTTTTTTGATGAGGAAGGAATTTTTCCTGAATGCATACTGAAATTTTGTGAGACTCTGGGTTTATTACAGGAACTGGCATGTGGTTTCTGACGAAGAATACGCTGTTTTCAGTATAAAAATTTTCATGTAATACTTCAGTTGGAGTCTCGGCATTGAAAGGCTTTTCAGAGTTTACTATAAGTCTTTCGTCTCTTTTCGGTTCGTCTTGAAACTCATCACAAAGTATTTCTTCTGTTTCGCTGGAGGATTCTGTTTTTTCAAGTTTGCCAATCAAATATTGGTCCAAAATTTGTAAAATAGATTCTGTTTTATGAAATTTGAATTTGTCAAAAAAAGGTTTTAAGTCCTTTCCCGCGGATTGCATGATAATTTCGCCACCTGGATGCGAATCAATAAATTCAGTTATATCGTAAACATATCCGTTGTACGTGACCCAAACCCTCTTATCAAACGTGTCATGCCCCTCAATATCCTTTCTAGTAAATTTTTTACCTTCTTCAAAACAGTGGCCTAACTGTCGAGTTGTAGAAAAAACTCCAATTCCTAATAGCGACCCATATCTTATAAATCTTGAGCAAAACGGCCTAAAGAATACTTTCCAACTTGAAAACATATCGCCTCCAACCTAATTGAAGCCGGCCAACCGCACGGCATCGTTTTATGACTTTTTATTTGTTGGTTAAACTTGTTGCCAAAAAATACCTCATCATTTGAACAAAAATAAAAATGATTTTTAATCTACCCATTTTCATCCAAACTTAAAGTTGATTAAAACCGGAACGGTTAAACTTTTATGATATCTGTTTGTATGGTTAAATTGTCATAATAAGCTGTACTGCGAGATTGCGCTTTTGGTAGATTATTAATATTTTTTCAAAACAAAATTTATCATGTTATTAAACATTTTTTAAACTTCCTATGTCAATGGTGTTTCGTGTAGAATGTTTCGCTTTGAAGATTTGGAATTGTCTTCTGATTCAAAATATTGTTTATATTTGAAAATTTGTCCATTTTACCTCAAGACAATATTTTAAATACCGATAACGTACCTATAAGCCATCAATAAAACTTGAAAAAATATTATTATTTTAAACCAGTTCGGGATATTTTGTGTAGAGTTAAAATTTCCAAACTTAAAAAAACTCGAGAACACAAAGTTTAGGTTGTTTTAATGTGATAAAATATTCAAGAAACTTTTGATTTGAGTGGTTTGATTTCCACATAAGGTGTCCTATTGTTACCTCCATGAATTATTATTAACTTTGTTGATCAAGAATAAGTTCCTAGTACGCATGCTAGAATAATGGACACCGTTCGCAGATTTTAAAATATTTTCAGTGTTTTTAGTAAGTCTTTGATTTTGAGTTCGCATATATTCATATTGCAAAGAATTTTATCAAAAATTAAAGGAACCTCAAAAATGAACTAAACGATTTTTTGCGAAACTTATTGAAATAAACTAATAATCGTGACCCTCTTAAGTTGTAAAATACATCCGTAGCATCAAATTTTTTTGAATAAAACTGGTCACTTCAAAAATATAGAAAACATGTCAAATTGGTTGCTCAGTTTGTTTAACCTTATTTTCACAATTATTAATTCATAATTTTAATCGAAAATTTGAATTATTTGATTTGCACTTTAAAATATAACGTATTTTTGGAGGATACGCGAGAAGGAAAATATCAAAACCTTTAAGTGTAAAATATAGGAGTCGAAAAAGTAAGTAAATCACACTAATTATTATTTTATTGAATAGATAATGAAGGGACGCTTTGATATCCAGTCAGAGTGACCTCGTAAAAGAAATTCACGTTTTATCCTTCACACCCTTTTTATAAAATCCCATTGTTAAAATTAGTTAAATATCTGATTGGTGAATAGCAAAAAATATGACCAGTATATTTCTTTCCTGTATGAATAATCCCTTTATTAAAACTTAAGTTTATATCTCCACTCCTACAAGCGCCTTCAATCAAGTAATGAAAAATTGCTAAGAGGGAAAAATTTTGTTTAGCAAATTTCATAGTGTTTAACGTGTGGCGTCGGTCTTTCCGTGCGGTTTAACTTTTTTTTGATTCTCATAATTTTATGCACGTCTCCTTTCTTTTTAAAAACTATGATCTTAGGATTCCTCTTGCTTTTTACATAAAACCTATTCCACAGCAATAATCATTTAGCTTGTCATTTTTTATTAGAATAGAAAATCTTTTACCTTTGTTTTCCCTTTTACCATTTTATACACTCGAAGATATTCATCCTGAAGCACATACGCATAGTTTAAGATGGCCACAAAGTATGCAGAATAATTAAGAACTTAATGTCAAGGCTTTTCGAAGGTTTTTCAAAGAAAGTGCATCGAAAACGCCATTTTTATCGCACGCCGCGTTTATATTTCATCGGTTTAAATTAACATTTTCACAATGAATAAATTGTAAATAACTTTTATTTATCATTCGATTTCACATTCACATTGAACGAAACAGAAAAATTAAAATTTTGAATACGAATTGAGAATTTCGAAGCTTGAAAGTTTTTTTAATTTTTAAAGATTTAACATGTGTATCGTTTGTTAACATAACTCTCAAGGAGGAAGACGATTCAAATAAAGTTTCAAGCAGCGTACAATTATTATTGGTTTAAAGTATGTTAATTATCGTAGTTTGGATAAGTTTATGGGACTGATGAACAAATTTATTGGATTTTATTCGTGCGATTGCATTAAATTTGCAGTAGGTTATGATTGAACTTTTCTTAGACTTTTATTTTCAACGAGGTAGAAAGCTTGTTAAAAATGAATGTTGACCCAAATTGTGAAAAATTTGACATAAATGTTAAAGTGTGAAAATATTACTTCAGGCAAAATCCATAAAAATCATCAAAAGAACTGACATGAATTCCTTAATCATACCATAATCTGCTTTAAAGTCAAGCAGCTTCAACTGTATAATTACTTTGCTATCCTCAGCTTCTGCTTTAAATTCCAAACATAGGATATTGAAGGGTAGTTCTAAATTTATAAAATCTTTTGACTTCCTTCCAAACCTTACAACCAATGCAGCAAACTGAAAATTGTATTTTCAGTTATTTCATTATAAATGGTTTTCTTTTTAAGCAAAAGGAAATAGCTAAATCTGTTTTTACCACTTTTCAGGTGAATATAGAGAATTTCGAACGGAATTAAAACAACATGTAGACATACTTTACGTACAAAAAAGATTTTGACATGAAGCTTAAAATTCACTTTCTTAACTTATTCAAAATACAAATGGCAAATATGAAAGTTAAAATTCAACTCTTCGTAAACAATACCGATCTCAAAGTCAAAATCAACATCCTTTATCTCCAGGATAATAAGTAGTTCTTCCTTTAGTTAGCACAGCCACCGCCTATCATATACAGGTTTAGCCAGTGGACAATTCTTTCATCGAAAAAATCGCGTTTAGTTTCTAAATTTTCAACCAGTGCCTTAAAATCCCTATGAAGACATGTCCTGGTTCCCACGCGTTTTATTACCCACAACTGTATAAATTGCCTGAATGATATTCAAAGTAGTCTTACGCTGATTTTCTGACGAATAACAAGGTGAATAGGTATTCATGTTCAATCAGAATGTTTTTCTTTTATTTTATTATTCAAACAAAATTCACTTGGCCTTTTTTTCAAATCAACGCATGAGCTCGGTTCGCTGCTACACTTGCCACATAATTCCATACAAAACCAGTTTTTTTCAATAAAATCAGATAAATCTTGCCTTTTAGTTGTATCCTTAAGTGAATCAAAAAAGTAATTTTTCGGTAATCTCAAATATTTTCAGTATTATTACCAGCAATCTTACTATTTCTTGCACAAAGGTACCTACATCAAACGGAAGTCAGTATCCCAAGAAGTATTTTCTTGCGGTGATAGGTTGAGTAATTCGGCCATAAATTATATTTTCAACGCGCATGAACGTAATAACGTATGGTAGAAATGTGTTGTCAAATTCTGTTTTATGTTATCAGTATATAATTTTTGTTGAATTTAAAAGCTAAACCTTTATGAACAAGCCGTCAAAAATTTTTTTTTTCATTTTATTACCTGATAAAATACAAACTATCTTCAGTTGAAAATCTTGAATTGAAGGCTGTTTGTTGAAAACAGTTTGTTTCTTCTTATGATTTTGAACCAACTTCTTGCACTTTCTTTTATATATGTTTGTTCGTTTTTATTCGGCTTTTAATAAACATTTTTTGTTTTGTGGTTTACGTATAAATTTTAAAACTTAAAGAAGCTTATAATCTCAAGAAACAAAAAGTACACTTAATTGGTCAAAACATGCTTTAAGCAGCACTTGCCAGTCCATTTGTCATCAAAAACACAACGTTTGTCTTCTATTGTTCTCTTCTTTGAAGGAGCACATGTTAACGTCAAAGTTTATCTGATTTGGTGTTGAAATTTTTGAGAAAAACTTCGTTTTTGCAAATAGCGCCACTTCCGGGTTTTTAGTAACAATTTTTATATGACAACAAATTATGGCTAATTTATTCTGAACCCGTCAAAACTGATTTATTGTTTGTCAATTCATTTTTAAATTCAAGGAATAAAAATTCAAAAATATAGCAAACATTCTGAAAGAACAAAATTAAAACCAGAGAATTATCTCATCATGGAAGTCTCATCGGGTACCATAATATCCTTTGGAGGACCACTCGAGGCCATAAGTCAGCATTTTGAACATGTTTTTAATTTAATAATTTTTGAAAACGTAAGAATTTTTCATTCTTATTTTTGAAGTTAAAGAGAAATGAAACACACTGAAAATATTTTTGATAGCATATTTATTTTGCCTTAAAATCCATTCATTTTTAAATTTTCATAGTTTTTTTATTATTTTATAAATCAATTATGTTATCCTTGCGCTTTATAGCTCCTATGGTCAAAACGAACATATGAAAAGTATAAATGTAGATAGTTGGTCTTCTCCTACAAGATAACTGCACAGAAAAAAGGTACCTTAGCTTTTTACAATAGACATAACAATCAATTTGAGTTAGGTAAAAAATTAAATTGATTTAAATACTCAAAATTAGATAAGCCATCAGATTTATCACGGATAGAAGATTAAGATCAGGTGATGAATTGCAGGATGTTTTTTTGGAAAGAGTAAAGTAGTTCTGAGTCGTTAATCATCGGGAAAATGGCGATTTCATAATAACGAATAGTTTTAACTGTTTATAATGTCAGAGAACTTGATTTATTCTGACATTTATTCAAAACATCATATTTGAATTTTTCGAAACAGATGCTCTCTTAATTAAGATAGCCTCTCTTCAGTATTTTTGGTCGACGATAAGAACCTTTTCTTGGCCAATCTCCATAAATTTTAAAAGTTTTGTATGAGAATCGTCCCATCGAGCTGATCCACAAAAATCTGGAAACGTTTGACGATTAAGTGAATATCTTCATATGAGTTTAAATCATCGAAGCCCTTACACGAGACCGAAATTATGATTGATCCACTCGCAATGCGTTTTTGAATGATAGGGATCAGGGTTTATTTTTTCCTGTTCGGCAAAATTACTAGGAACGGCTCTGAGTGGTCATATCTTTCAACAGCCCCGAAAAACCACCCACTTCACAGTATTTTACCTCGGTTGAATTTTCCCCTGTAAAAAAGCGATTCGTCTATCTCTACATATATTCCTGGTCAGCCATTGATTTTTGAATTGTCATTCATTCAATAAGTGCATACTTTTCTAAAATTACAACACAGACCGTATGAAATTAAAATAGTCCACAAACATTAGGTCTCTGAAACTTTTTTCTCTAATTTTTAACTCTATTATAAAATCGTAAGCCGAAAAACAAATTATAAGTAAATTTTCAGAAAAAGAAACCTTATTTTTTGTAAACCAAGTATTATTACACGGGTTAATTTTATTTCTACGCATGCTACAATAATAATGGAACTATAACATAATTATCAATGCTCGTTTTAGATTTAATTTCTTATTTCCGTCGTATTGTTCTAAAGGATTCCACATATTTGGTTTTAGAAACCAGACATCTACAGAAAACCTAATGTATCCTTCTTATTTTGGTAATGCGAAATTTTGAGTTCTATAATTGATTTCCAAAAGATATTTTGCATTTTTTATTGCGTCTGCGAACGATTTAGGTTTGCTTCAGTTTTATTTTTTTTTCATTTATATTAATGTTAAAGCACGCAAAGATAAATTCATGAGATTTCGATGACTAAAAAATTTTTATTGTGTAATGCTGGTTATTACGCGCTCGTGAAATAAGAGATCTTTAATGGCAGATTTTATTTTAAATTTATCGGCATTGAGTAGCTCATTAATTTTAATACGGAAACAGGGTTCACGATTATTCTGAGACTACCACATATATACTAAAAAAATTATGGTTTAATTTATAATTTATTCTGAAATCGAAAATTTTATTCTTACTTTTAAATTTTTAGTATGTTTATCGATTAAATTTTGTGGTAGCGTTAAGGTAATTTCCCTACGAATAGCGGTAAATGATTGAACTACGCGTTCATGTCAAAATCTTGAAAATCATACTGTTTTTTTAATCAAGGAAATTCCTACATTTATATTGTTAAATTGATATTTTTGAATGTTGAAGTTAGGTTGAGTATGTGGTGACTTTTTTACTCACTTTCAAATATTTTTGAGAATGAAATATTTGTTAAAATTAAATGAGCTTGCGCTAGCGGTAGATTATGGTCGGTGAGCACTCCTCGTCAAAATAATTTAATAAGTGTGATTATTCGTAGAGACTAAGCCATTCTATAAAAATTTCAAAATTAATCTCCTTTCACATAAATACTTGACGTGGTCTTATGACGGGAATTAATAAATTTGACACTGAATTTTCTTACATATTTCTATCTTTCGGGAGTTGATGTTTTTAATTCTCAAATTTCCATGAAGTAGAATTTTAGAAATCTATTGTTGATTTTTATTGCTTATATGTAGTTCAACGTTTAAACATGTCAGCTTCCTCACTTTAAATGATCGGTAACAAATTTCATTGTATTAACATAAAAAAATCTTGATTTTAACTTATTTCAAATTTTGATCGCCTTGGTATCTTATTGACCATCATTCCCCTTGTTGTTCCAATTTTGTCTCACCTCTTTAAGACAAATTCTGAAGAACGATTCTCGAGCCTGAACGTAAAATAACACACACAAAAATAAATTTCGTTTTTACCAGAATAAGGTTTTTTAACATCAAAAGTGATTATGCTTTTTGTGAATCTTTAAAATCGCTCTCTGATGCATCAAATTAGACATATGAAAATTCTATGAAGCATAGTTATTTACTGCTTTTGTGTTTTCAGTTTGGAAGATCTGAATAATAACCAAAAACTAGTTATCTTTTGAATTTTTCTGTTAAGATAGTCATTCCATAATGATATATCGTATTATGAAGACTTAGCTCAACTATTTCATCCTACTCCTGCAGATCGAACAAAACGGCTGAAATCAGAATGATTTGATTCATTTTAATTTTACAGTTGTTCATTTTTGAATTTTTATTTTCATATTTTGTTAAAGGCCTTTAAAAACAATCATAAGTGAAATTTTTCAATTCCTTTTACTTTAAATCAAGAATAATCTGCAACTTAATTTCATTACTTCTGTGTAATTTAACGTCAGTCATATAATTCAACTTCAATGGTATCTTATGGGAGTTTAGCTTATTGCATACGGTTATTAAATACTTGAATGGAGCATTTCTGAGAATATATTTAATTCTTCCTTTAATTTATTATTCAATAAAAATATGTATATTTTCAGGTTAAAGAAGTTTAATAACTTTTCACAAATATCAATCGATATATAATATACGTTAAAGTACTTTAAACCAGAATTTTTATGACTAGTATCTGTTTTTATATCTATAAATCAATTTATTTCTTTGTGAGTTTTATGTAGAAATGATGAAAACTAGCCAGTTTTCATGAATTTAAGGAAGGTTTTTGAAACGGTCATATTTTCAAAAAGCGGTGTGTATGTGCAAATGAAGCAAATCTTTGCTTTTTACGATCAACATATGGATGTAAATTTTCATATTACATGGAGTAACAAGCACATCGAATTTATAAGTTTTACACTCGAATGATTTAGAGCTGAAGTGAGGGAACGATTGTCCACACCATGCTTTTAAAAAAGTAAAACTGTATAAAACGATCAATTAGATACAAATTATAACATTGATTAAATAAATAAAATAATGATTTTGAAATTAATATGCATTTTTTTAATTTCTCTTTAATATTTTTATGCATATTGGGCATTCAAAAAATATTTGAAAATATGTTAAGATATAACTTATTTAGCCACGAGGTAGAAATCTTAGGAGATAGACAGATAATTTTATTTTTTGAAGAGTAAGGATGAGTCAAACATATCAGTGCCTTTCGAAATAATTCTTCGTTTATTTACGTACTAAAGTGGGCCTGCGCTAAATTGGTACAGACTTTTATTACCTGACCGACGTTCAGCACCATCTTCTCAGAGTAAACACCAGACTTCGGGGAGAGTAGGACGCTCAACCCATTCATGGCCCTTAAGAGGAAGCTTACCTTTGCTGCACTGGTAATTTTTATTTATTTAAGACAAGACTTTTCTACATAAATATATTAAAATTTATCAAATAGGTTTCAGTTTCTCTCGAAACTGTCATCATATATTATCCTCAATTATATTTTTCAAACATGAAAGATTTATGGCACTTAAAATGAATATTTTAACCTTTAATAAATTGAAAATCTTAATTTCGACAAATAAATCTTATGATTCTAAGACTGAGATGAACGGGGTAGAGCCCTAAAGGAAAAATCTTGATGTTGGAAAATTCTCTTAAAAATTATCAAAAATAAGTGTTTAAAGGATATTTTTATCATATTATTTATTTTAAGATGAAAATTTTGATAAATTGTTTTCATAAAAAGTGATACGTTGTGTGACCAGAACCAAGGTGTGTTTTAAAAGGTATTAAGATCTATCATTTCAATTATCCCAAAATAAAATTCAACTTAAATTTGATTATTACACTTAAATATGAAATATTAATTTCATAAAGCTAAAATAAATAAAATTTTGGCATTCGAAATGTTTCATATCATGCGTATTTCATTAATTTAAGACAAGTGGTCATGTTTACATAGTATAAAGGCATCAAAATTAACCTATTTTAATTGTTTGATGCTAATAACTTTAAAATACGTGAAAATAAATGATCTAAATATTTTATATTTTTCGACAAATTAGCAATATTAATTTATTCAAAGGGGATTACATGAAATTTGAATTGAGTTATTTCAATTCACTTTAGATTATTTCTTTTTCGAGAATAATATGAGATAAAATAATAATGAACTAATTCAGCATTTCATTTTTTAAACAATTTAACAGATATTAAAACGGATTGCTTTTATAATCATACCGATGAAATAAATTAATAAGTACCTGGAAAGAAAAGCGCCAAAAATCGTGGAACTATGCACGTAAAGACTGAATCTATAGAATTTAAAATCTTTGAACAATTTTAACTCAAAATAAATTTAAGGCCAAGTATAAAAATGACTTTTAAATCTATGTTTCATAAATCATGTTTTTGATAACTTTTAAAACATGGAAGGAAATATTTTTAATTTACTTCTTGAAATTAAAAACGAATTGAAGACGAACAGACAATGAAACCATGTAATAATCATAAAAACTTTATATCTGAAAAAAGATTTTAACCTTTAAAGCGATAATTTTATCTTTAAAATGAAGCCGACATCCCTCATTTCGGAAAGTGGGGAATGAAGAGAAAAATGAAATATTTTTTATAAATGTTAGAACTATTTTAAAATGTTTGCAATCTTGTTCAAATTTAAAAAAGAATAGTTGAACTAGAAATTTAAGATATTGCGCATACTCTAATTGATCACATAGAAAATGCCCGTATTTATCCACGTTGTGAATTACGAATAAATAAAATGTTTCAACTTGACTTTATTTAGTTTATTAAAACGACTGAATTGAAATTGTACAATTACTTATTTCGAATATATAATTATATTTGTTAACGTATCACTATATATTATAATTTCTAAGTGTAAATAATGTTATTACCTATGTTAGTGGTAATAAGTCATTGTTTAAATTCACAAAAATTAATTTATTTTTATGATGTTTGGAGATTACACTATTACACGTTTCCTCTGCGTCTTGAACTGACGTTTAAATTTGTTTGTAATAATAAAAATAATATGAGAGAGGTTTTTGAACAAACAATAAAATTTGTCAAGGTTGACAAACATTTTCAAGAAATTACAATAATTGTGATTAAAATCTTAATTATTTTAACAAATTAGTTAATGATTAATCTGAGAAATTATTAACTTTTATTGACCAGATATGACCATTGTGACTTCAAAATCGCTGAATGACTGACTACTGATTAAAAACATAAAGTGAAAAATTATACCACTGACGGAATAATTTACAAATGACACGACCCGTGCTACCTTTATTCGACAAAAATAGAGTGTTATAAGGTTAAGCATAAGGACAAATCGTTTAGCAGTAGAGAATATGAAAATGGCTGATTTGAAAGTTACTTTATAATAACAGAATTTAACCATCTGACAATAGATATCGTGTTCGGCTACTATTATCTCTACTGTTTATGCATTTTAATTAAAAATTTCCTCGGTTACCATTTAAAATAAATTCAGAAAGAAAAAGATAAATGCGTATTTAATTGCATATAATCTTAATTGGTTTGACTGCGCATAAGCGAATGAATGGGTCTCTCAAAGAAGTCACGTATTCAAAAATGTTCGCTAGAATCGGTCTACGAATTGTTAAATAGACATCCTTAATAATTATTCTGTCATGTAAATCCACAAATAGGTTACCACACAACGACCGAATAGGCTATTCACTCGTTGCCGAAATCTCGTTAAGGAGGTTTACATTTTGATAACTTATAAAAAGTAATCGGTTTTGTCAATATAAAGTAGCTATTAAAAAGTATTAACTGCGCAGCGCAAAATACATGATAAATCCCGATTAGTATTCCATAAATTACGACGACATTACTGATATAACTCAAACATAAAAACTCAAGACTTCCAATTGAAAAAAAGATATAATCTTTTACATTTCCTTAATTTTAAACCATCACTTTGGGAGGCAAACCCATTAAATCGGGTAATAGATTTTGGATGCAAACCAAAAAAGCGATTTTTAATTGATTCAAAAGTAAACTTTTGTCATTTTAAATTGATGTCTAATCGGGTGTGGGTTTCTGTAATTCTCGTATGCGACCGGTGAAAAGATTACCGTATTCTTCACTCCGTGCAAGATGTCCAAAAACTACGATTACCTTTTTAAGTTGTTGATGATTGGAGATTCTTCGGTCGGTAAGACTTGCATTCTGTATCGCCTCTGCGACGATACCTTTAACTCCAATTTCATCTCTACTATTGGAATTGACTTTAAAATGCGGTCGATACAGGTGGAGGACAAGAAGGTAAAACTACAAATTTGGTATTCCGATTAAGAGTAACTGATAGGGATACAGCTGGGCAGGAGCGATATAAGACAATCACCACTGCCTACTATCGAGGCGCCATGGTACCTTGTCTTATTCTATGCAGGGAATCTTCATTGTCTTTGATGTCACAAGTCGAACTTCGTTCAGCAACCTTACATCCTGGTTGAAAAGCGTCGACGAAGTATGATTTATACCGAATTTTAGTACGCAAGTCAGATGCCATTAAAATTATTCTTGGAAATAAATGCGATTTGGATGACGCTAGACAGGTTAAATTCGATGATGCCAAAAACGTAAACTATTTTATACACTTGAAGTTCGCGGCTCAGTATGGAGCAAAGTACCTTGAATTGAGCGCAAAAAGTGGTGAGAACGTTCAGGAAACCTTCGAAATTATGGCAAAGGATGTCAAAAATTTAATGGATAAAAAGATAGTATTTTATAATTATACCCAAGCTAAAAATTGAGGAACCATACCACGTGCCTCTTCACCCAGAGGATAAAAACCAACCCGGAAAATCTTACGGTTGTTGTTAGATGTAGTTAGCATAAATAGCGGATAATTTTATTTTTAAGCATGCTAAAAATTCTAAACTAAAAATATCATCAAATATGTTAACTCGGTTTAAACATATTTATGAAATCAGCAAATGTCAATTGATGGTCCTATTTTGAAAACCACTGAGTTTAGGAGGGACTTGTAAGGATTTTGCTTATTTCTTTTGTTTTAACTTTATTTCATGACAAAGAAAACTTGTTTGAGTTCGATGTTCTATGTAAAAATCAAAGGCTGCGTATTCTCATTATAAGTCTGCTAAAACTCACAGTTTGTTTTAGATTAACTCGAACGTTATTGTTTTCTGAAATTTCTTGCGGGTTTCAAGTCTTTGTTATTTTATCCTTTTGGCATTTTATTGTTTCCACAGATATTTATGATTTCTTTTGTTTTTAGTTTTCTCTTGATTTAACTGTCTGGAACTCCACCCGTACAGCGCGATACTTAAGGGTGACTGGACTTATCCTTGCTGAATCTAATCAGGATGTGTGTGAACCCAAGGGCCAAAATTTAGTTAAACATCGTATTCTGGTGATTTGTAGTTGGAACAAGTTGGTAAATGATCATTTTATAAATTAAAAGAATTTGAGGACTATCAAAAGTTTAACTTTGCACAAATTCAATCAGTTTCAAGTGTCAACATTTTGTATTTTTCTTGTATTTTAAACTGTCCTTTTAATAGTTTGATGCCTTTGTTAACTTTAAATTAATAGTTTTACGATGATCACCAGTCGTTATGTTTGATTAATCGTGTAAAAACAACTTGATGTAAATGAGTCTTTTTTGAGCTAATAATTTTGAAAAACAAGCTCTAAAAGTGATTTATTTCATGTCTTACAAGGATTGTCCATTCCCACCAACACCTTTTGTTCAAGACTCTACCTTTGTTCTTGTGAGAATACTTGATGTCGATATCCTTTTCAATTTTTAAAGGAGAATAAATACTTAAAATATGTAGTTAACGTGTTTTTACTGTTTGATTAGATGCCTGAAAAAAATCAGTCTATTCGTGCAAAGATAATTATCTCATGGCCATTTTTCATTCTGAGCAGTCGATAAAGAAATCGTCATCATTCGTTTTTCATCATATTTGTTATTATTCTTAAAATTTATCTATTTTGGTAAATAAAGATGACTTAACACACATTTTTTGGAAATTTGTCCAAATTGAGTGATCTAATTTCCAAATATCGCTCAAATGTAAGATTCAACGGTTTCAAAGTTTTTCTCAAGATTAATACTTCTAAACTGTATAAATGAAACTCTCCATTGTGTTCATGCTGGAACTTAAATCTACGAATCTAACAAGTTGGCTTAAAACCTTCAAAATTTTTAACTTTTTAAGGGTAAGAAAATCTTGGTGACTCAAAGCTATAAGTGTGAAAGATGAGCCAAAACAATATTTCACGTTCTAAATTTATAAAAGGGGCGCATTGCATTCGTAAAATCGGCTTACTTGATATATAATACATGTTAGAAATTGTAGAGATAGATGTAATATTATATAGTTTTCGGCTGTCTTCTTGATACTATTCACTATTTGAT
This sequence comes from Neodontobutis hainanensis, assembly GCA_024349245.1. NCBI lineage: Eukaryota > Metazoa > Chordata > Actinopteri > Gobiiformes > Odontobutidae > Neodontobutis > Neodontobutis hainanensis. Next base: position 45,981 of record JALDNG010000407.1, on the reverse strand, counting down.
TCAAATGATAAAAATTCCACCACTTAAATAAGAAAATTTTGGTCGTATAAAAATATAATTTCGTTAATATTCGTGTGGGATATATTTTTTATGAAATAATACGAGCACTAATGTTTTTTATAAGGTTTTCGTCAAATTTCGTTTCACATCGCACATATATATCACGTGTATTTTAAAATCTTCAAATTCGACAAATAATTGCGGATATTTATTCTTGTATCTTTTCAAATAACTTTTATTCCTCCAAGTTTAGATTTATTATTACTACATTGATGTTTTTGTTTTCAACTAAAACGTACTTCAGTCAGACGTTTTTTGAGTATCTCGAAAATTAGCATATTTAAATTTTTTCTTTAGTCCAAAAAATGTAGTTAAATTAAAAACTTTCAATTTAATGCCCATGGGAAATTAATTTTTTAATAGCAAATGTTTTATATTTTTATGTGTTTGGCTATGTTCTTCTCTCATATTTAACTCGAAGAATTTGAGATAAAATAATTGTTATAATTTTTTAGAACTAAAGGTTTTTGATGATTGCTGAAAACTTCAATTTATTTATCTTTTCAATTTGAGAGGATAGATTGTTGAATATCATAAAATATTTGGATGTTTCGGTTCAATCTCACCTATATCTTTCTGTTTCTCTCATAACTTTTAAATTACATTTTAATTAAAAAAATTCCATTTAGGATCTCACGCATAAGGCCCTTTTTATTCATAATTTATAATTGACATTATTTATAGTAAATTATAACTTTCTTTATGAAACTGAATTGTATTCTTAAAAACAATATCAATTCAATTTTAATATTAAAATATCATCATTCAGAATTAAATTTTTTTCGGTTTTATTAAACCCCCAACCGCCATTACACTAGTTGAAATAAAACCGAATTTAACCGAAAACCAGTGTTAGATTTTTTACATTTATTTCGGTTTAAAATTTTAATTTAATGAAATGAAGAAATTCTTAAGTTAAACGTACGCTGAAATGAAGTATGAATCCAACCAAAAAAGCCTTAGAAATGATTTAAAAATTTTTTCATAGTTGACATACAATATCGCAGGTTTGATCGGATGACACGTTGAGTCGCGGAAATTTTATGCGAAACATACTTTTACGGTTATATTTATTCGAGTAGATTTGTTTTTGGATGTTAATCATATTGCACTTTTCTTACTCCGCTTGCCAACGAAGACGTAGTCTATTGTTATGAAATATCCTTACCGTTTTCACTCAATCTAAAATGCGAAAATTAAATTTAAGTGATTATGATATCGGAATCAAATAATTCCTATTGTAATAGATTATTATCAAAATAAATTCTGATTCGTTCCCATTTAATCTTCGAATAAGTGTAGGTTTAAATTTGTCCAAACAAGTATTACGGAAATTTTTTATCTCAATTCAAATTGAGAATAGATCCACTCTACTGTTAAGTTAAAGCGTTGATTTACATTCAACCCAAAAATTTAAACAATCCACCGGCAGAAACAAAAAACTTCTTAAGAGATCATAATTTGTGGAAATACTAAAAATAAAAAGTTTTGTAAGCATCCACCTTTTCGTACAACAAATTGAAAAAAATTTATCATACGCGTGCACAGAATAGCCTTTTAACCCGTTATTTCGAAATATTTTGTCTGATAACTTGTGTCAGATGCACTGATAATATCAAATTTAATTTATAAATTTTTTCTGGAAAGAACATGTAAGTAATTTCGAAAATACTCATTGTTCATCTAAAATGATCAAAAACTCGAAGGATGTTTTTTAACGGAAAATTTATTGAGGACAGAAATTGACCGAGTTTGAAAACTCACCGCTGAAGATGAGGCCGTATTCAAGTACAAAAAATTTTCCAAAATCCCTCATATATATATATATATATATATTTATATTTATTCAAATTAAATTTTTTTTCAAAATATCCAAAACCGTTTTCTTGATTTGTAAGGAGTTAATTTAAAGCCAGATTTTTTAATTTTATCAACAAGGCGAAATTTTAGCCTTTGATGTAATAAATAACAAGGATTAAATATCGCGTCTGCGCTGTTAAAAAAGCTTTATATTTCACGGCTAAGCTTACATTTCATAAAATTATGAAAGGCCATTACTTAGCAACTTCTGGAAAAACAAAATAAAAGGTGTTTTTCAAACTCATTAAACAGAGTTTTTCAGTTTAAAACAAATTATTTGAAGAATCTGGATTTTATCAAACAAAATTAAAGTCGACATTCTGCTTCCACATGATCAAAAACATTAAAGACAAATAGTCATGAAATGACGTTAGAAGAGTTTAAATTTCAACGTTGAACGTCCATTTGTTATTCTGGCACAACCAGAAATTAGAAAAATTGTTTAAATCGCGTAAAGATAAATTTGAATCAGGTTTTTATCGTATGAACGTTGTATTTTTGTTTATAATTAAAGCATGAACATTTTGAGGTTGAAAAAATGAGGCATCTCTCTTCATAATTGTTATAAGATGGAAATATCAATTTGAAGAATTAATGATTGATTTTCATCTTGTAAACGAAGCGAGCCAACGCCTGCTATCATGGTGGTTGAAATGGGTGTGGTTCTTTCTTATAAAAAATATTTTTATTATCTTAAAATCGCTTCAGATAAAATAGTCTCCGTATAAGTTTTTTGGTTTATTATAGTATAAAATTAATGGTTTCCAGGCTTACGCCCTCTATGCATAATGCGCAATTGCACTTTCTATCATTGTATATTAGGCGCGTTTTCTAAAAAATTGATTGTTTTATTTGAACTTGATACTTCACAAGACTATATTCGATGATAGCAGAATTAAGATCGTTTTAAATTACGAAAATAAATATGAAATAAACATCATTTGAATGTGGTCTGGGTTGATTTAACACGTTCGACATTTAAACCGACGTCTGAATTTCGCATTTTTTCAAATGGTGACTCAACATCAACAATAGTAATAAATTATGTTTATACGAGAGTGGCCATTTTTCATCAAAGTTAAACTCCGCTATGCTGTCCAACAATTATGATTAAGTAAAATGAAAAATATTTTTGCTACATTCGACTTAATTTATCGAAAACACGAAACACACTTTGGTAAATAAAGATGTCAAATTTTTTAAATTGAGTTTTTTTCATCGATGAGTTTTAACCATTAAAAATCCATTCGTTAAGTGTCCCACGAATCGTTCCGGTCTAATGAACATCAGTTTCACACCCTTTGATCTTATAAAGATGGTGTAAAAAATCAGCTTTAATTCTCATAATTAGCTTGTTGTTTTATGTTAATTTTTGAGAAGTTAATGTTTAACTTTGTCTTTATCCCTATTGATACCCTGATTATTAAACTCAATTAACGTCATTAAAGAGATAAAATTATGGGTTAAGATTTTCGCACCCATTGTCTATATTAGTCTATAAAGTATTTTTAATTTTGAACTTTGTTTATTCAAGCTTATGAGCTGGCCGCTAGCAGATATTAACGAAAATTGAGAAAGGAAAAACCACTGAGCGCTAAACGTATTTCTTGAATGTTAAAACAAAAAGTGTGTTATTTGATTAAGAGGGTGGAACCAAGATAACGGTGTTTACAAATTGATGCCATAATGTTCTAACTATAGTTATTCCAGAAAGCTAATCAAGGGATGCTAGCCTTTAATAAAAATCTTCAAAAGTATTTGTATCTTTAAAGGAAGATACGTATCTGTGGTCAACGAGATCACCAAAGAGTTTAATATTTCAACGAGTAGGAATCTGGATGACACCATCACGACTAGTTCTATGCAGTCGAAAATAGTTTTCACTTAAATATATTCAGGGAATGCTCGTTGAAAACATGGCGCTTTTGTTCATCCCATGGTTTTTAATTTGCTTAAAGTTTATGACCATAAATACCACTGATGAAATGCACGTATTTTGTCCGCACAAATCTTAGGTTAATTTAAAATTACTGGTATATTACGCAGAGACAATATTAATCGGTGCGGCTAACGGAGCATGCTTCAGCTCATCAGACACTAACACGTGGGTTTTTATCTGTTCGTTCCTAAGTCTGAACAAAACAATAGTTCTCCATTTAAATATTTGGAATCGTCAGGTTTCGGTTGTTTAAGATTTAGAACGTGTTCCGCGACAACCCATACAAATTTCTACTCGACGTATTCTTAATTTTCCACTTTATCATTTCTTTCCATGCAGCTGTCATACTTGCATGGATTTGTGTTCTGAAACGTATCGAGTTGCAATTCATGTTATTTCATGTATGTAAGTTGTTTTGTTCAGTGGATTCTCATGGTTCTTCAGTCATCGTCGAGATCCAAAAAGTATATTCCCTTTTAAAAAAAGAGACGACCAAGTTTTGAAAAATTTACGTTTTCACAAAAACCACCCTTATATGCTGATCAAATTAACCAAAAAACTTGCCGCTGTGCTTTACTACAGCTTTATTCTGGTTATTGCTTGTCTGTGTTTTTAGTGTCGTTACAGTTGTGGCGAATTATTGAAATATTACTTTCTCGTGAACATATTAGTCACTCTTCACAGTTTTTTCTCCGTTCTTTCTGTCGAATTTCGTTGCATCAAAATCCTCTCAAAGCTTAAAAATAAGTACGCGTCTTCACCAACAAACAGAACGATTAGTATAGACCCTTCAAAAGTTTGTACCTGTAGCATTTGCCTCGAGAACATGAACGTTGGAGTTTGCTTGAATTGTAGCCATAAATTTCACCTGTAAGAGATAAAAATTAAAAGTGAATGTATCACTGAATGGTTTGTGACGAAAATCACATGTCCGCTTTGCCGGGACCGCTCTATCTTATGAACTGAATATCGACCAAATCAGGAACTAAACCAAAATTTATGTAATATAACTATTAAATATTACGCTTGATTTTAGAGCTATAAGAGTCATGATTTTTTAATTTTTTGTCGTATAGGGATATATTTGTATACAAATCAGACACAACCGGCGAGTTCTTTTTCCAGTCATGATATGTATCCAATCAATGATTCTTCTATGTTTGTTTTAAAATTGTTAAATTTGTACCATTATAAATAGGGTGTCCGAAGTCTGGGTACATTTTAAAAGTAAACCCTATTCCATGCCGCAGATTAGAATGTTTAGAAAGGTATAAAAGTTCAGTTGTTTTATCAAATTAAAATTGAGTAATTTTTAAATATTAAAACTTATGGGTGGAGTGTTAAAATAAATACTATTTTAGCCATTGGTAATCTACTCAACGGTGACTGACTACGCATGTAAATTATAAGCATGTATATAAATTTCAAGATAAGATTTTATTTTTGTTATTGGGTTTAAAGATACTTTGATTTTTTTGGTAAATTTGAATAAGTACTGTGGCAATTTATGTTTCGATGAAACGGAACCTTTAAATTGACAAACTAAAATTTAATTTATAGCATTTGATCATTAAGAAAGTTAAAAATCTCACCCTTATCGTTAATCAAGAGGTAATATTATAATTTTTACAATTAAAGTACCAGCGCGCATACGCGTAGCCGCCAACCTTAAAGTCAACCCAACCAAGTTGTTTGAGAAAGCGACATGTATTAATTGCATAGCTAGTGAGGTATCAATAACCGTAAAAGAATTTTTTAAAAGTATAGATAAATCTTATTGATAAATTTTTTCATAAGTATTCCATAACGAATATATTTTCCTCTTTTGAGCGATTCTTAAACCCAAATATCTACTGTTTACTGATTTTAAAATTTATCTTTACTTCTCATTCTGTTTTCTTTTTAAAACACCTCATTTTTATATGAATGTCATGAGCACACTCTTAACAAGATATTTTAAATAAAAATTAGAATCGTTTTACACTTTCGAGTGGTTAAAAATTTTGCTACATTTTTTCATAGGCACCTTATGCAAACTCAATGTTTAGGCACGAGAAAATCCGGAAAAATGATGTCAATTTCGAAGTCCTTATTACGCACACTCTTTCGATTTATTTTTAGTTTATATTCATGCTCCATTTAATACAAAACGAAAATTAATTTGAATTTACCATCAGTTGAACTACAATTCATTGCAAAGGGTAGAAGTTGATGCACTATCTTATCGATTTGAACGTTGTTATTTTGTCTTTTTAACTGATAATTTACTGTACCTAGTATGAATGAACCCAATTAGAGGTTTTTTAAGGAATTTAACGTTTATATACAATCTCTAGATATTTCTACTTTTTGGCTGGACAGAGTAAGGTTAGGACTCATCAGAACTCTCATATAACCATTCTACCAATTATTGTCTTCTTACGTTCTTGGTGCTGATTCTTCGAGTAACAACCAAGCTCGTTTCTTTATTTTGTTGGATTTTGAAGATGGTCATGCGCTCATCATCAAAATAACTCAATAATGCCCCTCAACCAACTACCCCAACATGCTATCCGGCCCAGGCGGTTTTGACCATAAGGTGGGTACAAGTAATGATTTATTTCAAACATTGAGCAAAGATTATTGCATATTTTAAGTAAAAAACTGCACAAGGCTTTGAAATGATAAAGTGCCCCATTAACATGTTCTGTTCCTCTACGCCTGGTATGAAGTCATGTATAACATGACGAAAACCCATTCTAGATCTGACAAAGTAGTTTGGGTTTTCACATCAGCCATTAAATATCTTCAAGATTTTAACTGATTTAGACGATTGAATCTTGAAACTGTGTTCACATTAACTTAAACGGTGGGAAACATATTTGCGCATTTTCATCCATTTGTTGCCGAAAAGCGGTGAAACCTTCAAACTGTATTTATTTGTGAAGTGTACAGATTTGAAACACACGGGATCTTGAAAAACATAAAATACAAATAAGAAAACATTACATCAGAGCTTAACACCTTAGAACTAAGTCTACTCACTATATGAGCATCACACTGAAAAAAATAAATCTTCAACTATATAGTTGAACATCAACATCATTCCGTAATCATAAATGAAATAATAAAACATCTACTGTTCAGAATCAAGGTAAAAGGTATGAAAAGGATTTAAAAATCATCCATTAATATTTGAATAGTTTCATCTCGTATTGTATGATAAAAGATGTGGAAAACAAGTTGAAAGATCTCATAATTAACATAATTGGAATTTTAGATGGCAGATTAAAGATTCATTACTTGAATGGATGACGATCATAGCCGAACAAACACGATCGTGTTAAGAATCGTAGCAAAACTATTTGATTATGATATACGAGTATAACTGACAATCATATATCATTGATAATTCTGAAACATTCAAAAGGTAATGGCCCTTTGAGTGAAAGATTGGGGACATGCGTATAGTGGTTTTATTTAGAGAAGTTTGAAAAAACCGTTTTCAAAGCATCAACATATTGGATTCGAACGCGTTCGATTCCTAAAAACCTTTTCAAGGAATTTGAGTCTTTGCTTTTTGGGATAATGATAGTTATCATTAAGGTGAATTTCACCATACTAGACTACAGAGCGATTTTGAAAAGGTGTTTTCGGAGGCAGAAAATTGTAGCACAGATATTCTCTGTAAGGTATACACATAAGCTCAATTCCTTTGAAGAATGATCGTACCCGTTTGATGATCCTTATCTTCAAAAAATTATAAAGTACTCCTTACAAAACATCCATTAAAGATATAAAAAACTTTCAAAACAAATCCTGAACAATAAACTTATGATATAATAGTTTAGGTTGATAAGGCAGGACAACGTTTTTGTAAGATTTGGATTATTTTAAAAATTAACTATTTTTTAGAAAACCACGATGAACCACAAAAATATTTAAATATTAACTTTGTAATATAGCTAATGTTTTTGATGATATATTCCGAGTATTCGTGTAAATTTTAGAGGTTTTGTGTTAAGAAATGTATTCCGAATGAAATATATTTCAAAGAAGGTTTGAATATTCTTTGTCAGAATCGCTAATATTTTGAAATAACATTGAATTAAATTTGACTTTTGAAACATTTTGCCGCGTCATAAAAAGAGTTCTGAAGAATACGGAAATTTAGAAAATTCAAATTTATAAGATTTATTTGAGTTCAATTGAATTTGTAAATATCGAAAGTCAACCATAGATTTTCAAGTTGATAAATAGCATTTGGGCTTTTGATTTTTCGGAAAAGGCGAAAACTTATTCAATGATTACATTTCAACAAAATTTCCAATATTGCGGAGAGAGAAGTCTGAATCGAAAGGCTATCATTAAAAACGTATTAGAATTAAAATATTTATGAATATTTCGAAGATTGACACAAAAACCATTTTCAAACATTGAATAATTTTCGTTAAAAAGTCAGAAAAAGTTTGACAAGAGATGAAACCATATGCAGAAATTTGCAATCGATCTACTCTTTAAAAAGTTCAAAGACTGAAGCAAAATCCCAATGAATTAAAATAGTCTCACATTATATTTTTTCTTTTTGAAAAAAACTTAATTTGCATCCAATGACTGATTTCATTCATGAAATTTTATTTTCGACAACTATTGTTGCGTGTTTAAAAGATAAATATAAGAAAACAAAAGGTTAAATTGTGGTACTACGGATGGTGGCGGGTACATGATTTGATATATTCTTTTAAACATGAAATTGTATCAGTTTTGAATGGCACGTGTCAGGATACATAATTTTATTTTTTTCCTAATTTCGCCCGACATTCGTATAGTATTCTTGCGTTTATTTGGGTAAAAAAACAAAAATCCTGTGTCTAACCTCTTGCTCCAAGGCCTGCTAAAATAGCGAATAACTATCTTTTCAGGTGTAAAAGTGTGGAAATGCCCTCCAAAGTAGGAAAGAATCGCAAAATATTGAAAAAATGAAAATATTGCATAAAATAAAATTCATAACAATAACACTAAACGATTGGTTTTATTTTGTTATTTCTAATATTGAAAAGGAAATAAATTGTATCAGGATTCTTAGAGTTCATGTGATTCTTAATTCTTTTAAAAATATCATGACTCCGAGGTTGATGCGACTTTGAAGTGACAGAGGTAGATGGCTCGGATTGATGGGTTACAAACGACGTTTCAGCAATGAAGAAAGCATAATCTTCATTGGAGAGATCTACGATAAGTATGTAATACGAAGTTGAAATAAAAATCTTTTGTACATTTTTGATGTATTGTGTACAGAAATTCTGATATTTTTTCTTTGACGACTCTGGTGGATATATCTCAAAGTATATAAATTGAATGTCCAAATGTTTAAAGATAGACGACTTCGAAATAGAGTTTGAACTCTGTCGGTCTTGGGGAGTATAATTTTTTAAGATTTTATTCTTCAAGTAGATACACACGTCATGAATTGTGACAACAGAAATCTCGTCAAAATTATTTTTCTCAATGACAAATAACTTAAGGGTATCAGAGTCATCGTCCCTACCCACACAGATTACAGCTCGAATGCCATAGAGTAAAAGTTTTTCTTTCGATTGTCTGATAACCTCAAATGTCAATGGGTGATTAAAAACATACACTGGAAAATTATTTGGTTCATCGCGCAAAAAGCGAGCATACGAATGAAGCTGAGAATAATCCAGAATCACATTATCGCAGAAACGAAAACAGATTAAAATAAGGTCGTGGTGAGTTCCCGATATCCGGTGTGTTGAACAGGTTTCAGTGAAATGCAAAAATGTATGCAGCTTGATGAATAACGCACATCGCGTTGAGGAATAAGCGATTCGAAGGTCTCCCATCTCTGAAAATTCGTGGTGACTGACACTACAATTCTCAGGGAACTTACAATCTTCTAACGAGGTATGACTCTGATATTTAATGTTTTCAAGATGATAGCGAAACACTCCACCTGTCGAGAGTGTCAAAGGGCGAGAAGGATACCCCGCGAAGTTTTGAACACCGACGTAGCGGTACATGAAACTATCAGCAGGCCAGATATGACTATTAACCAAAGAAGGAGTTAATTTAACACATACTTCTTTTTTGATGTTCGACAACACGGACTGTATGAGTGTTTGAATTTTCACGAGGTGAAATTTGACATGTTGGTCGAGCTTTATCCTAAATGCTGCAATGAAGGCCTCCTCGATTTCCCAGGGAGATCCCTCGTATGAAAACAAAAAAATTAAAATCGGGATATGATTTTTAAGACATGGGCGAGCCTGAAAGAAACTTTCGAGTTTACAGGTTCTTTCTTTAATGTCATGAGTTTCATACAGTTCGTTCATTCTGTTTAAAAGGTATGTTTGCTCCTCCTTTTTATTCCCACTTGTCGAAGAATTGACAGAATGAATTGGCAATGGTTGATTTGAAGTTCGAGCTCAGTCACCACATTAGACTCGTAAGCAAATTCGTTGAAATCTTTGTAGTATCTTCGACGATCTTTCTGAAAATCATCATCCATCTCGAAGTGTGAAATTAACTTATATGTCTCAGAAATCACTTCACTGATATAAACAATTGAGTTTCTTGAAGTACACACCAAAGCATAGTAAAATTCAGAGTCGGCGAGAGGGTGAACACCGAATGAAGACTGGGCCTCATTACAAAAGCCTGGTGAATCCCTCCAAAACGAGCTATGGGTAAAGAAGTCATTTCGTTGATAGTTTGCTTTTCAACGAATTCGAAGAGATATGGAAGGTATGATGTCGTAAGGCAAACGCGCACACCCAAATTACTCAGCATACACAATGAAGGTTTCGAAGAGTAAACATTCTTATGATGGTATGGAACGAAAATTGGGGAAGTCACATTCACACACCCTCGTGTGTATGTAAAGTTATGAAGTAATGTGTGAAGGCAATTGGAGGACAAAGATAATAGAACAGAGTCATCTATGTTTTGTGTGTAAAATCGTTCAAGGTATGAATTTTTAATATCACTCTTTTCATCGTGAGAAAAAAATATTTGAAGTAGTTTACGGGAATGAGCAGAAAATGGTTCATGTGAGAGATGCTGATAAACTTTATCTAGATTAATGTCTTCGAGACGAACTGGATATAGAGAAGATGTGAGAAGATCGTCTGCAGAAATACGCTTTTAGGATCAATTTGACAGAGTGATCGAATAATCTCCTTTTTATTTTCTTCTTGAACGTCTGAAACATGTAGCTCTTTCGTAGCCGATTTATGAGCATATAACGCCCAGTCTGCGTGATAAAACGGGGATGGCACATTTCAAAGAAAACTATTCCAAAGCTGTACATATCCACCTTTGAAGAGACGTTGAAGCGGTTTTCGCTTAAGTCGTCGATTTCTGGAGCAGTGTATGGGAAGGTTCCCGCACGTGAAATACTAGAAATTTCTATTTTATTTTGAAAGGAATCTTCTAGTTCGGGTTTAAATTCATAAATTGGCTTGTGGTATAAGCCCCGAGTAGCAAGATTGAAATCCACGATTTTGGCATGGTCAAGTGATGTGATTAGAATATTTGGAGGTTTGATGTCACGATGGATCATTCCCTGAGAATGTATATAAGACAAGGCAGTACAAATATCTCTAAAAAACTTCCAAAGTCGATCCTGATCCTTATACAATGAATCGTTGTCGATGACATCTCTCAATGATTTCTTTTCACAAAACTCCATTTGTATGTAAATAAAAATCGTTCCTAACGGACCAATGTTGCTCTTACTCCCTACGGACTGGTAAGACTGCACTCTTAGAGTCGAAGATGGAGCGTCGTCAGTGAACACAATTTCAACAGAGGAGTCGTCATCAGTTTCAGACTCTCCAAAATCACTTGCCCCAATGCTTTCGTCATTTTCTTCAAACCATGAAATTTTCTGCCTTTCCAACCATGAGTTGTAATAGCGTACAATATTTGGATGACTTAACCGACTGAGAATTTGAACCTCTTTCATTATTTTACCTCGATCATCCCAATCTCGCCTAGTCAAGGTGATACGTTTTATAGCATACATACAACTGTCGATTTTATTCTTGGCCAAAATGACCACCCCAAACCCTCCTCTGCCAATAACCTTGATCAATTCGAACTCTTTTAAAAGTCGTGAATCTACATTTGAATAGGAATTTGACTGGTGATTTTCGATGCCAGATTCAAAAGTTTCTCTCTGCTCCCATCCACATAGATTCGGAGGAACATAATCAAACATGTAAGGATGCTGGAGTAACTTTTCTGTGGTGTACCGACGCTTCACTGAATAATCCAAGCATTTTCGAATAAAATCCTCAAGTTTATTGTTGAATATTTGAGGAATTTGAATTGGATAAGTATTGTATATTTTACATTCGCACAGAGACAACACAATTAGCCCGTATTGGAAAACGTCTCCAGAGAAGTCATTTGTAATAAACTGAGAAAACTTCTCAAAGTGGTGTAGATCGAGTTGTAGTCTAGTTTTAATATCTAACGGCTGAACTTCCTTCCAGAAATTCCATAACTTACTCACGTGGCCATGGTCGCACAAAACAATTTTGGAAATGACAAAATTTTTATATTACATGGAAAAACAGCTCCATGAACGATCCTTGACTGGTGTAAAAAATTCAGGGCTTCAAGCACTTGTTTTATGATAAAATACACAGTTTTTTCTGAGAGGCGCATCCATATACTTTCAAGGGAACTACAGAGAGGAAGCCGGTACTCAACCAAGATCGGGGATGTCAAGAAAAAGTAAAATACGTTGTCACTGACGTTGAGAAAAGAGTCGGTTCGGGTAGATATGTTATCATGAACAACATTCTTAATTGTATTTATCTCTTCCAAAAGTTTGAAAAGTGTAAACCTAATAAAATCGAACGTGTTAGAATCTGTGTCAGTTTTATCCGCTGAGAACATCCAGACCCGGAAGAGGGAAGCCGAAAGCTCTCCGTTTGTTTTAATTCCGTGAGTGTAGCAAATCCCACAGTGGTGATATTCACACGGTTCAAAAATGAAAGGCTCAACCGAAGATCCTGATTTACATATATCTAAAAATTTCCCCTCTTTAACCAAGTTACTGAAGCAAAATGGGAGTATACACTGTTCTGGGGATGGCGGACAAGCGGAATCAAGCGCGTCTCTTGCTGTTAAGTTTTCTGATGGTTGATTTAATTGTTCACACGAGGACTCAAAGATGAATTCTCTGACCCAGTCTTCTATTTCGAGTATGATGTCGAGAAGCATGTGCCGTCCGCACATATGAAGGGTAGTATCTGATATTACTTCATTAATTTTCTTTATGTCTTTTTCGGAAAGATATTTGGCGATGATGGATGTTTCGGGCAAGTCCTGCGGATACAACTGGGAAACTTTAATTTCTAATTCTATTTTGATTCCTTTGCATCTTCCAGATTTTTCAGATTGGTTTTTAAGCTTAATAATTACGCGGGCTTGATTGTTGAAACTATTTAAATCAATATTTTCAATATCGGGTTTGATTTCATAACCGAAAATTTGATGAACAGTACACAACTCTTCGAAAAAAGTATTATTTATTGGCCCTTGTTTTCCTTCTCGTGAGACCTTTACCATTCAATCTTTTAAGTGTAATATCCAACACGCATGCATTGGGCTCGTTCTAACCGCCATAATCTCAAATTTCTATAAATTTAAGTATGATAATTACAAAAATTGTTAAATGTTTATATTTCGAAATTTTGTAAATATTTTCAGGTGTAAAAATTTTCTTATGTTCGAAAAAGTTTTATCACTTCAGATTTTTATCGTATATAAACAAAGGTATTATCACGTTTTTGGAATATAAACGTATAAACCCATTTAGGTGAGGTTCAGTCAGGGTTTATGTGTTAGAACACGCCAACACTAGTCCAATTCGTGGCCATTTTTTTCTTCAAAATTAATCACGCGCGAGAACTTATTCAGCATATTTTGTGTCGATTTGACTTTATAAACCGTCATATGACTGCAACTACTTTTCCTTAACTTTATCATATTAACTATTTACGTCTTTTTATATGTGATCGCACGAGAGTATGGAAAAATGAATATTACACTTCAAAAATTTGTTTTTAGAAGACTGAATTTAACGAATAAAAAGCCGAAGCTAGCTCATTAACGAATTTAAAAACGTTAAAATCTCACTTTCATAACTGTTTAAAGGTATTTAACTTTTATGAGGGATATATACTGCCTAATTGAATGATTAAATCATAGATAAAACTAAAATGTTTTCTAATCGTGGTGAGAAGGCAATACATATAATTAGTCAGGTAATTTTGTGTTTGTTTTAAATATATTCAATTTTGTGTCATCAACAACTAAAAAGAACGAGTTAATATTCAGAAATTTCAAAAATTTGAAAGGACGCGTATAAAAGTATACCAACGCGATTCAATAAAAGATGAGGTAATTCACTCGAAAGAATTTTTTTAAGTTATCATTTGCCTGAGACTTGATGATATTTTATTCGATAAAATGTTAAGCATGCGTAAAAATAAATTGCATCAATAATTTTTCATAATCTCCACGAATTTTAAAAATAAATCTTTAACATTTCCAGTTCGAAGATATAATTTTATTCCTAAAACCAGAAATTTTAACGATAATTTTACTCTATCCTGTAAGCAATATATCCTCCACATTATTTACTATTTTATTCAGCGTGTTTTTTATTTTGACAATAAGTCCGAATTAATATCATTTTTAATTTTAAAAAATAATCATTAACGTTCTACTTTGTTTAAATGTTATTCATAATCTTCTGTGATTATTATTTGTTACATTATAGACGTTAAAATTTTTCCAATTAATAAGCTCATAGTAGGCGCATCAAATTTTATATTCTAATTGAATGAAACTCTGACGATATTAAACCCGTGTCTGAAACGTGAACGAGCTCTGAATGTTCTTAAGGAAACAGTTGTAAAAATTATTAGAATTTGATTTCAAAGCTGCATATATAGCTTGTCTTTGAAAATGTAAAGATATATATATATTGAGGTTTCCGATCAAATTTTAAAAGCATTTCTTATCAATTTAATAATCTTGAAGATAAAAAATTGAACGTAACAAAAAAACGCTGTTATAAATTAATTCATCTCTCGATTAGTCTATTTACCAAAACACTAAAAATTTATTGACAACGACCTCGCAGTTCTCAGAGGTATTTTTTTTCAAAAAAGGGCATAAATTCACAAAACTAAATTGTGAGTTGTATCATCACGTAAAACCAATTTATTCGAAAATATCAAAAATATTTTGTATGGTTCAAAAATTGAGAATAAAGACAGACATGATGTTGTATTGAGTTATTTAATGGTCTTCAATCATTCCTTAATATTTATGAATTCTTAAATCGTAAATGGTAAATAATAAGAGAAAGTTTCTTTTTGATACTCACAACTACCAGGCTTCCTTGAGATTCTTTAGAATTTTTAACATGACCCTCGTGTTCTTGAATTAGGTGGTATGTCGCATCAATTCATTACAACTACTGTTAAATCAGAATTGGCCTGCGCGATAAATTGTATTCCGTTACTTACGATAGATGGCGACTAAGTCATGACTGTGAAAGTCAATTATTTTTAAAATTAAAATGAAACATAAGAGGGTAAATTTAGCGTTTACGAACTAAGTCTCCCTGAAAGACATTGAAGAGAAAATTTCAATTCTCACACTAGTGCTGCGCGAGTAAAGTATTCGAAATGCTTAAGGCTCAATTGCGAGGGAAGGGACCAAGAGAACCCTTCCGGAATGAATTAAATAGTATCCTATCTTATTCAATTTGAAGCTTCTTGAACTTTTGGTGAAGTAGATATTTTTGTCGGCTTCATTATCTCAAGACGGATAAATTGGTGAATATGACATGCGATTTCTATGGATTTACGGAGCTAGTTTACGATGATCAGAAGGATTAATAAATTATGAGGAAGAAAGATAAGAGCAAGAATGTTCGAAAGACCCTCAAATCTTAAATCTGACTATCATTTAAATATAACCATTTAAATGGCTCTTCGCATCAGTAAATCTTCTGAAGAGTCCCAAAAATCGACAAGATAGAATCATCAAAATACCGGGTTTCAAGGACTGGTGGTCAAGGCAGGATGAATTCATAGTTATGTTTAATTTGTGTAGAACTACTACATATTAATGAACTTTAAGAGGCGTTGAAAACCTGTCGTTTTTGCTGAATTAGAGTTTGCAAAAACTAAAGTATATCAAACATTTATATAATAAACGTAAACAGTGTGATTTTCGATAACTGTTTTCCTCCTCCATTTAAAACCGAGGTTAATCTTGTTATTGGCATAAGGTTAAATTTGACATATCTTTTGGTTCTCAGGATTTCTTTATTAATCTTGTAGATTCTGGGGGTTCACTTTTAAATTTTCCTTTCTTCGAAAAACTAAATTTTAGTGGCTGCAGATTTTCTCCATAAAGCAAGCCAAAAATTTTTACTTATAAGAGAAACAAGGAACCAAGCGCGTGATCACTTATTCATAAAAGACCGCGCATCATCAGGAGAAAATGGTTTCACTAGCTTATTGATTTTTCTGATTTTCCTTTGCAGCATTTAAAATCATCAATAAATTTCGAGTTTATGTTTGAACGCGGGACAAAAATTAGTTTCGATTGGTGTTGAGTGCATTAATCGACTCTTTTAAAAAATTATTATCGACCTATACTCTTCGAATAACCAATGCTGTTTGTATCAAATAAGAAATCGTAATGGGATGTCCAATCAAAATGGCTTAAATTTTTAGTTTTTGAAAAGGTTGAAAAAGCAGATTCTTTTCACATATTTTACGTTTAACATAAATGGAAAATAAGAATTCGTAAAGATTCATCCCGAGTAAATCAACCAATACAAATGGATGAAAACCTATTGCAAACGCTGAAGAACTCTAAGAGAAGCTCAATGTCTGGTTATATTTTCAGTCATCTATTTAGTTTCAGCTTATCTTTAGCTGGAGGTCGAAGATGGTTAAAACGATATTTTGAACATTAACACACATAAGCTCCCGTTTTGTGCCCGGAGGTTATATTTTGCTTTTGTATCTACCGCCTCCATGTGGCAACAAACAATGGAAGAAATTTTGGATCAAATTCCGTTGAATTTATGTTATTTTCTGGTTAAGATTGTTAGCGGCAAATGGGAAGCCTTTCAAAAAGTTAAATAGTTTCATGATCTAGAAAAGGATGTACTTAAACTCAAAAGGGAAAAAAGTCAAATTAATTAAAGAGAGTGAAGTATGTAAGGTGGTATAGTTTCACCAGGAGTAGCATCCGTATATAATCTAAATACGATGCTTTCGATAATTTTAGACTCCCTAGGGAGGTAACCGAGGCTAGAAGGTTATCGAGGGAGTATTGAATTCATATCCGCTCGTTCGTCAAAAATATTTAAATTTTGTTATCTTCGCATAAGAAATTTCTAAAACGAACACTAAATTGGGATAAGAAGGCTGTTGGAATAAAATGGTGACTCGCTAACATGCGGCTCCATAACTAAATGGAATGCGGCGTATATTTAATATTGTATAAAAGGATCTCTTCGAAAATGAGGTTATCTTTCTTGTTCGTTTTGTTGACTAAGAAGAATATTATCAAAATTCATTTTAAGTATCAAAAAATAAATTAAAAAAATACTGATTTGGCACACTATGACGCTATTGAACTACTCATCCTCTTGTCTGATTATTCTGACCTAATTTCCCGAGGTATTTTATCTCACATGCTACAATAGGCATAAGAAATACACGCTGCATTCTCGTAAAGACGTTTAACAATGCGGAGAATAAATTATTCTTTTATCCGGTTGGAGACCATGGTAATAGTTTTGATATCGAAAAATTTATCCAAAACCTGTGAGTAGATATTTTACAATTAGTAATGCCCAATGGCACTTGAAACCTGGTTAAAGAATTATAAAGGCTTATTGAGCATGGTTTATGTCCAAATACAGAGATGGGCCACGTTTCTCCTTTTATATTACATATAAAATGGTTACAATACTCGATGTGTGAATCCTTCCCACGTTACTTCCCCACCTTACCATCCTTCAAAGAAGGGTATGTCAGAAAGTTTTGTCTCATAAATTATGTGAGAAACAAGGAAAGAATACTTGAAGGATATATGCAGGGTGTAATGAAGAACGAATATTAAAATATGGAATCGTAAGCTTTCGAAGGAAAATAAACGGACTACAAATCTATGACACAAATCTGAAATTATGACGCCATCACTTTATTAAATAACCTAAGGCTAGTTAAATGCAGAAGATGGATTAGTTTTAAGGTTTATGCGTAATTTTCAACCATTATAGTCAATATATAGAGGAATTCAAGAATCCCAATCTTTGTATCTTGACACCTTGAGTTTGAAAATGGGGTTAGTTCATGCTAACTTTCTGTTTGCGTGTTCCATCAGAACAGGGCTTGCTTACCTCACATCAAAAATAAATTATAAACAAAGGTTAGATCAGAAAAATAAGATCCTTTGAAGTTTTGGCTGCTGTATTCATTCTAATAAACTTCAATACGGAAGGAATGTGGTGGTCTTAACGACGAAGTTAGAAACAAAATAAATCCTAAATAATTTATGGGAAGCGCGGCAAAAGGCCAATCCGATCATTGATTCTGTATCGCATCAAACTGCCAGTCTTATACTCGATGTCTGTCTACGAATCCCTCGTGTAGCAAATAAAAAATGGAAAATTATCAAATTTGATGCTAACGTAAGTGAGGCTCGGGTTTTTGTTGATTTAGAAACGGACATCATATATGCCCTTAACAGCCCATTTTGCATAATATGAGCTAGAAAAAGATTTTAAAAGCGGCAAACTACTGTTGGTTTATAAAGAGCAACGGAGGGGAGCGCAGTAGAGTCATAATTTAGCATGCATGGTTGATTTTTTCCTTTCGTACATCTGTTACATCTTAAATATTTCTATCTTGAAAAGTGAATAACATCATAAAAGCAGATATTGCACTTTCACCTCTCTCCTTACTTTATCTATCACAACTTTAACACTCCACTCCATCTTGAAAAAAATTATTATTTTATTTTGACTTTCCATGCCCAGATTTATGCTTATCTAAACTTCAAAAGTGGTTTCGCAATTCCTTCGGCATGGCCTCAAAGTTATATCTTTTGAAGTGTCAAAAACTCCACTTTTTAACTTTACGAAATTTTGAGGCAACCATATGAATAGTAGCAGGAAACATCACACAAGTATATGTAAGTAATTACTGGTTTTAAATATATGTTTTCAGATGCTGACTATCTCTAAGTTTATGGAAGAATATTATCAATTTAAGTATATATTTATTATACTGTGTATTTTTTGCTGAAGGTAGAAACTATTTCTGACCAATAAAAACTTTTTTGTTCTTTTTCATCGTGAGAAATTCGATAATCCTTTAACTCAAGAGTGAGCCTCCGAATACTGCGCTGCCGCCTGCAATATTCGCTTTAAGTTTTTTTTTGATTCATTAACTTTGTCCAATGTAGATTTGCGTGATAACTATGATTTCCCTTTTTAAAGGCTTTTATTATGATGGTTATTGAATGGAATGTATGAGGTAATAAAGACAGTCTCGAATTTTCTCACAATTAAGTTCATAATTGATCCATCGCATTTTGCCGTTTGCGGCTTTACAGGCTCTCCTTTAGCATATTACAGATCAGGAGTTTTAAAAAATTGGTTCAAAATGCACTGTACATCGTTTAAATTTATGAATAAAATTTAGACAACCCTACGTTACAGAATTATTTTAATATATATATGAAGTTAATAAAGAAAAGTATTTTTCGATGAAAAGATTCATAAATTTTTTTTGTAGTTTTTTAGATAGATAGAAATACTCTATAAATATATGGTAATAGGGCATTGGAGGTTTTTTGGAATATTTTGTTTTTGAATTTAATCATATATCGAATCAAAAACATACTGTACTGACGTAAGTGGATTTTTTATATTCTCTCGAGCGTGTAACATGAAAGTGTTTTGATTTTGAATACACTATCAAGGTTGGATGCCAGAATTCATATTTATGCTATGGCTTTGGAATTAATAAAAAGTTTTTAAAAAATGCCAAGAACATTGAAAGTGAAAATTAAGTGAAAACACGAGATCTATTGAAATTAAACTGTTAATTTCAATGAAACTTCTTTCAGACGTCTGCGCACGTCTAACGCTTAAATTATCTCTGAGAATAATTCAAAAAAGGCTAAAAATCGAATAAAAGGAGATGAATATAACTACGCGGACAGATATCTGAAACTATACCTGGGCCGAGTACTTACAAAATAAAAAATTACAAACAATCGGATTGAGGCGGTAAATGTTTTAACACCAAAATGTCTTTCAAAATGTAAAAAAATAAACTTAAAAGGTATATACTGAGATTTAAAACACTTGGTACTCATAAAAACCAAAAATGCGAACTAACTCAATGTCATGTAATTTATCAGACCTAAATTCGATTAAGAATGCCAGTGATAAATCAGGAAGTAGAAAGGTTCCGACGATCAAATCATATCTCAGGTAAAATAAAATTTTTATTTTAGTTAAACGATTCAAACGAGCACACTAAAATATCATTCAGCATTACTTTTATGGATGTTTGAAACAATATTCTATGAATGTCCGTAGGTTAGAAAAAATATTGGCTCAGTCCAAGAATTAATTCTCAAACTTTCGTATTCAGCCGAATAAAATGGAAGGATACCCATGTTTGTTTTGTTTTTATTTCTTTTATGTTTAACACATTCAATTAAATATTTAGGGATCAACTGTTGAATATTTTAATGTCATGAAAAGTCGAAAAACGTAAAATTTTCTTTGATTCAAAATATAAAATTTAAAAAAATATAAACTTTATTAAACGAAAAATGACATCATATAATGTCGGCTATACCCGGATTAACCATAGATGGATAAAATGTTTATAAAAAGTCATACTTTGGTAATTGAAAATTTTAAATATTTTTTATTATAAATAAAGTATCTTTAAATTTTAATTCACAGATTTGTAATTGTCTCAAAAACTCACTTTCTTGTTTAAGGTTTTAGTCATGATTTGAATTTATCTTCTTGACACTTTTCGATTTTGGAACTTTTAAAAATGTTACAATGACTAAATTATCATCCTGCGATTATCTAACTCAACTCATAATTATAAGCTTCCATCCACTTACTTTTTTTCAAATAAAAAGTTTAACGCCTATTTTTGAGAATAAATTTTGATTGATTTTATGTTATCGACGATGTTAATTGCTAAATTATAGAAAATGTGTTTTGAATAAACTGTTTCGAAAAGTTCTAAACAAACATTTTCAAAAAATTGTCAAAAGCTGTATTATGATTATGTATGATTTTATTGTTTAAGTAGAAGTAAATGGGTTAATTTACGCAAAAGGAACATCACACTCCATAGATTCGTCCAAGGTGGGATAGAAAGAAATCCCACTTTGAATCTGAATAAAAATTGAGTGTCAACTGAAAGACTTAAATATACACGGAAAACCCTTAGGTAACTCACTGGAACATATTCAATAGAGCTTTTCCTCGTTATAAAATACTCGACATTTTGATCAAACAATTTTAACTTTGGTGAGATAAAAATTTAATCGAAGCCTCTCAACGTGAAGTTGAAACAATGGTTTCTTTGTTAGAACTAATAAAAAGTATTTTAAAATTAAAGAAGATTTGCGCGTATCCCATAATCGTAATTTAGTTTGTCGGTTAACGGCTAGTGCCGAGTTTGAAATCATCGCTACTATTTTCTCAGATAATGGTCGTGGTAAAAACTGTAAGTTTCTCGAAGAAAAGATATCTAAGTTGCAGTTTTTGTGGTGTCCATAAAACTTAGGGAGCGAATTGATAACCTTTAACTCATTTACTAATCTTAACATTAAATTGAACATTTTTATTTTATTATAACTTGATATAGTCATACATTTTTTGAAAAATTACACCGTTGCTGTGGAAATATAAAAGGATCATGGGGAAATGGCGTTGGTCTTATAAATTAATAAAATTTTCGCTTTAATCGATAACAGTCGAAGATAGTCTCGTAAATTGTCTACCCGTGCAAACCGTAAAATGTCTAACACACTATAACGATACGTCCAGAATTAGATAACTTTCATAGGCTGCCAACGTCTAAAAAGAATATTATAGGTGTTTGAGGAAATTAATTTTATGTTTTATCTGTGAATTAACTGCTTAAAACATATCAATGTATCGAACGCGTCGTTAGAGTTTAGAGTCTTCTATATTTCTCTCATAATAACCTGTGTTGCATCTTAGATATAGTCTGTATTGATACGAATTTAAAGGATAAGGATTTATATTCACATTGGAATTAATGAGGATGAGTATTCAACAGATGACTTTCGATGTTTTGCACGCGCGTGAAATAGTAACGGATAAGAATTTGAAAGTTTCATTCAATATCAGCCAAATAAAATATTTCCTTTATGTAAATGTTGACAACCATGTTAGTCATAACGGTGAAAATAAAACTGCCCTGATACTGCTTTCTTTGAAAGTAATATGACAATATTTATCCAACGACAATCATCAGATAACTGGAAGTTTCTGAATTTTTTCTCTTTCATATATCAACAATAAATCTTATGTCGAGGCGGTTGGGAAGAAGTGTAAATTATGAATTCTGTGTATGTGTGTGTAGAAGTTGTATGTCAGGGTTTAATCGTCTACCTGGTCTATGATTGGTGGTGTGGCTGTGTTGATGAAAAAAGCGTTTGCTTGAATTGGACCTTCAAGCCCATACATCTTCTTAAACTCTGCCAGTGTTCGATTTGCTCTTTCTTTTGGACTCCTAAAATGAGGAACCCGATGTTACCCAAGATATATTGGAAATATGGGCTTGCAGTTTTCTTTAACGTTTTGTTTGAAAAGGGTTAGGACATACCGATGGAATCCGGAATTTTCGGGTGGCGCGGGGTTGGCATAAGGAATGCATTCCCTCCCAGTTTGGTAGTTTCCATCTTCGATGTTTATCATTACCCATTGCACATATATGTATTCATCAGATTTGTTATCTCGACTCCCGTCTGCATCTAATTATAAGAGATTATAGAATTATTATTTAACAAGAAAAATGATGTTCTTGTAAGCTTAATAATACAAATAGATGACATTTATGCAGATATTCTCTTTAAGTAGCATAAAAATTGATACAAGGCAAAAGTTGAAAACCTTTAAAATTAAAAAATTAAACTGTGGTGAATTTGATTCGTTTGGGATTTGACAGTGAAAATCACAAAAAACAAAAATTCTTACACCTTTATCAATTTTATTCAGCTGGGCATAAAACATAAAACGATTATTTAGACATTTGATAAACAATCAAATATGTGGACAGGTCCTCAAATGGCGTTTTCAATGCGGTTCGTATTTAAATGATGACCCACCTCGAACTCTGTTCCTAAAACTAACGTAGTCTATCTTAGAGATTTATGTTTATGCTACTTATGTTCACTTCTGTAATATATAAACCATGAATTTTATAATTATTATTTTTAATGCGTAATACCCAAAATGAAATGATTCTTCAAAGGAATAAGATTGACGCCTTAAAATATCTCGTATAAAGATTTGAAGAAGTCAATGTTTATTTTGTATTAAACCTCAAAAAATTAAAAATAACGAGCCTTATTAACAAGAATCTAGATTACAACTTCCTTTGACGCCCAATAAAAAATTCTAAATAAGATCAAAGATTATTTCAAAAAGACACAGATAAAACATATTTTAATTCCAAATTATTTGTACGTGAAATGAATATTAATTAGTTATTTAGAACGGTGTCTTCAATTTGATTTAAAATATGAATAGTTAACTAATAATTCAAGAAATTATAAATATAAAAAAATTAAAAGACAAGATTTAAAATAAGGCGTTAATTCAGCAAAACATACAAATTTATCATGTATTTCAAAATAAACTCACCTCCATAACTGCCTCGGAATATTTCAAATATTATATAATATAACAGTTAAAATACATGCGCTTTCCTATTTTTAATTTTATAAGAACTAGATTTTGAATCTTGTAAAAATCAAATTATTACATGATACCTTAACACGTTTCTTTACCTGTATAAATGCAAAAACTTAAAATAATCAGTTTTTTAAACGTTAATTTAGTCAGACATTATAATTGAATAAACATATCTAAGTGAAATATTCAATTCAAACTTTGGCCTTAAAATTCAGAATGGACATCAAAAATATCAGGTATAAAATTATAATGAATTACTCGAACCTGATTCAAAAATTATGAAGCGTTTGAACTATTAAAATTTTTTTATCTTTGTAATTTACGGACGATATCCTCTTACTAAGTACGGAAATGAGCCTATGTACTTTGAATAACGATCACAGACTGAGATTTTTCATACACTCAAACAGATAATATCAATCTGGAATCTTTATTTCTCATATCCAAAGTGAACTTTCAATCAAATTTGTACACGATAAATGCAATGAACTGTGAATAATTAATATTTTAATTATTCTGAGTATAATCTAATGCTAAATTGGATAAAACCAGAATATGAGGCAGGTAAAAGAATAAATTGTAATATCGATTTTCCACTAATTTTTGATCATAAAGTTTGATTTTCGATTCACGATTAAAAAACAGTTATTTTAAATCGAGCTAAAATATAAATAAGCTTCAAAAACACCTTGTAAAATGTTGAACCAAAAACAAATTCAAAGATATTAAAACCAAATTTTTTGTAAATAATAAAAGGTATAATTGAAATAAAAGCAAAAAATACAAAATTACACGTTAAAAACGTTATTCAAATTATGTATTACCATAATAATTTTACTGTCTGTATTAATTCCCGAAGACGGAATCATTCGAATTCGAGCACATTTTTGTGTTAGGAAATTTTGAAAATTTAAAGACGCAGCCAAAAAAACGGTTAATTATGAAATACAACGAGCTTGCGCAAAACAAAAATAAAGTGCGTATATCTCAAAACGAGGACCTTTTTCACCCCGAGTATATTATAGATGCAAAATAAATTCATTCAAGGAGTTTTTTGAGGTTAACTTAGAAATTAAACCGTTCAGTAGATTTTATTTGATTATAAGTATCTAAATTTACTCTGCAAAAACATGAATTGAGTTGGTTTTTGTTTAACGCTGCAGTTTGTTTATTTAAGATAAGACGTTTAAATAGATTTTTTAGCCTACCAAACATAATGATTGCATATGGAGTGTCGGTGGTGTTAGGAATGGCTACCATTGGGGTCTGTTTGAATGCTGCCAGCTTGAGTTAAGCGACTAAAAACCTCATAAAGTTTGAACGAAAATTCCTTATCGATCATAAACCCAGATAGGCTAAACTAAAAGTATCGGATTTTTACGTACGTTAAGAAGCGGTAACGGTTGAGTGGCAAGTATATCCCAAATTTTGAAATTGTTCATATAAGAATTCGACACGTCCGCACAAATTTCCACGACAGAAATTAAAACAAGAAAATCCAAAAGTATTGTTTTCATTATTTATAAATAATGAATCGACTCGCAAAAGCGTCTCGTAGCGCCAATTATAATAATCAACACCCGATGGAAAACCATCCAAATTTAGAAGATTTTGTAAGTTATTCTCCCTTAAAATTTTACTATTTTTCTTCAACATTTCAGGACATTGATTTAAATTTTTTGGACGATTTGGAATTTTTCTCCAGCACCCAGCCGAAATCTCAAGCCGATATAAAAGAACCTTCATCTCGCCTTGATCTTGTATCGTCTACACACAGCGGAACCACTAATCCCCAGGCTGCCGTGGCACCTGATCGAAGTCACGTGGTTCCGTCGAACCAAAACGAATTCAATTCTTCGAGATGGAAAAAATTCACAAGTCGAAATCCATCCAGTTTGAAATTAGAATAAAAAAGGAGACAAAGTGTCACATCTATTACGGGAGTTGGATTCTACGAGTCAACGCTGGATCTCGAAAAAGGCGCCCCCACTGTGCCTTCTCGTATCAGAGCACGTGAACAATGAACAAATTCTGCTGCTTGACGAGACAGGTGTTACGTCTCTTAAACTTCCAGGGAGCCTCCATGGGTTTGTCGATTCTTCCGTAGATAAAGAAACAATCTTACCCGGAAGCGCACTGTATATTAAGGAGGTAACACAATGATGATACATGAGTGCAACTTCCTATATTTTGACAAGAAAAACTTTGGAATATTTATCACATCTAAAAATATCGTTGATTCCCTTCAAAACAACCTTAAAAAACCATAAAATTGTTTGTGCCATCATTAAATTTGTATCTTAACTTCGATTTAGTTATAAACAAAAGATGGATGGTCACATCTTCCCGAAAATTAGGAAACAACTTCTTGCATATTTTTGTTGAGTAGGACAAGTTAAATCGGCACGTGAAATTTTCAAAGAGAGCTGGTACCTAATTAAATTCTCTTGCGAAACCCCTCTTACTGTGGTTTTGCCATTCATTACATCGCCTCCGGTGGGCCACCTTATTCAGATTACTCCTGAGTCAGGTGGTGCGGAGTCGCACCAACTAAACATTTCACCATGCTATTTGCAGGTTAGAGAAACCTTACCTCTCAGGTATCAGTTCTATGGGAAAATACTTCTGGCATATCTTGAGTTTATTCCCTGAAAATTTGATTCTTTTGAATATTTACTTTACGAATATCAATTTTATCTCCCAATAAATAATACATCTCCATATTTTCTGCGAAAAATTATCACACCAACAAAGGAATCAACAACTTACATATTATAATGAAGGTGAAGCTGTGAAGCTGCAAGTTTTATTTTTCTTATTAAATAAATTCAGAATTACTTATCAGTTTTTGTGCGACTTCAGAAATAGAATCAGCAAAACCGGGAGAATTATCAACCATTAAATGAATGTATAATGCGTGGAAACGAACTAACAGTGAAATAATCACACAAGGGTGGAGAAACTGTTATTTGTAAGGGATAATAACTTTTCAAAAATCGGAAACAAATTTTCAGAATTTCCTATGAAGACAACATTACGAACATCTACCAATCTTCACATCACCACCAAAGAGATTTTGTTCGATAACCTCCAATCTTCCTTTTTAATGCCTTCCTTAAGATACGAGAATCGGCACATGTACACCACACTCCCCCAGTATTAGACTATTTCTTATTAAATTTTGAAAAAAATAAAACTCTAGTTATTTAAAGGAAAGATCAATTTTATGTTTCCAAAAATTGAACAAAGCATCACGAGCAGAATAAGTTTTTCTCCAAACAAGCCATGAGAGGTTCCCAACTGTTCATGTGTTCCTCTTAAAACGCATCCAAGTTATTTCCATAGTTTGAGGATCAACGAAATTAATGGAGTGATTATCTGTAAGATGAAGATATAATTCGGGCAATGAATCAATACGAAAGTAAGTCCGCCATAAATCAGAGATAATTGTTTTCTCTGGCAAAATATATTTTTGAATAATCGGTAAGAGTGTGGCAGCATTTCTTACCTCTACGGGAACAATAAAATATCTTCCCATATCGCTTTCAACCCCTCAAAAAAACAATTTCTGATTGGTTTATAATCTTCCTCTGTTGTATTTTCTTTTCCAAATACAAATTTCATAGATTTCGACAATTGTATTCTTACCCTCAATTCTTGTAAGGTTTTCGCATAAAGTTCAAGCCAACTTCACGAAAAAACGTTATTCCAGTCTTGAGTTGTTACAATGGAAATTTCCCTTTTCTTTCTTTCCTTGTATCAAATTGAACCTCTTCTCGTGTATGAGCTTGTCCACGCCAAAACAAACTCAATTGGAAAATATCCTTATTTTTCAATTTTGCATCTTTAAACCAGGTTTTCTTTCTGTATTCAACCTCCCTGTTGTCGATTTTTGTGCATCCCCAACTTATTGTTTCCTTACTTCTTTCACAACCACACATCCTTGGAATCCATAGTAAACTCATTCTTCTTAACCAATCGTCGAATTCTTCGGTACTCAGTGCATGTTTTCTGCAGAGTTTTGGTGCATTGAAGCTTTAAAATTTCTTATGTTTATGTCATTTAAGTTATTTTTATTTTATTTAAAATTTAATTAAAAATTATTTAATGTCTGGGGGAGTCTGCTGTACAAGGACCCGAGAATCTTCTTGATTTAAACAACTTCACCACCTCAGAATTTTAATAAAAATTTATAATCAAATATTTAACAAAGTATGCTGTTAAAATTATTCATAGCACAAAATGTATTACCATGTAGATTCAGGGGATTATCTAATCTGGACGCATTCTATTGTTTGAATGCGGCCAAGGTGGTATCTCCACGTTCTTTAAAATTTATTGCTGATGTTCTTTGATAATTCTTTAATAAAAATATTTTTTATGAAATAACATTTCATATGTCCAAAATTTCTTTATAAACTTAATGTTCTGTTTTGAAAACTTTCTCAAGCACTGGTTGTGACGACTTTTGAATGCATTTATGCGAATTCAAAGAATCGATTTAAATGTCAAAACGTTTACCTGACAAGAAATTGTCCAAAAGATGAAAAGACCAACTGAAGCAAAAAATTCTTTACAACGATAACTGTTTTTTGGGTTCAAAAAAGCTCTCAGAGCATTTTTTTAAAAGTTGGGTTTCAACAAAATGATAATCGATCTTAATTATGAATGAAGTTACTGTGTTGATTTTACAGAGAAAGGTAACGTGAAAGTTCGATCTTTGGAGAGGTGTGTAGTGTGGTATTTATGCAAGGTAAAAACACAATCAGATAAATAAAACAATAATGTTCATA
Organism: Neodontobutis hainanensis; assembly: GCA_024349245.1. NCBI lineage: Eukaryota > Metazoa > Chordata > Actinopteri > Gobiiformes > Odontobutidae > Neodontobutis > Neodontobutis hainanensis. The sequence continues at coordinate 17,285 of JALDNG010000407.1, read as the reverse complement.
GAGAAGATAACAGGTTATAAATCTCATACATCGCCCATCTTCGGCTTTATTTATAAACTTGGCAAAGATCAATTTGCAAAACCTATTCCTGGATAGAAAATTACCGTCTTGTCTTACTTTATTAAACTAACGAGGTTTGCCGAAAGATAAAAATCTTATCAAATTTGGTTATCATTCTAACTTTTCAATTTCAAAAACAGAAATGATACAGGTATATTTGAATATAGAATTTTTTAGATTAAACATTCACGACCTAGAATTTATGAACTATTTCTATCTTGTGTTATGGAGTGTCAAACTTAACAATCTTATCTTTAAAAAACGGAGTTTATCAGGCTGGTTAGGTAAAATTTTAAACCAGGTGGTAATGTTTACTGCTATTTTAAACTATTTTATGGTTTAAAATTTATCCTTTCCGCTTAGAAATGTATACTTTGAAAAATATATTCATGTCATTTTAAATAATAGAATAAATCATAGAGCGAGTAATCGCGCTTAAAACGAACGCAAGTAGCTAGGCTCGAAGCAGGAAAATTTCAGCAATAACTAAATCAATAAATTTCAAAGGATACAAAGACATTATAAAATTCTTTATGGCGCAAGCGTATCAGCGATGCCTCTTCCTTAAAAATATACAAATATTTCTCAATGTTTAACATATTTTTAAAAAGAATCTATGATGTAAGATGTAAGAACAGCGTTTAAGCTACTATTTAAGTATTTCTTGTTTTCATCCTTCATTGATCAAACTGCGTTAACTCCGATTTCACGAGTACCTTTAAACATTTTTACTACTCTTGAAATAATCATGAGATTAATTAAACATAGATTTATAAATTATTATTGAATAACGATTTTATGTAGGTTTAGTTTATAAAAATTAAAAAAGTTATGCGCACACTCTATAGTCTCAATTGTATCTTATCTCGATAAAATGTTTTCACTCTTTATATCATTGAACTTTTATAATAAGCATTTCTCAAAAAAATACATTCGGAATTTTTGATGGCCAAAAAGAGGTATTCAGATGAGGGATCATTTGTGCATATTGAATACATTGATGTCACAATTTGGTTTATTGAGCGTAAACCGTAAAATCTCATTGTAATAATTTCCCAACAGATATCAATCTATTGATGGAATCGAAAATAAAAATATGATTTGTTGCCATATATGCCAACGGTCCTTGTGTTAAATTAATTATATTTCGTTAGCCATACGTTTTTATCACAGCTGTAGTTTAATTTTCTCATTTAAGTTGTGATATAAGAGAAAATTAGCAAGGCACAAATTTTTTGGTCCTTAAATAAACATAATTCTCCCAGTAGATAAATTATCCTGATATTTTTATTTACACATACAAAAATATATGATCATGTTATTTGAAAGTGAATTTATTTCGCTACTGCGCAATCCGCCAAAATTAATTTATTCTAATTGAGAAAATGTGGTTTGAACCTACTCTCCCCATTATTAATCGTTTTAAGTTTAATTTAAGTCACTTTCGAGTTAGAATCCTCTAGGTTTAGTTTGGAATACCGGCCTATATTCAAATATAGGTAAAATGATGTTTTTACACTGTGTTAGAATCTTCTATCTGACCATCTCAAAACTATATCAAAAGAATATTTGTATGTTTTCGTAGGCTAAAAACCTAAAGGGTTTCCATGATTACAAAAAGTGCCAGATTGAAAAACAAAAACCAAAATCACAAAGTTGCGTTAGCTTCAAGTTTGTCAACTCTTCGGAAATTCTTGAATGTAAGTAAACCCTAAAACTTACAAGAGCATTGAGTCATCGAACGAATAGCTCTACATTGTCCAAATGCCCAGTGATGAATATTATTTTAAAAATACAAAAACCATAACACAGTTTAAAAAATGAATTGTAAGTGATTTAAAAAAAAAAGATTTTCAAAACACTTAAAATATTTAGATTGAATGATATTACCCTAATATGCACTCTAGATTTGAATATATACTGAGTGAATTTTTTACAATAATTAAACGATGGTTTTTACGTTAATGTCATTTGGTTTAAAGCGTCTAAAAATGGTCTTAAATGGAATGATCGTGTCAAATGTTTGAAGTTCGAGGGCCCGATCCAAACAATACAAACTTTCTTCTCTGTTGTTCGCTTCATGGAGGATTTTTCCAAGACATTGCCATGAAATGAAGTTATTAGGAGCGACTTTAACAAGTCGACGGGCATTCTCCTCAGCCAAAATGAGATTGAAGGAATTCGAGGGGTTGTTTTCTTCCAATTTTTGATGCTCATCGAGGTAAAATAGTCAACTGGTGAAGGGTATCAAAGTGGCATGGATTGAGATAAAGAGCAGTTTCTATATACTCTTTACACTTATCAATTTTTCCAACGGCTTTGTGATATTTTGCTTCCATCAAAAAAACTTCTGGAAAAACGTAGCCCAGCGAATGTATATCAGTAATGCAATTTATTACCAACTCGAGATTGTTCAACTCAAGATAAATCTCTGCCATTTTATAGGTCAATAAAACAAGCAATAGAAGAGAGTCTTTGACATCTTGTGGGAAAGTTATTATAATTTTGGAGTGTATTTTCGGGAGTTTAACTCCTTCTAATTGTGTCAAAGAGGGCGATTTCGAGTTATCCGGTAGTTCTGGGATGAGGTTCTTTTTTATAATTTTTCCAAGTAAGGAATTTTCTTGTGGTAAAGACTTAATTTCTGGCAGGTCACCTTCCCTGTTGGCAAATGTGTTCGAGAATATTTTGACCCACTTATCGATTGCGTTTTTTGTGGAAGCAAGAGCGGTCTCAGGTCCGTAAAGATAATGGTCAAACTCAATTTTGTTTAGGATTATTCCGAAATCAGATGGAAACTCTTGCTCCAAATCTGATAGAACCTTAAAAGCCTCATCGTACAGACCTTTGTTTAAAAATACGAGAAACATAACATGATAGGGACGCGAATCGAACAGAGACCGTTTAGAAGCCTGAAAAGAATACAACAGTGCATTATCCATGTCATCTAAAAGAGCACAAACAAGGGCGGCGTAATAGTAGAGTTCGTGATCATTATCATCCAATGTGATGGCCCTCAGAATGTCTGATTTAGAATGTGTAAGCATTGCTTTCGTTTCAGAGAACGACAGGGATGTGAGAGACTGTTCGAGAAAACAAATGGCGCGAACGTGAAAAAATAATACGTTATTCGGGTCACTTATCAAAAAATTTGTACAATACTCGACCCCTTCTTCATATTTTTCAAACATATTCACCGTTAGATGCAAAAGTTGATTGCGGGCAAACAAATTAGAAGGATCAAATTCTAAAATTCTCAGGCACGTTTCTTTTGCATGTACATAATATCCCCCAGAAAAAAAAGAACACGCGAGGAGCCAAAGTTCGTTTGCGTCTTCGAAAAATAGGTGCAAATATCGAAGGTGAAGCGTGGCCGATGCAGAATATTGGTTACACTGAGCCAGTATCAAACTCATAATATCAACACATATCTCGACAGCGTGCTTGATTGGACTCACGATAGCATCCTGAGAAGAAATGCGTTTAACTTGCTGGATACTTGTCAAATTGAGTATAGAGAATACGTCTTTTATAACCGAACCATATACCGAAGATTCGCGAAAGATACTGATTTTTGGAATATGGCTATCAGACAGCGTATTGCTGAACAACATCTTTGGATCTCCTTGTTCATTATTAACACTGTAACTAAACCATTCTATCAAATATAAGTAGAAAATCGATTTATAAATAGGAATATAAAAACTGAGCTCGTCGGAGGATGAGATGTTAATATTTTGAACAATAAAATATAAAGAATGTCTCAAATCTCGTAAATTTTTTTTAAGCTTACATCCAAGTATTATGTACTGACGAATGGCATCGAACATCATACGAAGTAGTTCGGGATAAATATCTATCGAAGTTTTGATATGCTTCAACAGAACAGAATCTTGAAAATGAATTAATTCAAACAGTAATTCTATTGAAAATGTCAGCATCTCAAAACAATCCTCATTGTGAGTTTGGTAGTTCCTTTCAAGGTTGATAATTTGTGCAGTATAAACAAAGACCTCAACCAGGATTTTCCATGTGTACTTTGGGAATTGATTAAAAGCTTCAGACACTTTGATATTTTTGAACTTTGTGTTAAATAGTTCAATAACATTAACTACAGTGGCTGGGTAGTTTTGGAGAATTAAATTGCATTTTATAATATTCAGTTCTCTATCGAAGTAAATGCAATCACGGGTAAAATCGTTTTCTTCAATGTGTAATTTCTCGAATGAGATTAAAACCCCAGTAACACTAGAAACTTCGTTATCCGACAAGGTTTCACGGTTTATAAAGTAATGGTCATACGTTTTCAAAATTTTCTCAAGTATTATGAAGTTTTCAAAAGAACTTAAAATGTCTTTCGTTGCCATTTTATAGCGCAGAATTTTGTTGAGGGAAGGTTCTTTCCCATATCTTCGGTGCCATCGAATTTTATCTAATGACTGAAAAAATTCCTTCATTTTCAGAATTTCAAAAACCACGCATGTCAAAATTTAATCTTCCATTAACCCCTCCCAGGAGCTATCATTACTATTCATCGATATAGAAAGTGAAAATGTTAAATTTTTATAATATAAAGATTGATTTTTAGTGTTTCAATATCACTCAAAAGTTTCATCGAATTTAATTTTTGTCTCTTCGTAAATTTTCGCGTTTGTTGTTCTTTCTAAAAACTTTTAAACAAAATAAATTTTCTTATTTAAATGACAACTTTAATAATTATATTCAATAAAAATAAAGTTTCTCTTTTCTCCCATATATCATAGATACATCCTTTTGTTTTTATTCCTAAAACTCGGAGCTTTTTTCGACTTATATTTTTGAGATACACCTAAATCTGAAAATTTTTTTAAGAGTAAAGTTTCAATATCAAAAATTTATCACAAAAATTTAAGGCGTTCATGAATTTTTATAGATTAAAATATTACCTCAAACGAAACAAAGATGTGAATTTGTTTTGATGGGTTTGCTTAAACAATGATTCTATTTACTTCTTATTCCCGAGGTTACAAAATTTTGCTCTTAGTTTACATTTAAAATATTAAAATGCAATTTTAGTTTTCTGGCTTATGATGTGAAGTCCAAAATACATGTAAGATATCCTGTTTCCACGAGTTCAGAAAAATTACTTTATAAAACAAAAATTGGTGATTCTAGATATCAAAATTAAAAACGTTTCAAGAAAAATAATCATATATCTAGGAATACATAAAAGTTCTCATAAATGCTTGTATCGATTAGGCGCCACAAACCGATCACTCCATTTCACATTAACAAATTTCCCCAATTCTGAATAACTGAATTAAAAATTAATTTTATTACTTTATTGATGACCAAATTTAATTTTTGTGCCAGTGAAAACATCAACTAACTTCAGTCAAAGTCATACTTTCTCAATATATGTTTTAGTCATAATCTCTTCAAGTTCTTAAAATCATTTGATAAAATTTTTTATCTAGCCTAATTTTTACTGATACAAGAGGCGTTGAAAAGTTTGAAATATTTTATAACACATAATTTATCTGTTTCATTGTTCGACATATCCACAGAATATCCAATGGGAGAGACTGTGATCGTATTTTAAGAGAACAACATTCAATTTAAAGTCTACGAAGAAATCCTCTCAAAAAATATAATTTTACATGTTTAAAAAAATTTAACTATACTAATCAGGCTTTGAGTGAAATACTCTTCAAAGACATATTTATTCTTTCTTTCTTTCTTAAATAATAAATGTGTATAAACTCAAGTAAAAATAAATATCTTGAGACTCAGAATTCTTTGATTCATAATATGGTTATTATAAATAGCAAGTAACTGTTGTCGTATGTATTCTTCGGGATTTTGACTGTATCAATAGTTATTCGAGCTTAAAATTTAGTACATGCGCATTATAAAGTTTCGTGCCACGTTGAACTTTATACATTACTTTTAGAGATAATGAAACATCAGACGAAGAAACTAAATTTTAACCGGTAATTACATCTTAAATATCTTAGGATTATTTTGAAAAATTTGACAATTAATTTTGTATCGATCAAAAGGTAAACGAGACTTACACGGACACACCCATGCATGACTATGCTCGACAAATATTTTTGACTTTCTTTATTTTTTTATCATTTTATTTTTCCAAGTTTAATTGTTCAGAAACCAACATCAAGCAATTCTTCATTCCATCTGTCCACTTCTTTACTGAAAGAATGCGGTATTTATTGGATAAACTCTGTTTCATCATTTTCTGAAAGACGTTTGCTGAGAAGTTTTCCAACGGTTGAAATTATGGACTTTATGAAATTCTCCATAAAAGTTTGGCATTCTATAGTTGTTTCTTTATGATTTTAAAATGTTTCTTTTTCCATCACGAACGCTGATTTATGTGGTGGAATTCGAAGAGATATTTTACATAAAACTATATCTTAAAATCTGTAGAAATCTCCAAACCAGGCTTGTTTTGATAAAAATGTCACGATTTCACATTTAAAATTGACCACGACAAAACTTTGAATTTTGTTTGTAGATGAATTATGATCATTTCGACGTTCTTAGAGTTTTAACCAATCTATTTATACATGATGAACATCGTGATTCCTGAACAGCTGTTGACATAATTTCAGTTGCCCAAAAAGATCGTTGTCGGTGTGAGAGTTTAGGCATGTAGGAATTTTCTATTACCAGATTTGTTTAGACATGTGTCGAATCATAGGGAACCGTCAACCAGCCAAAAACGGTTTTGACAGAAATTCGCTGGAGAAGATACATTAACCTGAAACTCCTTTGAGGAATGCCACGATGGTTCGACTCATCCTGGTTAACCAAAAATATTATAAGTCGTTTTATAAGTAATTGATTGAAATCTCTTCTTTTTCAGGTGGGTTGGTATCGGCTCATTTTTATGCAAGTACGTTGATACTTATTCTTACAGAACGTATGCGTTTAATTTATAATATCATTTTAAAAATAATATTAATGTAAGCGACCGCCATCCCTGTGTATAAATTAGTTGACACTCATAACAGAAAAAGATAAAACAGAGTTTGTGGAGGTATCGAACGCGTAAAATGAATTTAATTTGTAAAACCCATCTTATTTCCACTTGCTTATTATTGAATGTAATTTCCGATAACTTACGAGAGGAATGTAAAACATATCCAGTATCTATATGAAGATTATACTCTTAAAAATAGCTTTTTATTTAAGTTTTAAATACGAATTTTTGAAGTGTATATTATGTGCGGCTCTTGGCTAGACTAAAATGGGACAACGCGCCTTTTCTTAAATCTTTTGTGAAGTTTCAATTTTAGTTCTCTTATCAAACTCAAGATGCCAAAATCATGCAGATAAAATCTCGAATGGAGTTTTCAAAAATTAAATTTCAAAGAATTAATCAGACAACTGAATGATCCCAGAAACGTGAAAAAAACATCTCACAATCATAACTGTCTTCTTTGGTTTTGTATCATAGTTCATAGAACTCCATTTAACTCGAAAAGTTAGTTTACTTATTCACAAACTACAATTACCTAAATGCACTGTTTCGAAAAATCAGTTCATAAAAATGATCATTTATCTTTGAATAATATTGGTTGACTTGATAACCTTATGAAAAAGATATCTTCGTCAATTTAATTCGGAAATAAAGAATATACCAAGGTCAAAAGAATAAAACAGACATGATGCAAAACAGGAGTATTAAATACATATGAGCATAGATCCTGCCATGAACAAAAATAATAACCATGGTGATTTTGCTTTAACACTCCTCTAATGGAGAAGAAAAGCCTGGTAGTAATATAATAAGAGCACAAAATGAGTACATCTGAATGAAACAATTCTACCGCCAACGTTATAGATAACCATAGAATACATTGTGCCTCAAAATATTGAAATTTAAATCAAACGCAATAGTAATCAGACTGGTTATGAAATGTAAGTATTTAATAATCCTTTAATTATTAAACGACATATCTTTCGTTAATTTTTTCGTTTCTTGCGTTCATTGGATCATCTTTATCTCAGGTACCATCAAACTGACACGTGTGATCTTGACTTTGGTTAATGTCTCACTATTGCTTGAGTCATAAATTGACGGGTTATATCCGATAAAATTTACAATGATAAGTCATTAATTTATCATTGAATACAAGATACAGTAAAAAATTTTGTCTGACAAAAATAATACTGTTTCAAACTCTGTTTTATAGTTACAATAAAATAATGACTGTGACAAAACATTTGGATAAAAATTCATAAATGATACGCGTGCGTCTTGGTTAAGTGTTAAACTGTCATTGGTCAGGTTAATTTAATACAGCTGAAATATATTCCACAAAATGTTTTTCAACCATTTTAACACACATTTAATTGAAACAGACGTTTAAAATATCCTATAAAATTAATTTGATTGATCTAGACATACAATTTGACAAGCAAAGCGCATGCTTGTCGCCAAAGGTGTGTAACTAAATTTATCAACGGTTTTACATTTAAAACACAAAATTAAATATTTTATCTCAAATAGAGTTCTTGCCAGGAAATAAAGTGATGTTAGTTTTGAAAATAGGTCTTATAGTATATCCATGAATATTTTAGCGAAATACAATTTTTCTGAATTTCCTCATTGAGTAAGTATTTGTAATAAAATCTTTGTGGGTAATAATTAAATTGTGTTTTAAAACAATAAATATATGACATGCAAAAGTTAGCTGAGTAAATTTGATCGGAAATTTATTTTTCTGTTGCTAAATTATCAAATATGCTCAAAACCATCAAATAATGAATTTCAAAAGTTCGATTCTGTAAAATAAAAAATAGAAATTCTCAAAAAAAAAGTTTATTTTTGATTCAAAGTAAAACGTAAACGTTTATAATTTCGAGTACATACTTCATACCAATGTACATTTACAAGTTTTCTAATATTTGGTTGAAAGATTATTTAGTCGTTTAAAAATTATAAAAGGATCAAATAAAAATAATCTGATGTGGTTATTTCTAAGTAAAAATGAAATAAGGATACTTCATCGGCAAAAACATTTTGATGAGTACTGCGCATCTTTATTTGTCATCGTTGCGAAAATTATTATTACAAAATATCTGCCACGATCTGAAATTTAAAACGTTGGTAATTTAATTGTGTAATCTTCACTTCAGAAGTTTTCTACCATGTTTCGGTTAGCATTGAAATTAAATCTTGGATTTATAAATCTATGGAAGAACGAATTTTCCATTGACTTAATTAATAGAGGTGGCAAAATTAACGTGTAATATCATCAAAAACGTGTTTTCGTAAACCTGAAAATAGGACCATAATTGAGATGTTTTTATCGATAATTGAAATCAAGAAAATAAAAATATTTTTTTCTTCTTTATTTTTACACTTGAATTTTTATTGATGTTAATTTAATTATATCTGAGGAAATCCACCTTAAACAATCTTAAAACTTAAGAAGTGTTATGAATTTTATTATTTAATGAAACCGCAATTTATATCTATGAAGTTCAATCAATCTAATATGTGAAAAAATCTAAACTTAAAACTCAGCCAAAGAAGAAATGTAAATATTTTTTGTTTTATAATTTTACTCTTATTTAAAACATTAATTTATTCGAAATACTGACAAAACGAGAACTGGAGCTTCTTAAACTAATTCATTTTCAGAGTATAAAATGTCAGCACGTAAAAGTTATGCAAGTTTGGGAACTCCACTGAGTGGTACAATTGGTGATAATTGATCGGCGTCGATCGGAGTTTGTTAAAATCCGGCCGAGTTAATCATTTTCCATCCAAAATTTTTATATATTCAAAGTATTAAATAATGATCGATGTGTATAGGTTTACATCAAGCTTTTAATATATTAATGGTGAGTCCTTACATTTTTATAGTATCGGCTGATAGGATAAGTTCCTTAACTTTTGTAAGGTTCAATTTTGTTGTAATTCTTGATTTATTAATTTTTCTGTATTTTTTAATGAATTTCACCCGTGGAGTGTCGAATGACTGCTATCTGCATACTTAGATTAAGTGTCTGGTATACCTTTGGTAGAGAAGGATGAAAACCAGATAAACCCTGTTAAAAAGCTTTGAGGCTTATCTGCATTTTAACATTTTAAGGAATCTCTGGCGTCGCAATGGTTAGGTACCTTGTCAGATAATATCAGAAAAGTATCAGTAGCATCTTTGAAGGAACCAAATATAAAGTGAGTATTAAGTAACGAAAAAACATTAGAAAGCAATCACAATCATAGTATACTTTAATTCCGATTTCTTCCAATTTATTGATAAAAAACTTCGTATAAGATGAAAATAACAACCCATAAAGTGCTCGATTAGATATACCGTTCTAAAATCACTTGTTGCTGCACTCAAGGTCAAGGAGTATTCTTTCAGGGAACAAAAAGGAACTATCCTCTTGGTTTTATCCACAACGAGATTATATACAGCTCGTGTCTTGGTTTATACAAGGTAGTAAATTGCGACAGGATTTATACCAGGCACGAGTTAGAAATATATGGTACTAACTTGAATATTCCCACTTGTAACTATAGTTTAGCTCTGGCAAATCACCCCCATAGCTCGTTATTGCCCATCATAACCAGCCGATAGATAACCGATCTTGAATCAGATAAAAATACATGTGGAAATCCATGTTAAATGGCAAATCTGTTTGACACCTTGAAAGGAAATTTTTAAGACCAAGGCTGCAGGGTTGAAGCTTTAGGGGGAACTTCCTCTCCAGATACATTTAATTTGTGCGATTATGAGTACCCTTGAATCAAGCTGTGTTCCTACATACGCTATGCCAGCAGTTGTTGTAGCGCAAATTTCAGCCATTTTGTCTTGCATTTTAGAAAAAGCTTTTCGCGCAAAAATATAACCGTTATTACCATGTCGGTTGAGTGGAAAATCACAGTCATGCGCGATTTATCTTTTTTCGGTGTTAAATGTGCCTGAAATTTTTTACCGGTTAGATCTGCAACGCCTTTGAATACTACCACGTGTATTCCTGATGTTTCCCAATCGTTGGCTTGCCTCTTGGTGTTATTTCATTTTATTGTCAGTCGTTGTTATATAACTTTAAGCTTTTGATTAATTTTGTCGTTAATTAGCTGTGTGAAAGGACCGTACACAACGATGTTACTTCTCTTCCCTCATTTTAACGGCTTTATTATGGTCGACATAAATGCCATAGAATAACTCAAAACACCATAAAAATATTTAATTTTTATCTGTAAATAATTCACGAGCCATTAATGATATTTATCTCTCAGTGTTGTAAAATGATGTTTACCGATAAATTGCGTATGGGCGAAGTGCGCGACTGGCCATAACCATAAAGATTTTTCTTTTTTTACCCTTGTCTTAATTTGCAAAGTCTCGTTTAATGCACCAGCCTTCATATTCAAAATTAATTTAAAACTCATGAAAACTAAAAATGCATATAACTGTAAACACAAAAACTATGGTTTAATGAGGATCTAAAAACTAAAATTTGAATAGTTTTCAGACCAAGTTTTCTAAATGAAGAAATTCAAAGTAATCATGACTATTTATTATTTCAAACAAATTGCCTCTAAAACTACAATCGTTGAAAGATTACTTGTCTCTATGATATATTTGAACGATTCCCGTCAAGACTCTTATTTTTCTTAAAAGTGAATTTAATAAAATAAATTAAACATAAATCTTTTTTTAATAATCATACTCTGAACCAATTTATGATTCGAATCTTATAAATGACAATCTCTAAATTTTATAACTAATAAAACCAAAAATAAGGACATTAAATTTTTAAACCCATGAAAAATCGTTTAGGCATCACAATTTAAGGTAGTCCTGTCATTGTAAATTGCACCTTTAATGATGGTATGAGTTAACAATAGACGCTTGCGCAAACAAACATGTAAAGTATTGATAAAAAATTCAAAAAACCATTCAATTTATTTACTAATAAGTGCTTTCAAAGAATAAAAATTACATTTTTTATTTTCACGTATAACAATCACAATATAAAATCGAAAATTTATTTCACGGAATTCTTTCAACAATTTTTATACTTTTCAAAGTTGGAAAAAATTTTGGTGAAGAAACCCCTCGATCTTACACGTCAGTACAATTAAATCAATTCCATCCTTGATGAGTTCATAATTTTTCAAAAATCTTTCTTTTAATGAAATTCATTTATAACATCATAATTTTAAAGGGTGTGCAAAATTGCGTAGTCCGACTCCACTTCAACCGTGTTCTCATTTATGATTATCAGAATGAGTATTATTCGGTATATATCTTAAGATCTAGCATAACCTAAAAATACTGAAACGTAAAAGCTAATTTTTATGTGAGATCCCTAATAATAAAATTTTTATGTTAGGCTTGAATAAACTGTTTACTCATTAGTTTAACGTCAACCTAAGGCATAATAAAAGGTAAAAAATTTGACTCTTTAAAACTTTTCACATTTACATTGAAGAATGTATTTACTTTTATTTATATATTTAATAAAATATATTAGTTAGCGATTTAAAGCATTTTCGGATTAATATTAGTTCCGTAACGTAATACTTGTCATTTTGCTTTTTGCAATGTTCGGAATGATTAATTGCCTTCTTTAAAGTCTAGCTTGGATATTTTGACAGTTCGAATCTGAACTTTATAAACTGTAATTTTTCAATGTAAAATGGCGCCTTGAAATAATAAAAATGTGAACTACGCCCAATAATTAAGAAAATCTAAAATATCATTGTTTTGATGAGGAAAATTCTTCTTTTTTTGTCATTGATGTTTAATCTTGGATACGGTTTTATCTGTCCTGAGGTAAGATTATGATTTTAACAAAAATTAAAACAACATCAAAAGATGGTCTGCTTTTAAAAATATGTACTTTTAAATTCATTCGATTTCATTTGAAATTTTACTTAATATTTTACATACAAACGACTATTTCTTTTGTTCATTGTTTAATTTTTTACTGTTTCTGTTTGAAGTCTATCTCTACACAATAAACTGACGAAAACAGCTAATTTAACGTAAAGAGTCAAATTACAACAAAAATATTTCTTTAGACGCCGCAATGTTTATTTTACGCGGTGACGGAAAAATAGTGATCAAATTAGAATATATCATTGAAATCAGATTTGAATAAATTTTAAATCATAATTATTTTCGATTTATGCAAATGTGTGAAACTTTCTTGACCCGCTTTTCATTTTTACTGAAGATGATTTCATTGCTACTTCTATCCGGATTTTTTAAAAAAATCATCTTCGATAAATACCTAACCTTTTTATACGCGCGAAATGCCACATATTAGGCGTAACACTAATCGTTGCGGTTTTCACTCGCTAAAAGCAGTATGCTCTTCACGTACTGTACGTTTTTTCAATAGTTTTTTGTATGTTCGTTTTTAGTTCATTTTTATTTGTCATGTAGAAGGTTAAGATTATTTGATTTTTACATTTAGAAGTATATGCTAAGTTGAATTCAATGCTAAGCTTTCATTTAGCCTCTTGATGTTGAGGGTCGGTGGGATTGTTCTTTCGACCCTGGCCGGGTTCATCGTTTTCCAACATTGGAAAAACAGAAAACCATTTAAATTTTCACGTTTTTGAAGATATTATAAAAATCAAAATTTTCAATACATCCTAAATCGCTTAAAACCCTACCATCTATTCACAAGCGTAACTAATCTTCATAAAAGTATTTTTAATAATTTTATGGTAAATAATTAATTCCAGACATAAGGAGAAAAATAATTTAAACGTCATTACAAACTCAATTGTAATTTTATGATAAAACTTTGAAGTTTTTTACCGAATAACTTTTGCATCATTTTTTTAGATCGATACTAATAATTACCTGTCATTCTCATATTAAAAACGAGACTAACTACATGGACATTATTTTTAATATTATACCCTTCAACACGATATGATGACAATCCAAAGTAAACTCATGATTATTTAGCTTCATAGAAAAATAAGATAAATATATTTATACTTTGGTTCACCTACGACATGCGCAGTACGTAAATTGGTCAATGCCGATTTATCCTCCTTTAAAATAATGCTAGTGTTATAATTCCTAAAAATGTCTGAAAATTTGGCTTATTTTGGCACGATTAAGATTTATGCCTTAAATATTGAAAAAATAATCCCATTTCAACTTTCATGTTTCTTTTTCGAGCAAATCTCAAATTTTTAAAAAGTTAATTTTTGAATGTTGTATAGGATTATCAAACAATTATAAAAAAATTGAATATTGCGTGCAACAGATGCGCATCCTACTCGATAATAAGTTTTGTGATTTATAAATGGATCATAGACTAGAAAGCATCATCCTTAATTTAAACCCGTAATTAAATTATTACTTTTCAGAAAATTAAAATTCAGTTTTTTGAGTGTTAATATGCTCTTACATGATAACGATGCCAAATATAAATTTATCAACAAAAGGGGCTAAATTTTTACCATTATCTACAAATTAGATTCTTATATACCTGTTAAAAGTTAACAATTGAAAGTGATCTAAATTTGAAAACGTTAAATATTTAAAATTTGTCAAACGTATTTAAAATATGTTTATGTAACTGCCTGAAAATACTCTACTCAGTTGAGAAAATAAATTGATATATACATACAAATTTTTGAAGTTAATATCTCAAAATTTAACCCCCTGAAATAATTGATTTGATCTCTCTTAAATTTTCTACGTGATTTGAGAAAATTACCAAGACATTTCCATAATCTTAATGCATTTCGTTGAGTAGTTAGTTTGCACTATGTCAAATAATCAAGGAATAGTTTAAATATTAAAAGATACCGATTCAAAATTTCTCAATCATTTCATTCATTACTGTCACAAGCTTTTAAATTTACTTTGTACACTGTTGATTGTTCTCCGATGTTAAGATTTTAGGATTTGTTTTTAACTATAAAGTTCAAAATTTTTAATGATAATGAAAATTCCAAAAAATGTTTGTTTACGCATTGTATTTTGAAGTGATTTTAAAAACTATCGTTGTTCATTCATTCACTGTGCAAACAACATGTTTCAACGAAATATTTAAATCTATACTCGAAATATCATGAAGTTCGAAAAATCCGTGCCATAAATGTTATAAGAGTGATAAACTGACAGTAAAAATAAATTTTTATCACGTATTATAAATACAAAAAACCAGCTTGAAATGTGTAATATTTTAAGCTTAATTCAACCGGTGAAAATTTATTTCCAAGATGAATTTTAAAATGAACGATTTATTACGAACAATAATTCACGCAATCTATTGTCTCAACAACAATGTGTTCACGCAATATTTTGAATTCAGATTTTTAATTTTCCCTAACCCAGCTACTTCACCCAACATTGATGAAAAATTTTTTACGAAACCCATATTCATTCATTTATTTAGTTTTTCTTATTTAATGTGCATTGTTGTTACAGGGCTTTAAATTTATGTTGAGCTGAATTTTCAAAAAATTTAATGACATAAATTTCCCCAAATTATATACAATAAAAATTTTCACATAGAATGATAAAAATTTAAAAACGTGTTAATGTATCACAAACAGCATAATTTTCAACTTTAACGGTCATTAAAATTTATTAACGGTAAACACTATTTTATTATAGTTCACAACGCTGTTATTGAGTTAGAATTAACTAGTTTTGAAAGATAATGTTTATTTTAAAAGATAATAATTGGATGTTATTTGGTAGAAATGAACGTTCGACCTTGTAATCTGCATTTTACCTTTGAAACTGCTCATATTGATCTCAGCTCACACAGCGTTATCATTCAGCTCGTTCTTTTTCTTAATTAGGTCACCTGGTTTCATGTTTACTTTTATTTTTCTTTGTCTTAAATTTATCATTTGTAAATTATCGTATTTTTAAAAAACAAAATATTATTTATTCACTGTTTCATAAAATTCAAATATATGGTGAAAAATTCCATTTAATAAATTTAAATATATTATCCTTTTGTGCTGGTTTTCATGAAACACCTAGACACAATAAATGTGTATATGTGTTTTTTAACATAAATTCAATTTTAAATGTAAGTTCTTACATTGGATTCCTGTTATTTTTAAACCAAGTCAATAAAGGAAGCAAATTTTACAATATAACGCGCAATTCCCATCTTTTAAAGATAATATTTTATCTTAGTAAATTTTAAATTTTAGAAAAAATATCCCCAAAATAATTTAAAGCTTAAAACAGATTTTGTCTACTTTCAGAAAAATTGCGCCTTAAATTTCGGTTTTTTCTTCAATTTCATCTTCAAAAAATAGTTCTGATTTTTGATAAGTTTTATTTTGAATGCATTCAGCAATACGAATAAATGAAATTATTCGTGTTACTGATATATTTGGACTCATTAAAGATTTTCAAAATCACTTCGGCTTTATTCGAGATGTTTATTTTCTATATCTTTAAGTCAATCTGATTTGTCAAAATTTTATTTTTATCGAAATTAATGTTTGAATTTTCTTCGCGTATAGGTCTTTTATTAAAATCAGAATCTAAAATAAACGTTATTATTTTTTGACATGCGGAGTATTCTCACTTTTATTGAACAAATTCTTCCTGACTTGTCTTTTACATTTTTTCCCTGAGGATAAAATTAATCTTTTATTTTATTTTAAAACTAGATTCACATATTTTTTGGGTATAATCACGCATGTTCAGTTACTTCACTTAACATGGAAATAATTAAATTTAGTTTTCGCTCCATTTTTTTCTTTTCAACTTGATTTCCATTTAAAACAAAATTTAGATGAATACACTTATTCAAAACACAGAAAAAAAATTTAAAAAATGGGGCATATCAGAGGATTCAGAAAGAGCCACGTGTGAAAAACAGAGAGATATCACAATAAAAAAGCAGTAGTTCGTTCTAGATTAGATAAGATGTATCAGAGGATGGTATATTCTATTCATTCGAAAGTACATATTATCTAACAAAGAAAGTTTACATCATTTTATCTTTCAGAAATGACACCTTCAAGCCTTCAAGGTTTCCTTGACAAACAATTTCATGAAATGTGCGGGTTTTTTCACAATAGTGAAAGTACGGCGCATAAATCGGTCTTTACGAATTCTAAATATTAGTGCACAGAAGCCTATAGGGACATGACTCAAAGACAAGTGGAATACTTCGTAATTTAGCTTATATAATTCAAGAAACGTTTCATGAAATTAATTGAAAAATCTTCTCTAGTTTAATAA
>JALDNG010000406.1:0-168517 GCA_024349245.1 Neodontobutis hainanensis | reverse complement strand
TTACACTGTTTTGTATTTGTCTTACATTATGTGGAGTAAACGTTTGTGAAGAAAATGAAGGACTGACAGTATGGTGCACACAAATAGTCTGCTCAGTGTAGCAAGTGAAGTACTCATATCACGTCTGGTGCTCAGTGGGGTAGAAAACATATGCAGTGGGATTGCCCTGCAGTTTCACTCTGAGGTTGTGAAAATGGCTTGATTCACATATTTAGATAATGACACAAAACTCCAAGATGCAAAGCAGTGCTAAATGAAGAGTGATACAAGTTTAAGTCTGGTTATAATTTGTCATTATTGTTAATTCTTTTACATTTATGCTATGTTGTTTTGGGTTATGTTAGTACGTTTAAATTAGGGCTTCTCAACTAGTCCTATCTTTGGACCCAAATTTTAACTTGACTATTATTTATTATTATTATGACCCACATTTTTTTTCTCAAATATACCTGTTCAACATATTTATGCTTCACAATCAGAAATATTCAAGGTCTTACCGACTATTGCTTAACAAGTAATTGTACTGCACAGTGTTCTTCCACAATATTTTTTTAAATTAGACATTCTACAACACACTAGAGAATGGTCATTTAAATTGAAAGACCAGGTAGCAAAAAAATGGCAATTTATGGATTGGATAAAATAGCAGTCCTCAACAAAAATGCAAGTATATTTCAGGTTTACACTGCATCAAAGAATAATTATGAAAGTATAATTATATTTTACGTTATTTACATAAACCCCCTCTTCAGTGGAGCAACAGCTGCAGAGCTTTTTTGAAAAACAAATTGTGTGCGTCTTTCAAATGCCTTCACATGAACTGCCAACAATGCCAACTTCAAAAAAGGCTCATCAATGCCTGTACTTTCTAGAAAGGCTGAAGTGCAAATCACATCTTAGCCTTGTAAATTTATTTATTTAATTATTAAATAAGAAAAAGTTAAAGCAAAGGCATCTGAACTTAGTTTTCAAGGTGAAGACGTTTTGTCTCTTATACCAAGGGTTGGGTTTACAAGAGGAATGATAATCAATCAGAGAAACGGTGGACGTGAAGCGAAAAAAGGCGGCACTACACAGCCGGTTGTCAACAAGGAAGCAACGTTAGTGCTACTAGTTAACATGTCCATCAGTAGAGCGGACACCAGAGCGGTTTCATTATTTTTATACTTTGCAGGTTATTCAAAACCAAGGTAAAGGCCAGAAATAAACTGCCTCTCAGTAGCAGCGTCCACCATGTTAAATGTTTTGGACTATCCGTGTGAGCCGAGTTATTCGTCAATGACGTGGCCAGAAAAACACACCCTGCTGCAGACAACCGGCTTGTGATTGGTCCGTCTGTAAAATCACCAAGGAAGGATTTGCTGTGAGAAAGGGAACAGACTTTTTGAAAAAAGGTAAACAATTAGGTATACCAGGCTTTCTGAGAACCTTCACAGATATTTTTTTTTGTATAAGAATTTAACAAAACATTTCTACAGTCTTAAATAACTTCCTGAAGTGTTTTTACCAAAGTAATAATGGGACATGTTGGCTATAGATTTCAGTGAAGCAACTAATGTTTTCAGTTTGAAAGCACAGTTCTTGTTTCAGTGTCACTTACGTCAAACCTTATTGTCTAGACTATTCAGAACCACATGAAATGAGAACAAGTCAAGTCCAGAGTGTTTTGAGACCAAGAATTTTAGGAATGAGAAATGAGACCTAAAAAAAACAAAAAAAATAATAGTAGAGTATGCAAAGTATGGGCTTTAAAAAATCCCTACAGCAAATGGATGGTACAATAGTGCAGGAAACACCCACAGTAGGCCTGAGCAACATATTCTGTACAATGGATGTAAAATAGTGTGATACAAAGCAAAGTACATACAATACTTTTTTTGTCACATTAATATCAGTGACGAGAATGTGCGGTTGATGGTGCGATCCTCTTGACTCATATCAGGGGAAGTCCCAGCCAGTTGCACTTAGACAAATGAGCCTCCATGTTGAAAGGGTGCTCACCATTCTGTCTGAGTTTAATCAGACGCTGCAGCTTCAGGTGAGTGATCGCTCTGACCATGATTTAGTAATAAGGTATAAAATAATAGACTAAGAGTTAATGCGGGAATGTGTAAGCTATGTGTAAGCTATGTATTCAACAAATTAAAAAATGTGCTGTTTTTTTACAATATCAATGCAAACACTTCTTCAGCTGAATGCCAGGTGTTCACGTCTTGTATGTCAGAAGTGTTTAGAAACAGACAGAGATGTCAATTCTGGGACAGCAAATTGAGAGAGTTAATGGCACTTGTGTGACTGTTGCAAGTTAGTACCAGAAAGATAAAGTGATATCCCAGTGTATGTGAAGTATTTGAATAGTTGTACATTGTTCGATTTGTGTATTGCTGTAGTACATTTCTCTGCAGCAGTGCTCTTCCGTCTCACTAAACATCGAGCTCCTGCGGAAACATACTGTTCCTATAATTTGCAACTACAAAGGCCAAAGTTAAATATTGTAAATCATATTGTCAACCTAATGGTCACCAACATTATTACATAGCCTATTGCGCGTGTTTCTAAAATTGTGCTGCCCATTGTTGGATGATTTTCAAGCTATAGGGGAAATATGAAAAGTAAAACTTTTTAGAAAGCACAACGTAAAGAATAGTTTATAACATTAGTCTGGTGCGATAAAGCCAGCCCCAACCTGCATGGGTTTTATAGCCTATGAAATGAATTTACTTTTAATACAATAATAATCATTCTGTCAGTTGGGGCTCCACAGTGCGTTCATGTGAATGCAGCAGAGGGTGGAGGAGCACAGATATGTCTTTCCCTCACGCTCCACTGGTTCACTGCTCAATGGAGCGGAGAGCACTGCTTTTGAAAAACAGATTATAGATGGATTCAAGCTGCAGCTACAATGAAGTAGTTTTGAAATGATTTGCCACAAAATTATTTATAATTTTTTATGCGAAAGCATCTTGACTCAGAGATAGAGCCCCAAAACTGACAGGGGCCCATGAAGATATTAGGACTTTTAAGGCTTAAAAAAGTATGTTTATATAATTGATCAACATAAATTGAGAGTTTTTTTATTGAAAAATGTCTAGTGGTACCATCCCACAATGGAAAAAAATCACTCTCACGTACTTTCTCTGGATCTGTTCCACATTGGTGGAATGATCTACCTGCTGCTACAAGATCAGCAGATTCTGTAGACATCTTTAAAAAAATTACTGAAAACACATCTCTTCCATCAACACCTGACTGACAAACACTGAATTATACTTCCTTTCTATAAAATAATAAAAAAAACTTCCTATCCTTAGCGTTGTTGACTGTGCTGGTTTTTACTGACTAGTTTTTGGTGCCTTTATGCTTTTTGTTACCTTGTGTTAAAATAGCTTCCATTGTTTTCCTCACTTGTAAGTCACTTTGTATATAAAAGCATCTGCTAAATGACTAAATGTAAATGATATAAATGTTCACAAATAAAAATAAAGCTTTTTGTTTTTTTGTTTTAATAAGAAAATAAATTAAAAAAATGTATAACCCTTCCCCTCCGTTTTCCATGGTTCAGTCCCGTTGTGGAACCAGGCACACCAAGTGTTTCTACTTGCACACATTTTCAATGATCAAAATGATCAAATTTGTACTTCTTTTTCAGTAAAGTTGTTTGAAGGAGGTGATTTTGCGAGTTGAGCTTTGATTTTATTATTGATTTTTAACTCCTGTCATCTTTTTCCCCCAAGGCCTCTACAGTTTCTCTTTGTTTCTCACACACAGCGGTGATCCTGTGTGACAGTCAAACTGATCGCTCTCTGATTTGATGTCTCTGTTAATGCTCGCATGTGATTGGCGTTGTGTTTAATGTGATAAAGGAAACAGCAGCGTGAGATTGACTACAAGCTGTAAATATTCACCTAAATTAATGTGATTAAACAATAATGACTTAATGCAGCTGCAGTGGTGTCCACAGTCTAAACTGTAGAAATAATATCTATATAATAATATAATATCAAATTTTAAAGATTATTTTGTGATCCATTAAATACAAACTTGACAATACCTAATTGTAAAGCCTATTAAAATCATTTGTAGCTCACTCACACCAATAGTTATAGTTCTTAGTCATATATTATTACAGAGGATGAAATGTCAGTTCTTAAAATCTAAAAATTTTAATGAGGCCCAAAATTCCTGGTAGCGTCCCTGGCTAGAGCTTTCATTCATGTAACTAATACAGCAAAATTTTACCTAAGCATGAATTCAGCAAGATGACCTCATTGATTCTCAAGGTTAAATATTATCTTCCCTCTTATTTATTTATATGACATTAAGAGTTCCGTTTGTATCAATGTCTCTTCATAGAATCCCAAGAAAATAATGTATTAAAAACACGAGGAACTTTTTTACTTTTTTAGCACTTTTTTAGCACTTTTTTAGCATTTTTTTGTTCTCTTTTAAGTTTTGCTACCCCTGCCCCTGAAGAGGTTTGTGTTTGCACTAGCATTTACGGTAGCCTTGCAGGTACATGTTTTGGTACACGTTATAAAATTTTTTATTATTGGATTTTAGATTATATTCATCCATCCATCTTCTACCGCTTATCCGGGGCCAGGTCGCGGGGGCAGTAGTCTAAGCAGAGACGCACAGACTTCCCCCTCCCCAGACACTTCCCACAGCTCTACCGGGGGGGATACCGAGGCGTTCCCAGGCCAGCCGAGAGACATAGTCCCTCCAGCGGGTCCTAGGTTTTTCCCAGGACTGTCCTAGTGGGACAGGCCAGATCACCTCCCTAGGGAAAGCTCATTTCAGCCGCCTGTATCAGAGATCTTGTTCTTTTGATCATGACCCAAAGCTCATGACCATAGGTGAGAGTAGGAACGTAAATCGATCGGTAAATCTAGAACTTCGTCATGCAGCTCAGCTCCTTCTTCACCACGACAGACCAGTACATCGACCGCATCACTGCAGAAGCTGCACCGATCCATCTGTCAATCTCACACTCCTTCCATCTGTCAATCTCACACTCCTTCCTTCCCTCAATTGTGAACAAGATACTAGACTTAGGCATAGACTTTCTGAGAAGTGTGATCCCTCTGTAGTTGGAACACACCATCCGGTCCCCCTCCTTGAAAAGAGAGAACACCACCCTGGTCTGCCTGTCCAAATGTACTGTTCCTAACCGCCACGCGATGTTGCAGAGGCGTGTCAGAGGGCGTATCTCATTCACCAAGTGTCTTGCTACCTCAGTAACTTCAGCTTGGGTGATGGACGAGTCCACCTCCAAGCCCTCAGCCTCTTCTTCCTCTGTGGAAGACGTGTTGGTGGGGTTTAAGAGTTCCTTGAAGTATTCTTTCCACCGCCCATCAATGTCCCCAGTTGAAGTCAGCAGATTCCCACCTCCACTGTAAACAGTGTTGGCAGGGCACTGCTTCCCCCTCCTGAGGCGCCAAACGGTTTGCCAGATTTTCTTTGAGGTCAACCGACCTTTTGCATGGCCTCACTGAACTCCTCCAAGACCCGAGTTTTTGCTTCCACAACCACCTGGGCTGCAGCCCGCGTGGCCTGCCGGTACCCATCAGCTGCCTCAGGAGTCCCTCCGGTGTCCACCCCCGTGTTCAGGGGTTGCTGCCACGACAGGCACCGGAGACTTTCCAGCCACAGCTCAGAGTGGCTGCATCAACAATTGAGGTGGAGAACATGGTTCACTTGGATTCAATGTCTCCAGTCTCCCTTGGAATCTGGTCAAAGCTCTGCCGGAGGTGGGAGTTGAAGATCTCTCTGACAGGGGACTTGGCCAAACGTTCCCAACAGACCCTCATAGTACGTTTGGTTCTGCCGAGTCTGTCCAGCTTTCTCACCCGCCATCGGATCCAATTCACCACCAGGTGGTGATCAGTTGACAGCTCCGCCCCTTTCTTCACCCGAGTGTCCAAGACATACGGCCAGAGGTCAGAGGAAACAACTACAAAGTTGATCATCAACCTGCGGGCTTTACATTATATTTTCAGTTCAATTCAAATCACTTTAAATGCCCCTGATGGAAAATCTAAAATGGCATTAAAGTAGCTTAAAACTTTTATGTAACTTTATCAATCTAAAGATAGGCAAGTGTTATATATCAATAAAGCCTAATTTTTTTTTTATGTATTTCTCAGGGCTAATGGCTGAGCGCTGCACCGCAACTCAGTTCTGGGATGCCTTGGTCAAAAACTGCCTTCCCTGTGATTTTGCCTGTAAGCGGCAACCTGTCATTAGCAGATGCACTAAGTTCTGTGGTAAGTACACATCCTATGTTAATGTCCTAGTATAACACCATACACTATGTTGCCAAAAGTATTCGCTAGTCTGCCTTCACACTCATATGAACGTGAGTGACATCCCATTCTTAAACCATAGGATGTAATATGAAGTTGGACCACCCTTTGCAGCTATAATAGCTTCTAGGAAGGGTTTCCACAAGGTTTAAGAGTGTGTTTATGTCTATAGACCATTATTCCAGAAGTGCATTTGTGAGGTTGGATGAGGAGGTCTGGCTCGCAATCCCAAAACATCCCGCTCTCCCCCGCATACTATCGTTGTGTCCTTGGGCAAGACACTTAACCTACATTGCCTCCAGTGATGTTCTGTAACACTGGTAAATAGCTTAATGTATGTAAAGCACTTTGAGTGCCTACTACAGTAGGTGGAAAAGCGCTATGTAAAAATAAAATAATAAAAATAATAATTATTATTATAAGGGGCCATCTCCAAACTGTTCCCACCAAGTTGGGAACGCTTTGCAATGCACTTGGTGATGTAAGGCTTAGATGCAGCTGCTCAGCCATGGAAACCCATTCTGGTCTTCTTTGACTCTCGGACAAGGCTTTTTCTCACTGCTCCTCCTTTTATCTGCTTCAGTAGGCTTCTACTTTGTTATAGTACCACTAACAGTTGATTGTGTAATATTTAGTAGTGAGGAAATTTTACAACTGGACGTATTGCACAGTCTGCATGCTTAGATGTTTGATTTTATACATTTGTGGATATGGAATTGATTCTAACACCTGAATTCAATGATTGGGATAGCAGAGTGAATACTTTTGGCAAGGTAGTGTATATTTTAGCTATATTCACTAAAGAAACTCCAGCTCGTCAAAAATACTGCTTCTAGAATTTTAATAAGACAAAACAGTTTGAAAACATTACACCAATTTTATCTTCACTCCATTGGCTGTCTGTAAAACAGAGAATTTATTTTTAAGTTTTATTAATGGTGTATCCCTTACCTATGTTTCTGACATGCTCACAGAATACACCCCACAGAGACTCCTCTGCTTGTCCAGTCAAGACCTTTTATCTGTCCCCCTAGTACAGTCCAGATCTGCTCAGGGGGCTTTTAGTCGCTACGCACCAAAACTTTGGAATTATCTTCCACCTTTCCTCAAATGTGCTTCTACAGGGTCTTCTTTTAAAACCAGACTAAAAACATATTTTTCACAAGCATTTGGTTGATTTTAATTACTTTTATTTTGGATTTTAGTGCCTTGTTGATGTTTGACTTAATTTTACCTCATTCTCTATTCGTATTGTTTTTATTTTATTCATGCACTTTAGCACATTGAGTCTATGAAAATATGAAATATAAAATGTGCATAAATTATTATTATTATTATAATAATACCACTCTTCTGCTCAGCCATGTCCAGGTGTCAGGCACTAACTGGTCACTACTACGATGGGCTGCTGAAAAAATGCTTGAAGTGTGCAGATGCTTGTGGGGGTCGTCCAGCACAGTGCCCCCAACAGTGTCTCAGTAAGTTCACCACTCTAGACTTTATTATTCTAGATTATTATACTCTAGACCAATTATTAATGTACTTCTAGAAAATGGTATTTTCTGACTGCTTTATATTTATTTATATATATATATATATATATATATATATATGCCCTGGCCTACAAAGAGTGGATCAAAACCCTTAATAAAATATCAAGGACGATGACGTCACCCAGTATGGTGCAACTGGGGCCCCACCCTGGAGCAAGGCCTGAAGTACGGCTGAGCTCAACCCGAAGGAGCAACATGAGGCGGACCTCCTGTGGGGCCACCACCTGTGGGAGGAAATGTATGAGGCCGGTGCAAAGTCAAAGGCAGTGGGCCTTAACGACCTAATCCCCGGACATGGAATCTGTCTCTAGGGACATGGAATGTCACCTTGGTGGCGGGTAAGGAGCCTGAGCTTGTGCTGGAGGGTTAGCGATACGCACATTCTGGGCTCTGGAAACCAACTCGGCAGAATTTTGACTAGATCCCAAGGGAGGTTGGACACACTGAGTTAGAGTGGACCATGTTCTCCACCTCCATTGTCGTTGCGGCCACTCGAAGCTGTGGCCGTAAGGTCTCCGGTGCCTGTCGTGGCGGCAATCCCCGAACCCGGTGGTGGTCTCCGGAAGTAAGGGATGCCGTCGAGCTGAAGAAGGAGACCTACCGAGCCTGGTTGGCTCGTGGGACTCCTGAGGCAGCTGATAGGTACCGGCAGACCAAGCAAACTGCAGCCCAGGTGGTTGTGGAGGCTAAAACTCGGGTCTGGGAGGAGTTTGGTGAGCCCATGGAAAAGGACTATCGGTCGGCCTCGAAGAGAACCGTCCAACGCCTCAGGAGGGGGAAGCAGTGCCCTGCCAACACTGTTTACAGTGGAGTTGGGAATCTGCTGACTTCAACTGGAGGCATTGTGCCCTTTGTCACAGATTTCTAGGCGCAGCTAGGGGCGGGAGGAAGTCTGGTTTGGGGACCACAGGATCTCGTCTCTGCTTTTTGCAGATGATGTTGTCCTGTTGGCTCCATCAGGCCAGGAACTTCAGTGTGCACTGGGACGGTTTGCAGCTGAGTGTAAAGCGGCTGGGATGAGAACCAGCACCTCCAAGTCTGAGACCATGGTTCTCGGTCGGAAAAGGGTGGTTTGCCCCCTTCAGGTTGGTGGAGAGATCCTGCCTCAAGTGGAGGAGTTCAAGTATCTTGGGGTCTTGTTCACGAGTGAGGGAAGGAAGGAGCGTGAGATTGACAGATGGATCGGTGCAGCTTCTGCAGTGATGCAGTCGATGTACCGGTCTGTCGTGGTGAAGAAGGAGCTGAGCTGTAAGGCAAAGCTCTCAATTTAACAGTTGATTTACGTTCCTACTTTCACCTATGGTCATGAGCTTTGGGTCATGACCGAAAGAACAAATTTCCTTCGCAGGGTGGCGGGGCCCTCCCTTAGAGATTGGTTGATGAGCTCGGTCACTCGGGAGGAGCTCATAGTAAAGCCGCTGCTGAGGTGGCTTGAGCATCTGTATTGGATGCTTCCTGGACGCCTCCCCGGGCATGTCCCACGGGAGAGGGACCCCGAGGAAGTGTCTGGGGAGTGGGAAGTCTTGGCGTCACTGCTTAGATTGCTGCCTCACAACCCGGCTCTGGATAAAAAGAAGAAGAAGAAGATGGATGGATGATTAGATAATTAGTAGTAGTAGTAGTCATTATATTATTGTTGCAATTAACATAAAAAGTGCTGTATTTTGGCATAGAAAATATCCATCGAAAATCCATGAATCCACATATAGCCAATTGAACAAAGACATTGAGGGCGAGGAGAATGTTCAAAGAGAGAGCGCGCAGAAGCAGAATTGAGTGGTCAGCAAAGTTTACATCGAGAGCTAGTAGAGGTAAACAATGATGTCACTTCATAGTGTGTGCTCAATTACAATTTAATTTAATTTTTGCAACCAGCTGGCCACTGTCCAGGACATACTCCGACAAAGGCTGGGATAAGCTCCAGTCACCTGTTACCTCTAATGGGTCCAAGCGGAATAAAATGAATTAATATTTTATGTGCGAATGTTTCTATTTGTGAAAAAAGTTAGTTCAGAATAAGTGGAATGAATTAAAAAGACTTTTGCCTCAGAACAAATGCTTAGTTTCTCTCAAATTTAAAACCTTGATTTTGATGTCATGCAAAATGTTTATTCACTTCGGAGCAATTTATAGAAATACACCCTTTTCAGTTTCTTCTTTTTGCAACAACTGACACTACTTTTTCATATCTCTCTAGAGCCAGTGCCTCCTGCAATCACCAAGAGGATGTTAACTAAAAGTGCTCAACCGACCCCAGCCTCCACAGGCCTCTCAGACTGCTCCTCTCCTCTTCTGACTGCTCTGGACTCCAACATACTGCTCTACTCTCTCCTCGCTCTTTCTGTAGTGTTATTACTATCCAGCCTCGGATTAGCCTTTAGATTCTTTCTAAGGGAAGCCAAGTCCAGATCATCTAAAACAGGACCTAAATGTTCCCATTGCAGCCCACAGTGTCATGACCAACTGAACAAGGAGTTTGACCAACTACAGAGAATCCCAGAAGGTAGGTGCAACCTGGACTTGCATAATAAATAAAATAAAACATTTTATTTACTTTTTGCACTTTACCTGTTGAAGAGCTGTTGTAAAAGTGATTTTTCCTTCTGTAGGCTCAATAAAGTCCTATTTTATCTTATTTGATCTTATAATGCATATCCAGGTCTCACACACACATCTTTCTAAAGCCTGTGAGCACCTGTGATAGCCCTCAGCGCACATGCTGTTGTGCATGAAGAAATTCTGTAGATATGGGACAGATAGAGTAGATTTTTTATAATCTGGCAACAAAAGATGATGTCCTGGATTATGTAAAATAATATATCTTAGGCAGTGGTCAAGTTAGTCAACTCCCGCTGTACAGAAACAGGAAGTAATTAAACTAATGTCTTCTCCCACTGGGTTATTATGGAGATTTCAATTTCATTATTATATTTTGGTCTGGCACACGTCAGAATAAGATTTTTTTTATTGACACTGTATGTTTGCTCTAATGTGTGCACACTGCCCTCTCCTGTCCGTTTTCAGAAATGCAGCTCAGAGGTCCCGCAGAACGTGAGACGTCAGACAACTCTAGTCCTACTGAGACCTGTGTGTGTGTCCACTGCTTTCCTGATCTGAAAGGGTTGGGCCAGGACAGTCCAATAAGAACCCCTTATACAAACCAGCAGGCTGTTCTCCAGAGAGTGCAAGGCCTAATCAGAGGCTCTGTGTGGCCCGAGCAGGACATGTACACCTTTGGGACGAACGCCCAAGAGGCTGCTGTTAACTGTGACTGAACAGCTAAATGTAATTGAAAAAAATCAAAGTAGATGTTAATAAAGAACAATGCTTTGTACACTGTGCATCTTCTTAAACAGTGCAAGACATACAAGATGTCAATGACACCTGTTTTATGGATTCAAAATAATAAAAGTTTAACAGACTTTTGCTGTTGCCTTGGTGACTGACTGACTGTACTGTATCAAGTATTGAGCTCAGAGGAAAATGTTCTTTGGTCTCCATTTATAGAAACAGGGTTCTTTGGAAGCACACGCTAAACCTTTCAAATAAAAAAGGTACAAATAGAACCATTAGCAAAATGTACCTTGTAAAGTTTTATAAAATTTAAACAACTGCTTAATTCTTAAAGGGAAAATGATGCAGTATTTGTAACCTGGACAGGTTGTATGGTGCTTGCTTGTCTAAAAAAACACCAACAAGTTTACATATATAGATTTAGCTTTATTTGAGTCTTTCACCACTGTATCGAGATCTTGCAGCAGTTACATGTGGAGGAATGACTGACCAGACCAAGACGAGTTGTGGCTGGCTCCAGCGATATAGAACAACTCAACTTTGAGGTTTCACCATTTGTCTCGAACATACAAACTGTACATATTACATACATACATCGTCAAGTCCTATCCAACTGTGATACTCAGCTCAGACGGCATGCTTAATGCAAGTACTGATTCAGTACACCAACATACGAACATACGCACGCGCAGCACACACGTGCATACACACAGTAAGACATCCACACAACGCTTTTTACAAACACACTTACACTCGATCAGAGTTAGAGCAACATGCGGCAGACGGTTAACACTGCAGGGACGAGCTTCTGACCGTTATACACATTCTGACTGACAACACCACTCTGCTTTGAGCCATTTACCTGAATAAGAATTAGTCAACATCTCTTAAATATGAATAATATAACCATGTTATGTCCAAAATCTGAGAATAAAACAGCAAAAAGCTGCAGTAGCAGCAATCTTTAAGAACTTCTCTGGACTTTTTTGCGCTTGTGTGTATAAAAATAATGACAGCACTATGCAACACAAACCAACAACACAGAGTTTAGAGGATGAAAAAAAGTATTTTATACAGTATGTATAAAAATATATTTACTGTAATTACTCCTTTGTGAGAGCTGGGACAAGAGATGCAGGAACTTTGAAAGTCTTTAAAAAAAAAAAGTATCTACATTTATGATCACTGACTACAAATGACTCAGAAACAAATAAAACTCAGCACAATGTCCATGGACAATTATTTTTACACTTTGCATTTTGATCAAACTGCATGAGATCACTTCTTTCATGGAACTATTTGGTCAGTATGAGTTGCGCAAACATGTTTGACAGGTGTGCTTGTGTCTGAGAGGATTTGAACAGGAGGATAAGGTGAATGCAAGTACCACGGAGCAGTGCAAAGCATGAGCACCACTTTCTCTGCTTTTTGCATGTGTCTGAAATAAAGAACACATGATCACAATACAACGCAGTCCAGATTTGATGAGATATCTATCCTGCAGATTCACAGTTGACTATTGAAAACATTTCTGCTCTCTGGTGCACAGCAGACAGTTCAGACTTACACTTGCACAGTTGAACTACTGTACAGTATTAGTTTGTTGCAATCCAGTTTTTGTTAAAATAGCAAGATCTTAAGAGTTGAGGAAGCCTTGTGTTTAATTTTTTTCTCCCAGTAGTTACATTTTCCCATGCAAATAATGCTTGCATCATGTTGTCCGTGTCTGTGCTCAGGCACTACTCATACTCCAGGAATTGTTTGTGGTAAAACAGAAGGTACCTGGGACAGAAAGAAAAAAACAGCCCCAGTGAAATATTCATTTGGTCAGGTGGTTTTTCATTTTGACAGTACGGTGCTGCTCACCCTTCACTCTCCAGGACGTCCTTGATGCTGGCCTTAGTGATGATGGCGTCGTCACATTTGAACCACTGGTCTTTGTGCTGCCGGATGAAGGTGGTGTAGTGGCCGCTCTCTAGAGTCCCCTGGTGGTTCACCACAGCAAACAGGCTGTATCTGTTGGAAATCACAAATATGCAAATAATGCACATGAACATTGCTTTTCAGGTTTGGGTGGCAAAAGAAGAGACCTGATAATATTTTTTATCATTGTTTAACAAAAGTGTTGCGTATGGAAGAGGATTAGGGCCACTGTAAAAGAAAAAATGCCACTGTTTGAGATATGAGTTCTGAGAATAAACTTTTTTTTTCACATGTAGAAAATTTTAGCTTTGCTATTATTACTCTAAATGAAGTTAGGATTTTTTTAAATCAACACTTAAAAGACCTAAATGAGGTAAAACCTTTTAAACAGTCTTATAACTGAGATCAATATTTCAGAATGAGAAAAGTGTCTTTCTTTTACACACTTGTTGTCGTTGTTGAACGGGTCCACAGTCTGCTGGTACTGCCCGTTCATCCTGCTTTCTTTACTGCGACACAAATACAAGACTTTCAGTTACAACATAAAACGGTTCACCTCTGTGACCTCTTGTGATGTTGTGGTCTTACCTGGAGGCCATAAAGGGTGTCATGTCCAGCTCCAACGGGAAGGACACATATGTTGTGATCTTCCGCCTCAGTTTGGCCGAGTGCTCAAACCTCTGCAAAAACACAAACATCAAAAAATTACAATAGTCACTATTATTTCTGATTCATGACAGACTTATCTCCTAACACTGGCTGTACTTTGAGATGAAAACAAGCCACAATGGGCAGCTTCTTCATGGTCAGCTGCTTGGTGGACTCCTGGTAACTATGGCAACCACTGCACTTTATCTTTGCGCTGCTGCCAAGGTGCTCCGGTCGGGTGAACCTGCACAGAAGAGGAGATTCAGTGTCTGGATATGAAGAGAGTAGTACTGCTGGATGTGTAGACAACAATGCAACCATTTGTTTTGTTTTACAGTGTTTTTGTAGGATGACAATAATAGATACAATACACATTAGTATTGAAACGTACATTCAATACGACAGATACATTTGAGGAAACTCAAAATTAAAATGAAAAATGATTGAAAAATGTAAATGAAAGCCTGCTCAAATTATTAAAAAGAACTCATAAACTTAGATTAAACATTGGTGCCTGACATTCCAATTTGGTGTCATATGCATCAACAGTTTTATAAATTGACATTATGAACATTGATTTTATTTTGCCCAAATAGAGTATACAAT
This sequence comes from Neodontobutis hainanensis, assembly GCA_024349245.1. Classification (NCBI taxonomy): domain Eukaryota; kingdom Metazoa; phylum Chordata; class Actinopteri; order Gobiiformes; family Odontobutidae; genus Neodontobutis; species Neodontobutis hainanensis. Next base: position 154,188 of record JALDNG010000406.1, on the reverse strand, counting down.
ATGTTATAATCATTAGTTGTTTTTTCAGAGAGAACTTGATTTCTTAGAAAAGCTAGTGGTGAATATTGTTAATATGGCATTTAACAGGTACATTAGCTAGTGCTATATTCAAATATTTATGAGCACTTACTTAGAAAATGAAACACCTACTAGTTACACATTAATAGAAAAATATTTTACAAAAAAAACAACACCTGGAATAAAAAAAGACTAGGGATGCAATCGTAACTGGGTCCATCTGAGGGGTAGAATTTAAAAACACAACCACAATGTTCACAACCTCTGATTGGGGTCATTTCCTCATGGCCTAAGAGCTACCTGCGCAGACAGTCAGTAAGAGTCGTCGCTCCGCTGGTGTGGCTCTCCCCGTTTAGCACCGCCCCGTCTCCTCCCGGACTGAGAGGCCAGAAGGGTGTGGACGAGCCTGGCAGGTCCAGACTAATGTCCCAGAACGGGTCTATAGTTGTCGAGACACCGCTGCATAAAAAACAAAGACAAAAAAAAAAGAATGAGGCTTTTCCCTCTCACCAAGGCTGTGACTGAAGTATCTACTTCTCTGAGCTCTGTCTCTGTTTAGGTTAAACAACAGACAGCAAGGTTAAATAACAAGTCCACATAGGCTAGTGCTATTCAAGAAGCAGGTGACACTGGTTATTCAATGCTACACTGTGTTTGAATATTTTCACCAAAACATTCTTCTAGGTTCACATTATACACTCTACTTTTCTGCTTTATATATACACCTCACATTTAATTTATACATATATAAATAATAGCAATTATAAATATAAGTGAGATTTTCTGAAAACTTTCAAAAATGCACTTGAAAGCTGATTTACTTGAATCTATCCTTATTGCTTGTCTATTTCCTTGTCAAGATGATTTACACTTGTGTTGGGAAGATCATAAACCAATGTACGGTGGCCCAGATGGCTCACAGTATTCAAAATAAAAATACTAACAAAAAGGAGCCACAACATGAATTTAAAAGGCACAATAAAATATCTGCATTTGTTCATGTTGTGGTTATTTAATTGATTCATTTATTTGATGGTTTACTTTTTGTGCTTTGTGGGTCATCTGGGTCACCATACACTCAACAAAAATTATATACAAAATACAAAACAGAGTCACATCAATTCCACGATTATGGGACACAATAATGTTATTATTTTTGTTTGTTTTGGCAGTTGACTGTGTGAACACCAGGTGGAACCAGAGACCAACCTCAGTGGCAGTGCCATCAGAGGGCAGTCCTGTTGCTGCAGTGAAGCTAATCTCACAGTGATTGATGGTGCAATATGTGAACACTAGAGCATGGACCTCAGCTGGAAGTTCACTTTAGGCCAGGGAATTACAAAGTTCTGATCCAGGACTGAGAAAGGCAAGCGATATTACATTTTTTTTTATCTGCAGTGTGTCGACAAAAACATTACAAACCAAACTCTGAACTGTTCGACTGTGCAGTAGTGTACCCACACACACTTACTGGCAGACTTGGCAGGTGACGTCAGACTGCAGGCCCCCTGTGAAGATTTGGTCGATGATGCAGTTACAGTGGTTAGGGTTGTTAGCCTTCTTGCCGTTGTCATCTGCACAGATGAAAAAAAACTGTCACACTGTGTTAACGTTTTCATTTCAAAGCTGCAGTCAGAACCAGGACTCTAATGTCTGTCATCCTCCGACTCAGCTTTCCCAATAAGCTCCTCATACAGCCTCGCCCCAGATCCCAGCAACACTATTTGGTCGACTGCTTTATATATTCTCTTTATTTTTGAGAATGCACCAGACCTTTACAGTGTCGGTGCAGTACGTCCAGAGCGGCGATGAGGAACTCGTGTGCATCCTGTTGCTCGTAGCCGGCCAGGTGACGAGCGTGCGTCCACACCAAGTGCAGTAGACGGAACGGGATGTGAGGTGAGCGATGGCCTGAGTAGAACTGGGACAACAAAATACTAACGTTAAATTGTGTACACTAGATGATGATCCCAACAGTTTATTAGTCTGTGTTGATTTCATATTGGAGTATGGTCAATGGCCAGGTAGAAGTGGACAGTCACTGAGCTAAAATAAGGCATTGTTAATGAGTGTAGTTAAAGGTGAATTGTGTAAAATACTAGCATTTAAGAAAAAAAAAAAAAAAAGGAACAGTCACAACAATGTCTTCAATATATGTATAACCTTGATTAACAGTCCTTGCATTTGTCTAGCTCCATGGGATCCACTTGACGTTGCTAGACAAACGTTTACTGTTCCTGCAGCTGCAACAAACTGAGCACCGCTAAAGGAGAAGCACACTCCTGTTTTTGACCACACATTCTTCCTGAAGGTTTGGGACATTTTTCAAGACTTAATTGTCTTTGTTTTAATTTTCTTAAATCGGGTCATCAAGGGTAATGTCCTTGCAGGATACTGTTCACATGCTCTAAAAAAGGAGTTGTGTAATATGTCACCAAAATGCCATAAATTTTTTTAATAATAATGTTTCACATGAAAGTGTGTTATATTGATTTTGTCACTGTTGTCAACTCGATTTTTTAACCATTTTTAGATTTAAAATGAATAAAGAAAGATATAAGCTTTTTACATAATTAACCTGCATGATATTATCCAATCAAAATCATTTATTGAATAGGAATTTGGCAAATCAATTTAACTCCCACTTTTTGACTCTATCAAAGCTAAAACTCGACTTGTACCTCTTGGAAAAGCTGGGACATCTCACACACCAGACACGAGTTGCTTTGCATTTCGCATTTGTGTCGGTCGGACAGGAAGAAGTCCCGTAGTAGCGGTGTGTGGGTCAGGGCCTGGACGATGCAGTTCATGAAGCAGGTGTTGCCCAAGTTGATGAGCCCGCGCAGGCCTGGAAGATTCAAGAAAATGACAGCAACAAAGACAATATGACAACAAAAAGTATGAGAAACAACACGCTCAATTGGACCAGTTTTTTTGGGGGGGTGCTGCAGTGTGGTGGCAAAGCTGCAATATCTCAACCAATACCCTTATGGCCCCGGAGGCAGCGCTGGACAGAAACACTCATTAGAATGCAGCAAACGGCAGAAGAGAGAAAAAAGAAAAGGATGCTAGAAGCAGGAGAGCAGTAATTTCCTTCTGATGAGGCGGTGCCAGGGATGTTATTGGCAGAAGAGCAGATCCCTGCAGGCAGATACAAGGTGCTAAACGTATGCTAAGTCTCACACCCACAAGCTGCCAGACTACCACTGCTTCAGGCATGGATTTCATTTTTCCACAACAAATCTAGGCTATTAAATGTACCAGCTCCCACTTAATACCATCATCAGCTGTTGTCAAAACCAAAATGTTATGAAAATGAATGCACTGTAATTGTGTTTTCTTTTGTCAAGTTCCTTTTCTTTCAAAGCTACTAGAGAGAAAATGTGATTGTGTCTAATAATATTGAAGGTTAACATGGCTGCTCATTTCTGCTAGCAGGTGTAGACCTGCCTTGGGCACACTGTTAAATATATTTAAATCCTCTATATCGCACAAAAAGGGAAACTTTTACTATTTGGATAAATATTTATACTTTTGTTTCTTTATTTTGGCAATAATCCAGATTATCCTTTACTGGCTTTGCTCTCTAAATCTCCAGCACTATGCAGTAAGATGTAGGTGTCTGTAATGTCTGAGATTAAATACATTCATATGAGTAAAGATGGTGCAGGAATATTGTGCATTATTGCTATCAACAGAGAAAATTCAACCGTAAGTCTTTGGGAAAAAGAATAAGCAGCAGTACTACTGCAGGCAGTACTAAGGATGTGCCAAAAAAGGTCATAAAAAAGTCTCTGGATTTTAGTCTGGCTGAGAACTGGTTTTGTTTTATTTTACCTTAATTAAAAAAATATCCTAAATCTGCTTATCACACCAAACACTAACCCCTATACCCTTACTCTTTCATCAGCTCCATTTATATTAAAACTATAAGATAGTATAAGTAGTAGCAGTATAAGATGATGTCAAACAAGTTTGTGTAAAAGACGCTCCGAGTACCAAGTAGCTGGACAATCCTAGACACAACAACTTATTTGTTCTAAAAGCTGTTCTTATGATGATCCATACATACATACACTCATACTATAGTAACAAATGTGACTCTGACCTATTGTACAGTTGGAGGTGATTCTCCTCCTCTTGGGGTTATGTCGGAGCAACTCCAGCTCCCTCTTTGTAGGCTCCCAGGTTGAGAACTTCTCCCCAATTCCTGGAACAAAAACCCACACACCTTACAAAAACACATCCTTCCACATACTAAGACTATATTAACACTTGGATATAGGGATGATCATCGTTTCAAGGTATATTGCGGATTGTCGCAATATTAACTTTTGCCTATCTCCCACTTACCTGCCATTAGTGAGACACTACCATAATGTGGCATTTTCCTCAATGTTATCATACTGACATAAGACATAATCTGATGTATTTGTAATAGAGACAACATACTGCAATTCTGTAAGTTCTGTTACTATTTTCATTATATATGTTAAATATTATAATAACACTATATTAGGAAGCGCTTGGATGATTTTTCTTTTTCATACCTTGCATTTTCCAGGCTTTCCTCTGTTCTTCTTTGGCAATTTGATCCATGTCCTTGTCATAGATGTAGTCTTGGCACATAAAGCAGTAAATGCCTCCATACAGCAGGTCAATAGCTGTGGGCACATGAAAAACAAGAAAAGATGCTTCAAATGTCTACCTCCTGCAGCAGTTTCTAATTTTTTTCAAATTGATATCTTCTGTCAGAAGACTGTGAGTGGCTTAAAGCCATGTGACCTGATAACCGCTCTGTGGCTCGATTCAGACAGCGTTGCCAGGTAGCGGGGCTTACAGTTGTGCTCATAAGTTTACATACCCTGTCAGAATTTGTAATCTTTTGCCATTTCTCGGAGAACATGAATAATATCACAAAATACTTTTAGTGGTTAGTGGTTGGGTGAAGTCATTTATTGTCAAACAATTGGTTCCTCTTATAAAATTATTAGAACAACAGAAACAACCCAAATGACCCTGATAAAAAGTTTTTCCCAGTATTCCCCAGTTCTTAATACCGTGTATTTCCACCTTTAACATCAATAACAGCTTGAAGTCTTTTGTGGTAGTTGTAGATGAGGCACTTTATTTCCTCAGATTGTAAAGCTGCCCATTCTTCTTGGCAAAAAGCCTCCAGTTCCTGTAACCTTCAAGTGCATTCTTACTGTGCATCTTTAAACAGCCACACCACTTTATTTTACAGAGAGTCCTGTATTTCAGCTGAGGTTCTTTTTGAGTTTTTTCTTTGCATCCCGAACAATTTTCCTGGCAGTTGTGGAAATATTTGCTGGCCTACATGACCGTGGTCTGGTTTAGCAAAATCCCTCATTTTGAACACTGCTAATTGGCATTCTCAATTTCTTAAATATCTTTTAAGTATCCCTTTCCTGGTTTATACAGTTCAATTACCTTTTCCTGCAGATCTTTTGCCAATTATTTAGCTTTTCCCATGACTCAGACAGAAACATCAGTGCAGCACTGGATGAAAGATGCAAGGGTCTGTCAGGAGCCCAGAAACTCACTGACCTTTTAAACACACACAATGATTATAGGCAAACAGGTCACAAAAGAAGATGGTTACCTTTAGTAGCTATTCAAACCTGTTTGGACTTGTGTGCAAAATTGATTGATTGAACTGATTTTCACTTAATCAGGGTAATTGGGGTAGTTTATGTTGTCATTATGATTTAAAACAAGCAAACACAAATGTTTGACAATAAATGGCTTCACACAACCTCAATTTTCATATTAGCCCTCAAATACAATAGTTTTTTATTATTTTCTGCCATAGCTTTTAAGGCAGGGGTTGGCATACTAAGGCCCGTGGGCCACATGCCTGTTGCTGTTTTATCCGGCCAGCCAAGTATTTACCACATTTTACCGATAATTATACACTGCATATATTTTTCCTTTTCCTTCAATATTCTGCAGTGATCAGTTAGTTTCACTAAACGACATGCTTCAAACGGTAAAAAAGTTTCCTAAACTGCTTCCTGACTTTCTGACTGTGGTGTTGAAGATACAGTGTTTTTAAACTATCGGCAAAAGAAATGTGTTTTTATTGAGCATAAGAGAGTTCCCTGTGTACGCCGGGCACTCCACCAGAGTCTCATGATATAATGTGGCCTTTGAGGAAAAATAATTGCCCTGTTTTAAGGTGTAATTCTAAATTTGTGAAATTTTATAAATAATATATTTTTGTTCTCTAATATGACCCTTGATAAATTTTTGCTCGACACCAGTATTCAGTCTCCCTTCCTAGCGGCTGTTTGCCCAGCAGCTACCTGTTTGCTGTTGCTATGACAACTCGCCTCTAAGCTTTTCCCATTTACTGCAGGCAAAAGGAAAAGGTTGTTATGGAAGAGGCAAAGAAACCAAAATGAGTAAGCCTTCCTAGAACTTTAGGATGTTTCAGATCCACTAAGTGTGGTACTAACGCAATTAGGTAAAAGCTTTGCTATGGAAAGGGTCCTCAGGTAGCCATGGGAACAAGATGAGGGCTAAAGAAGAGTTATGAGGATAGAGAGGATAAGCTTGGTTTCAAACAGAAAAGCTTGAGGAGAAGAAGGAGGAGAAGCAAGAATAGGGTTGTGCTGTGTTTAATGGAGGCTAATTCCACTGGGTTTGAAAAAAAAAACAAACACTTAATTACCTTCTCAAATGTCTTTTGGGACCTGGCCCTATTTTTCTTCTCCCTTTTAACATATTCTCAGCCTATTTTTGCAGTGTTTAATACAGCTGCTAACCTAATTAAACTAATTAAACTACACTTCATGGTAAACACACAAACAGCCAAGGGGGGTCTTTCCTGAGCCAGCCGATAAGGCACGATAAAAGGGAAGCTGAAAATCTAGTAACATCTGCCAATCGCTGTCTTTGTAACAGACGCCCAAACTGGATTTGCCGCAGAGCTGTTCTCCCAACACTGCAGCACTTCACACAATGCTCAAATTCTATTATGTGGAGGAAAAAATAATAATAATAAAAGTGCTGGGTGTAGAGCTGGTGTTGATGCATTAAACAAACAGGATGATGCCTATGGTTAGAAGATAACGCTTAGTGCTACTTCACAGGCCTTCCTTCTCTTCGCGGCAGCAGCAGGAAAAAGGTACTCCCATCTGGCCAAGCCAATGAACACTTTATTTGCTGTTTCAATTGAAAAAGTAGGCTATGATTTGCTTGATGCTAAATGTTTAAGTAGATTTGAGGATACTGGCAGAAGCCTGTTAGCTTAGCATAAGCTGCAAGACTGTAATAATAAGATTCCAAAGTAGAGGACTTCAGGTAATCTAATATGTTTTGAAAATAACCAACAAAGAGTTTACACATAGTCTTGATGATATGTAAAGAGGCTAATGTGTATGACAAGGTCCACTAGATGGAGTCGGGAATTTATTTTCTTTATTTTATCAGAAAATCCTGTCTTTGGTGTGAAAAGATTATAATTCAGAGTATAAAGTGTGGTGTATACCACCCTGTGCCATGTAATCACAGAATAACAGGTATTTAGCCATTATTTTATGTTTTATATATTATAATATATTACATATTATTTTGTAGCAATTGTCCAGGGTATAACCATACTAAACTGAACACGCCTCAAGAACTCCTTCCTCCCGACTGACTCTACAATCAATCAGTCTGTGGAAGATTAAGTCTAAATCAATCCATTCATCCATCTTGTACCGTTTGCCTGGAGGCATTCGGAACAGATATCCAAGTCACCTCAGGGGCTCTACTCTGAGCTTTACACGAGTGACTGAGCTCCTCACCCTATCCGTAAGTGAGCACCCAGCCACCCTGCAGAGAAAGCTCATTTTTGCTGCCTTTATACAGGATCTTGTCCATTTGGTCATTACCCCAAAGCTCATGACAATAGGTGAGAGTAGGAACATACATCGACTGGTAAATCGAGAGCTTTGCCTTACAGCTCAGCTCCTTCTTCACCACGACAGACCAGTTCATCGACTGCATTACTGCAGAAGCTGCACCGATCCATCTGTCAATCTCACGCTCCCTCCTTCCCTCACTCACTCGTGAACAAGACCAAGATACTTGAACTCCTCCACTTGAGGCAGGATCTCTCCACCAACCTGAAGGGGAAAGCCAGCCTTTTCTGACTGAGAACCATGGCCTCGGACTTGCTGAGGTGCTGATTCTTATCCCAGCCACTTTACACTCGGCTGTTAACCGTCCCAGCGCTGAAGGCCCTGGCTTGATGAAGCCAAAAGGACAACATCATCATGAGGGGAGCAGTGGCTCAGTGGTTGAGCGATTGTCCTTTAACCGGAAGTTTGGCTGTTCAATTCCCGCTCTCACCAGTTCATAGTGTTAACAGTGGGAATTTGCTGAAATGACCTTTCTCTGCAGGGTGGCTAGGTGCTCCGTTAGAGATAGGGTGAGGAGCTCAGTCACTCGTGTAAAGCTCAGAGTAGAGCCGCTAATCCTCCACATTGAGAGGAGCTAGCTGAGGTGACTTGGATATCTGTTCCAAATGCCTCCTGGCAAATGGTAGAAGATGGATGAATGGATTGATTTAGACTTAATCTTCCACAGACTGATTGATTGTAGAGTCAGTCGGGAGGAAGGAGTTCTTGAGGCGTGTTCAGTTTAGTATGGTTATACCCTGGACAATTGCTACATAATAATATATATAATATATTTAGTGCTGGGCAAATTAACGCATGATTATTGCGTTAATGTATTAATGAATTAACGCAGACAATTATTTTATTGCGCGTTAACGTTGGCCGATTAGTATAGTGAAAGATGTCGGTCTGAAGAACATTCTTAGGATCACAACAAATGACTGCACGTATGAGCCGCCCTCACGACGCACCATCACAAGAAGAATACACGAGTTGTATAAAAAGGAGAGGACTACAAAAGCAACTGCGTTTGCCCTCACCAGGACTACTGGACATCACTAGGCAACCATAATTAGCTTGCGGCGTTACAGTGCATTATATTGATGAACAGCGGGAACTGCATTCACATGCTCTGACTGTAATGAAAACACAAAACATATTGTTTACATTGTACTAATGTTATGATCGAGGCTTTGGACAATACTTGTTTTTTTATTACAAACTAAAAATATTAATGGCCTGGCAGTGGCAAATATTTTTGGTTTAATATTTCATTTGATTACATTAATGTTTAAGTTGAGATTTACAAGAAATATTTCAACTGCTACTAACTTTTAACTGCTGTAAAAAGCACCTTATTTGTTTTAAAGTGTTTGCAAACCAAATGATATTGCACTTTTGTTCATATAGCAGTAGTTCAAAATAAAAGTGTGCAATACACAAATTTTTAATTTATTATTAAATTTTGTGTATAATTAATTGCGATTAATCGCAGAACTTTGTGCGATTAATCACGATTAAACGCTTTGATTGTTGCCCAGCAATAAATATATTATAGCAGGGCACTGTTTTCCCCTCCTTAGGAGCTGGACGATTTGCCAGAATTTCTTCAAGGCCAACCAATAGTCCTTCTCCATGGCCTCACCGAACTCCCCCCAGGAAGGTTTGCCTTCACAACCACCCAGGCCGCCGTCCGCTTGTTTTGCCCTAACCTATCAGCTGCCTCCGGAGTCCCACCGAACCAACCAGGCCCGATTGTTCTCCTTCTTCAGTGTGACAGGATCCCTTACCTCCGGTGTCCACCACCGGCTTTGGGGGTTGCCGCCACGACAGGCACTGGAGACTTTATGGCCACAGCTCCAAGCGGCTGCGTCAACAATGGCGGTGGAGAACATGGTCCACTCGGACTCAATGTCAAAGTTCTGACGGAGGTGGGAGTTGAAGATCTCTCCGACAGGGGACTCGGCCAAACGTTTCCAAAAGACCCTCACAGTACATTTAGTCCTGCCGAGTCTGTCCAGCTTCCTCCCCACCATCGGCTCCAACTATCACCAGGTGGTGCTCAGTTGACAGCTCCGCCCCCTCTTCCCCAGCGTGTCCAAGGCATAATGGACGGGAGTCAGATGAAACAGCTACAAAGTCGATCATCGCCCTCCGGCTTAGGGTGTCCTGTTGCCACGTGCACTGGTCAACACCCTTATGCTTGAACATGGTGTTTGTTATGGACAAACAGTCCCAACCAACAGAACACACCTCGGGTTCAGACTGGGAGGCCTGGAGTCCCCGGTCGGACACTTTCCAGCACCTTCCCCCCAGAGACTCCAAGAAGGTACTCAGAACTACCATTTGGCTCGTAAGCGCAAACAACGAGAGCCCTATCCCCGACCTGAAGTTGCAGGGAAGTGACCCTCTTGTTCACCGGGGTGAACTTCAACTCATGGTGGCTGAGTTGGGGGAGTGAGTCAAGCCTGGGGGGTCAGTCCAGCCTCACTCAAGGAGTTGGGATCTAGAGCCAAAGCTGTAGAGTGGCGGTCTCTAGTTGGGATCTTTCAACCTCCTGCACAAGCTCAGGCTCCTTCCCATCCAGCGAGGTGACATTCCATGCGCTCGCATGCCTGCCCCAACCATGAGCCTGGCTCCAGGGTGAGGCCCCGGTTGTGCCATCCTTGATTCTAAGTTCTCCGTAAAGTGTTTTTAACTGCTCTTTGTCTGGTCCGCCAATTTGTTTTTTTTTTATTTGTTGAAGAAACCTAACAATTGAATTTTCCCTTTAATTCAATTGATCCTACCTTTCACACAACTTGACTGGAGAAATTGAATATTCTTCTTTCAGTAAAAATGGCCTTTTTCAAGACAGTTAATGTTTTATTAGCTTTTACTGCATTAATCTATGTTTATTATTTATTTTTCTCTGTAAATGTTATAGGGTTCACATGAAGATTTCGGCTCAAATATTACCCAGTGGGAGTAGCACTGATCGGTTACAGCCAACTGTTCTTAATGTTCAGCTAACACCTACGTCTTCAGCTTGTGAAGCATCCAGATTGTGTGTGTGTGTTTGATGCCAATATTTTTTCCAGAGACCTGATGTACAGCTTTCACATTCCTCTTTTACAAATGCATGATGGACATACAGTATTCCAATGTGCAAATTAACAATTTCCTTAACATTTTCCTCCTGTGTGTTGTAAGAGCAAATCACAGAGGAATTATATGTAGCAGTACTTTCATTTATCATCACCAGATGGATGTTTTTTAAGAAAAAGCATATTCCCAAAGTACCAACAATTACTGTGTTGCTCACAATTATCCTTCCTATCTGTGCTTATCAAGAAGACAAGGGCACTACAATCTTGCAAACGCTAAATATGCAGTTTTTACTATAAAAAGGTAGCAATTGCAAAGGTCCTGCTCCAAAACAGCTCCAAGCCTGGCTTTTTTCTCATAAGCCTGAGGCATTAGTATGGATGTTTAAAGTAATACTAAAGTCATGTTATCAAAACAAGATATTTGAAACAAAAAGGATTGTATTTTGCCTTATTTTTTTATTTGATGTGTGTCTCCATCCGCAAATGTTTGTATCTATTGCTTTCTGTTTCTGAGACTGACTAAGATGTCATTGTTTTCACTGAGAAAACATTTATGCAACATGCAGGTCAATGCAGTGGGTGGTAAAATTAGAATAAAAGGCTTCTTAAAAGTTATTCAGAATGCTGTCTATAAGTAAACACTGCCTTGCAACACAATCTTTTAGTTTTTGTGAAACATGTTAGTGTGTAAATGGCCTCTGGGTTTGAGTACTGCAGTGTTAAAAACTGATTTTACAAATTTTCCAGGATGGTACTTACTGAGTCATATTAATATTGCTGTATCACATTGTTTCATCTGAAATCTGATGTAAAAGCATAAAGAGTATGGTTCTAAAATATTCTGATATTTTAACAATATTTCAAAATATTTTAAAGCAGAATAATTAATTTCAAACTCTAAAAGTGCTCTACTTTAAATCACTAGCCACCAAGGCACGCCTGAGTTTTGTGATTTTCCAGTGGGTTACACAAGGACAAATAGAAAGGTGACATTCATATTCCCCTTAGGGCCAAAACCTGTTGTAATCTAATGTACTTTATTGCATAATAGCACTCCCCGTCACTACTCATTATTTTCCTTGATTAAATCCATTACATGACAAGAGCACAACACTCAGCATTGGCATTAACTCCTTACAACACATTAGCATTTGTTGTGAATCTATTGTTCTGTCATGCAGAAACTCTATTAACTATTTGGTTGTTGAGATGTATCAACTAAAGGTGTAAACTGTAGTTCCTGGTGCAGCAACACAAAACACACACACACATGTACATACCTAAGTTATGCCTCTTGCTCTTGGCATGTTCATGGATGTGTTTTTTAGCAAAGCAAGCAAAGAAGACGCAATAGAGGCAGGAGTGGAGTCTGTTGAGGTGGGCACCGCACATGTGGCAGATACATGACTTGGCCTGGAAAACATGAACAAAAAGAATCAAAAGGTCATTAAGAGTTGATTTAGACAAAAAAAAACAATAGATGTGGCAAATTGTAAGGAACCTGACAATCACTCATATGAAACAAAGAGATTTTGATTTAGTTCCATCAATATAATTTTGCAACACAGTCAAAGAAAGTCTTTTGGCCTCTGAGGCACTTTTAATATTTGATTCCATCTTTTTTTACTGTACTGCTAAAGGAGCATGTGGCAATCATGTAACACTTGCATGTAATCTAAGTGGAAACCTAGAATGCGGAATATGATTATAAATAATTAATTGTGCTCCCTATACATTACGTTTGATATACATATACAGTATGATGTGAAGAAGAGGTAGGGAGGCAGGACTGTGGTTGGAGAGCAGCTACGGACACTTCAAAAGCATGTAGATGAGAGGCTGGCATGTCAATGAGCTAGACTAGCAATACTCAGGAGGGAGTAGGAATAAAAAGGAGATATGAAAGGATATTTGTCAAATGAAGAAAAAAAGAGAATGATAGGAATAAAATGTTGAGCTGCTGAAGGATGATTTCAATGTCAAAAGGTAAGTACATTCAGTACAAGTATGTCCTTGGAACAGCTATTTAACACTCACTAGGGACTTGAATGTGTGACTAAGCTCAAATTAAAGGAAGGAAGGTAGGTGCTGGTTTTTGCCATGTAGAAAAATATTTCTTTGGTTGTGAAATAAAAATATGTAAATTAATGGACTACAAAAGTGATTACATCATCCCGCACCAACATAGAGCATTTTATTTATAGAATATTAAAAATAATAATAATAATGATTACAGGTGTAATATAGGCTTTATTCTTCATTGGGAAAACGGCTGTGAAGAGTTTACCTTCAAATGCTTGTTGGATTATTTCATAAAAAAGGCCCACCAACGTACTTTCTGAGGAGGCTGAAGCGGGCTGTACTCAGTCCGCTCTCACCTTCCAATATCAAATAACAAGCTAAATCTTACTGGTGTTTCTTTATGGCCCATTGTCACCTTACAGTCAACACAAATCCCAAATTCCTAGAACCATTTAGTGTGTTGATATTGCTTCGACAACGACATCGGCTTCATTGACTTCGGCTTCATCATGACCGATATGGTCGATAATAAAACCAGATGCAGCCATCACTTCTGAACAGAAAATTAACAGAGGGCTCTTGTTTTCTTGTCCAATAATTTGTCCTCCAACAAACTTCTTTACATTTAGATATGCTTTATATGGCTTTTTCTGAAGAGGCTGATATCTCACCTGCTGAATTCTACAAGATGATGCTGTAAATCCTATCACCAGAAAAAGAAAGGCCAGTCTTAAATGGAAAATTATGTTTTTGACGCTTCACAAAAGGCACAATTTAGAATCACATTAAACTCCCCCTTGCCTCGGGTTCACTGCGAGTAGATTTTGACATGCTTTTTTATGCCAGCTTTGACACTGTACATAAATAAAAATAATAAAATGACTGCTTATTATTCCAGTCACACATCTCTTCCCATGCATAAGTGCTTAGGCGGCACATGAATTATGAAAAGGCATCAATATGCAACGTCAAATCCTTGCTATTTTTCTTCAAACTGTGTAAGGATCTGTGCAGGGATTTTCTTTGGCCAACAAGGACTTGTATCCTGGTAGGAATCTTATGTCTGCCTTGTGTTAGAACATCCTCGAATGTAGCGTCTACTTAAGATGAATCTGTGCAGCCTGTGGGCACTTCAAGCAAAATCCAATGTGAATCTGGCCGGGATAGTCTTTCATCATCATCTCTACTAAAGATTTAATACTGTCTGCATCCATTTGATGATCATTTCTGAGCATCAAAGGGATTAGCCTGTGCTTTTGATGTAACAAGGACAAACGTAATACATTTTTAGTGCCTTAGCAGAAAGTATCCTTAAAGTTCTTTATTATGGCAAGTTTTTTCTAATTTGTCATTGGTTCTGATAGTATTATATAAGGTACAAGCTAATTGCAGATTTTATTGTCTTCTTCTTCTCCATGTAGCGCTTCTGCTGTGTCAGTGGCAAGCCAACTGCCAACAGGATGTTATGAAAGAAGAGTGGGACAGGGTAACGGTCTGGAAAAATGCTGGTTAGAAGATGAGTGAGGACATCATCACACTGGGAGCTCAAGTTAACATCATCTGGCTCCTCTATTTCAGCAGAAGGCTTGAACTATGTGAAATGGGAAAATTCTATGGACAATATTATACATAATAAATATTATAGAAGTATAATGACTGACCTTAGCCAAACAGTAAATCCAAACTGCAAAGTCTAGCTGGTACGTTCTGCATTCAAACAGATACGCTTAACTGAATACTGTAGAGTACTGTAAGTCTGCCAGGCCAGTAGAGGCGCTGTGAGCCCTACCACTTCCAATACTAGAGTAATTACACATAATAAGAAGTAATGGTGGGGTCCGCTACTATATATTATTACTCAAAGCGCTTTACCAGTGTTACAGCTGACCACCGGAGGCAAGGTGGGTTAAGCGTCTTGCCCAAGGACACAACAACAGTATAAACTGTGGGGAGAGTGGGATGTTATGATGTTTTGGGATGTTTTGAGCGGGGATCGTACCGCCCACCAGCCGGTCGAAGGAGAGCCGTTCTACCCACTGAGCTACTGCCGTATTTTAATACAGACATTCAAAAAAAATATGACAGCCAGCCCTTTGTGATATGTGTATCCAAAAAAATATGCTCCACTTTACATATGCAGGCTGACTCATTCAAGTCGATACTATTTTTAGCAGCAGCTTGATGCAAGTGGGCTTAAAAAGCCATTTCAAGTTAATGCCATCAAAAGGTACACACATACAAAGGTAACACTGCAAAAAAGCTCTATAACTGATTGCTTTGTGTAGGAGAGTATGAGAGGCATTCTTGTATCTGAATAGAAACTGTGCCAGAATCAATAGTGGTAGTGCCACAGGGAGGTAACAAGCAGCAGGGATGGGAGTCCTCCTGCCAGGCTCCCCTGCGCCTTTGGATGGGGGTGTGTGCATTCAATAACACAATTACAAACCCTGCAAATATTGTTCATTCTACTCTCCTCACTGCTTCTCTGAAGATGACAAGGCACACAGACGAGAAGCACAGCCCCAAACTGCAGATATACAAGTGTCTGCAGTGTATGCCAAGTTAGTGTATAGAATTAACATTGGTCATTCATGAGGCTAACAAGAGCATGATGTTCACTCTCCACACACACACAAACTGAACAAAAATTTAAATGCTACACTTTTGTTTTTGCCCCTATTGTTCATGAGCTAAACTCTTTTTTAACTTTTTCTATGTACACAAAAGGCCTATTTCTCTAAAGGTTCACAAATCTGTGTTAGTGAGCACTTCTCCTTTGCCGTGATAATAAATCCACCTCACAGGTGTGGCATGTCAAGATTAGAAAGCATGATTATTGCACAGGTGTGCCTTAGTCTAACCACAATAATAGGCCACTCTAAAATGTGCAGTTTTATCACACGGCACAATACCACAGATGCGGCAGGTTTTGAGGGTGAGTGCAATTGGCTGACTGCAGGAATGTCCACCAGAGCCGTTGCCCGTGAATTGAATCTTCATTTCTCTACCATAAACCGTCTCCAAAGGCGTTTCAGAGAATTTGGCAGTACATCCAACCGGCCTCACAACTGCAAACCACACCAGGACTTCCAAATCCAGCATCTTCACCTACAAGATCCTCTGAGATCAGCTACCCGGACAGCTGCTGCAACAATCGGTTTGCAAAAATCAAAGAATTTCTGCACAAACTGTCAAACTGTTTTAAGGAAGCTCTTCTGGTTGTCGTCCTCATTGGGGTCTCGACCTGACTGCAGTTTGTTGTCGGTGTGGACCAACATTCCACAGGCCATAGTCAACAACCTGATCAACTCTATGCAAAGGAGATGTGTTGCACTGCGTAAAGTTACACAAGATACTAATTGGTTTTCGGACTTCCCCCAATACAGTGAAAGTGCTCATTTTAGAATTGGCCTTTTATTGTGGCCAGCTTAAAGCACAACCTGTGCAATTAACATGCTCTCTAATCAGAATTTTGTACATAGAAAAAGTCTTAGATATAAGTTCAGCTCATGAAAACAATACAAAAACAAGTGTTGTTTTAAAATTTTTGTTCAGTATACATCTTGTACTGCTTGACCATTTGTCGAATCTGCCATGCATTATTTAGGCAGAAACAAGCTTCTTGTTCAATATGGCCCGGCTTGGTGTAAAGACTGAGGTAAAGAGGGAATAAAGAAGATATTTTTTTAACAGTATAACAGTTTTGTTACCCATGATGTCCTTTAAGAAAGTTAATGTAGCACCAAACACATTCCTTAAACCAAAACCGATGTAACTAAAAGTATGAAAAGATTTCCTACCACACAGATTTAACTATGGAATATTTTAGCACAATTTTCACATTGAATCCAATAAATTGTGTTTATTACATTAAGTCACCTTTTTGTTTTCCCAAACCCACTAAAATGGCATGTCAAAAAGATAAATAAAATTTTTTCAGTATTGAAAAACACTTTTTTAACAGTATATCAAACACTGTTAAATTCGATCACACTCGCACTGTCTATAGCTACGCCCCTGCCCGCAGTGTGAATACTGCTGAAAGGATGTCAGGACACTAAAGGCGCAATGCCAGCCAAAACACGTGAGCTAGTTAGTATATTATTTGGTCTTTCGTTTCTTTACATTCTTGTGGTTTTGAAATAGGTTTTAGTTTTGGCAAATGCTGTATTTCGACGCTAAGCCCTCAATATTGCCCATTAAACGTGTTTGTAGTATTCTGGGATGCTGTGTTGTTTTGGAAGGGCGGGGAGATGCGATGCCCACAACCACGCCGCTTCCCTCTCACTACTGTCCTCTCTCATCAATTGTATCCCTTCCGTCACTTGTTACCTTGCGTTTTCTGGTCTCGGCTGACCCACTCCACACGAAACACTGATAAATAACCCTTAGGTTTTGCTTCCAGTTGTCCACTTTGAAATTGTTGACATGGGGGCAGCCCGCAGGACTCATGGTAGTCTCAGCATCCGGCTTTACTCCCCCTCAAGGCGGTGAAACCTGCACAAATCCCTCCGCACAGGACACGCCAGGTTGGTTGTATCCACCGACGGCTGCACCCCGGCTAACTGGACATGTCCTGGCCGCAGCGGTGGACTCATACGCAGGACAAAATATAAACGTGTTTTATCATTATAACCAAGTCAAGCATAAAAAGTAACGCGAGTTCCGTCTAGTGGTATACACGCAGTTCTTCCACATTCGCTGACTTACATGTTAGCAAGCTGGCTAAGTTGGTTAGCATTGGAATTTCAACAGTAGCTTACACTGTATCACAAAGACCAGCCCAATTCATAAAACCAACCAATAGCTTGAAAGAGCTGCATTTGATTGACGCGTGACAACACCCGAGTTCCGCCCCTTTGAAGTGTGTACTCTGTCGTGATTGGCGTTCTTCCCGCAAACCACATCCGCCTGTAAAAGGATGCTCATTGGCTAAAGGACAACTCAGCATCATCGCATCAATCAAGAAAGGCTACAATATCACGACTAGGAATAAAAAAAATATTTTTTTTTTTACAAGATATATATTCATACGATAGAATAAAATTGGCTTCTTTTTACAAAGGCAAAACCAGAAATAAATTCTTAAACAATTTATTATAACAGATCCACAATCGCAAAGCTCAAGCTCCCAAATGACATGACAGTTTACTTTCATCAGCTCACAAGCTGTCAAAACGGTTTTCTGTACAGTGCTCAAGCGACCTCTAGTGGACCCGGTCTAAAAAATAAAAAATAAAGAAAAAACAAAGCAAAAAAGGGGGGAAAAAGGAGGGGGAGAAACAAGAACATATCAGTGCACCAGATTGTTAACGCTCCTCTGTTGTACCGATTTTAGTCAAAGGGCATGTCCGTGTGTGTGCATGTTTGATACTGGTATCTACAAGAAGGGGTTAGAGGAAAACTTTCATTGCGAACTTTACAAATGTCCAATGTATATCAGCATTATTCCTCATAGACATAGTTGTATCGCCACCTCACATTTAATGCCCTCTATTTACGACCATCATGCAGCGGAACCAAAACAAACAGTGAGCTTATTCACACATATGTTTGGAACAAATAAGTCCAGTTTTTATTATGGTGGTTTGTGTTAATGTAGCAGTGGTGCTCCAACCTGGACATTGATAAATAAAACACTGAGAAAACTGTTTTTTTCTGTTTCGTTATCCTTAAGACACTGTGAAGAAAGAATAACCAAATTTTATCATCATTCCACACATTTAGATTTTCCTTGTCCAATGTCCTTATGCAATAGAATGTTTGTTTTTTCCTCTTTAAAAAAAAAAATCCAACTCATCCCGGGAAGAACGTGTTGGGTGGCTCTGGCGTTCTGTCCCTGTCCAAGGCCCCTCAGGAATAACTTGACGTTTTGCTACCAACATCATCCTCCTGCGATCCCATACTCTGGAGAACACATAAAGAAGTTACATGAATTAATACTTTTACCAAAATAGTAAAGCTAGACACATTTGTACAGAATAGAGGTTTCTACGGTTCCCCTGGGGTTGTGTTGAAGCTTGGACAACAAGCAATTTAGAAACTTGTAGTCAGAGCCTTATTGAGAAAACAAAGTTATGAACAAAAGCCACAGACACTGGATAAGACTGTCTTTTGAGCTTCTAGAGAATGTTAGAAAACATCTAAAATCCTTTGCCAGTTGGGGAACTGCCAAGTTTTCATTTACATCCAATTGATAGAAAACCAACACAAACCACAAACTATGGTCTGCTTAAGACGTTTTTCTAGGGGGGTTTCACACCTGCATAGTTTGGGCTGGACTTTCTGGTTTGGACCAAACAGCTGCATTCTGGTGCAGAATCACCAAGATCTGATTTGTTTGTAGTGTAAAAGCATTAGTTCTGACTTTCTAAGCCAATACAGGAAGTCACTGCCAATTAAACTCACAATGAAGAGCAAACAAAGGTATCCGTAGAGTTTAAAAATACATTGTTGTCATGACAACAGTGAACACAGCTTTGTGTGACATTTTATTATCTGAATCTGTGCAATAGGGATAAATGGCATGTGTGATTATCTGTATTGAGTCCAAGACAAATTTCCCCACAGGGAAAATATAGTTTGTTTTACCATTAACCAAACCTTAATGAACCAAATTAATATGGAGTAACAAAGTGTGACTTTTTAGTGCAAAATTTCAGATGTAAAAATGCCTTAAGGTAAAATGAAAATGATGATGACACTCGACTCTGTGCCACTGTGTGTGAATCCTAGATAAAACCCGTCTCAAAACGTACTACAAAACTAGTTGAACCAACCCTAAATATGTCTCTCCTACCCAGCTAGATAAAACCTAACAATCCCGGTCTGGATCAGTTGTATCAAAAAGCGGATTAACAGCTAGTTGAGTTAACCCTGCGTTTCTCTGTGGAGCACGTTCACATGAAGCAGGAGGAGTCGGCACTAAACAACCAATCAGCGACATTTTGGAGAACGTCAACATGAGGAAAAACACTAAAGTAGGCTACACTAAACTCCTGCAAAACAAACAGTATCAGAGACTGAATGAACAGCATACACTCACAAAGAGCTAAACCCTAACAACCAACAAAAGTGTGGAGTCTACGTCCTAAATGCTGCAATAAAAATAAAAAACCCATTTAAAGCATAGTGTTATTCAGGTGTTTAAACATCTAATTTACAATATGACATGACTTTACAGTGTCACTAGTTCTCTGTACATTTGTGCTCCAGTCAGCTGGCACTTCTTTTCTTCTCTCCCCATTCTAAGTCAATAGGAAGCAGTGGACCGGAATGGACAAACCACAGAGACAGTGCACAGTGTCTGTTAGGGGTGTAACGATACACCAATGCCACGGTTCGGTTCAGATCACGGTTTTGGTGTCACGGTTCGGTTCGGTTCTGTTTGCTGTGGGGGCAGGGTTCATTGCAGGGCACCGGCAATAATAACACTAGATTCACTTTAACTTAATAAAAACAACAACAATAATTTAACTTATTAACTTTATCTTTATTTACTTAACTTTATACATTGGCTTCACGTTTTCTTTAGAGCAGTTAGCACACCTGTGACAAAATAAAATGAACGTTGGGCCGGTGCAGCAGGGGGCGGGGCGCGTTCGGTTCGACATGCGAGTATCGCGGTTCGAACTGTGGCTGTGGGTTCGCGGTTTTTCGGTTTGGTTTGAATATCGTTACACCCTTAGTGTCTGTGCATTTGTCTCTTTGATAATAAATTTTTTTTCAAATTGTCCGGTAAGAATTTAGTGTTCTTAAAGAGTCCTATCTTACGCTCACAAAACAATAATGCAGACAGCAGTTATTTTCATACTACAGTTACACAACTCATCGACTACTACATTCATTAATTTTCTTCTGCTTAGTCCTGTTAGGGGTCGCGGGTGACTGGAGCCTATTCCAGCAGCAATGGGCACTGAAGCGGGGTACACTCTGGACAGTGGCTAGTTTGTCTCTAAATGTCAGCCCTGTGACTGACAGTGATAAACAACCATTCACTCTCACATTCATTAACTAGGGACACTTCAGAGTCGCCAATTAACCCACACATGCATGTGTTTGGACGGTGGGAGGAAGCCGAATACTCGAAGAGAACCCACTGTAACACAGGGAGGACATGCAGATTCCTCACAGAAAGACTGGAGTTTGCTGAGGATGTTTGAGTGAACTACTACATGTGTCACAAATAAATATGTACCTAATCAAACAACTTAAATAGAGTTACAAAACTTGCTAGTGTGCAAAATTAATTCACCACACACTCTTGAAGACTGTAAGAAATACTACATCACAAATGATTAAGATATTGTTATTATAGAACATATTATCAGGACTTCAAAATTCAGAACCTTTCGGAAATACTAGAAATATAATTATATATATATATTATTAAATAAAAATAAAAATTTACAAAAGGGAAATGTTCAAATGTGCCTCACCTTCTGCACAAACTGTGGGTTTACTGTGATTTCTTGATCCATAGATTTTAACTTTTCATCCAGCTCTATACATTTCAACATCTGAAAAGACAAGGTAACATTTCAACTTATACAAAAAGATTTTATGAGAGGGTTTCAAGGCAGCACTGAAAACAAAAATCAAACCTCTTGGTCAATTTTGTGGAGCATGGCAGGGTTGTTGTATTTTTCGGGATTATCATGGAAGCACACCATGCCATCCTTTTGGTTAATGCTAGCGTAGATTTCACCATCTTCAATCTACAAGAGCCACAAAACAAAGCAATTGTATATTACAGATGTTTAATATACTGCTTCTGGATTATAGATAGTATGGACTTTTTATACATTAACAATTTAATTTTCAATTTACCATGTGTAAGACATATTTCTCTGCCTCTTGAGGGCCAGACAGCTGCACTCGACTCGCCATATCTTGCAAAGACAACGTCAAGAAAGTCTGGAAAGTCAAGAAAGTCAGCTTAAAACATTAGACCAAATCAAATCAGACCAGATCAAATTTTAGAATAAAAGCAGAGACCCTTGCAAAATGAAGTGGATCTGGAAATAAACACAACTTCCACAAACACAACCAATCAAAAATGTTTATATAAAGGGCAGGCTTTATGCAATGCTCCGTTTCTCTGATTGGTTGTCTAATTTTAGTCCAGCGGCAGTTTATTCAGCATATGTTGCCACTACCTCCTGAATGGTTATACATCTCTTCTAATTTATTCTGTGCCAAATTGATTCAAGGGAATTGACAAACATAATGAGTCTAAAAAATAATTACACAAAAAAAAAAGAATTCTGATCTTTCATGTCTTTATTGAGAACAACCAAAAAAACTCAGTGCTTGAGGAAAAAGTATGTGAAGCGTTGAGTTGACCTCAAAAAAGACAATTGGAGTCAGGTTTTAGCAGTACACCTGGATCATTAAGATAATACGTTTGAAAGTGTGGACTACAGCTACTCTGATAAAAAACCCTCAAACCTTTGGAGTTTGCTCTGCACAAGAAGAACTTGCTTATGTGAACCATGCCTCGCCAAAAAGAGCTTTCAGAGGAGCTACGATAAAAGAATTGTTGCTACATAAAGCTGGAAAGGGTTATAAAGTGATTTCAAAAACTTTAGAAATTCACCAGTCTACAGTTAGACTAACAATCTACAAATGGAGACGCTTTGGAACTCCTACTACTCTACTAAGAAGTGGGTGCCCAGTCAAAATGGCACCAAGAGCACAACAAAAACTCATCAATGAGGTATAGAAACAACCCCGAATGACAGGCATCATTGAAACTTGCTAACATCTCTGTTCATGAGTCTACAATACATCAAACACTGAACAAGCAGGGTCTCCATGGGAGGACATCAGTGGTATTGGCACAATGTTTTCTGGACTGATAAAACTAAGATTGAACTATTTGAAAAGGGCACAGCATATCATCATAAAAACATCATCCCAACTGTAAAGTATGATGGAGGAAACATTATGATTTGGGTTGCTTTGCTGCATCAGGGCCTGCCCAGCTTCAATCATTGCGGGAAAGATGAATTCCCAAGTATATCAGACAATTCTTCAGGATAATGTGAAGTTGTTTGTACGTCAGCTGAAACTGTGTAGAAGGGGGAGGGTCAACCAGTTATTAATTCTAAGGGTTCACTTACTTTTCCACTGCCATTTTGAATTTTCAATGGGTGAGTTCAATAAAGACCAGAATTTTTTTTGTGTAATTATTTTAGACACAATATGTTTGTCAATACCCTTGACTTAGATGAAGATCAGATCACATTTAAAGACAAAATAATTTAGAAAACCTTGAAATTACAGAAGGTTCACATACTTTTTCTTGCCACTGTACTTGGCAACATGAATAGTCTTTATAGATCCTAGAAACAGCTTATTTTAGATTTTTTTGCTTAAATGCCTAATCCTATGAGAAACCCACCTTTGTTAGCCTCTGGATATTTTTCTTGTAGAGGGAAGAGAGGCACTGTTTGACCAGGCCTGTGTTGCTGTCTCGTGTGAAAGTCTCGCTGTGTTTGTTGACCACGCCGCGCAGCTCGGCAGGGTTGTTGGTGGTGTAAACCTGAGCCAACTCGTGATAAGCATTGCTCAAGGGCTGGAGTTGAGAGAGATAAAAGAAAAAAACAACATACATTAAGAGAGCTAGCTTGTGTGCAATGCCAACATTACAGTTCAGGTAAGAATGAATGAATATTCCATCTTCTTTCGATCCCTACCTTGATGAACCTCCCTACAATTTGTGAAGTGTATTTAGGCAGCTGCTGCACTTTGCCGTGGAGAATAAGAGACACCAGAATGTATTTCTTATAGGCTTCCAACATAATGTGACTCACTGCCATTGCTGGAGTGGTTATTGCCTGTGATAAAAATCAACAATTATAACAATAATTATTAAAATAACAATATTTATGAACATTAAGATTGGAGAAATTGGAGTAATGCGCAATTGTGGACCATTACCTGTTCATAAAAATACAGTGCTCTTTCAAAATTTTTGAGGCCCGTGTAGATCATGCCACCGTAGTAGTAGTAACATAAAAAGTGCTTTGCGTCATAGGCTCCATTTTCTTTACAGATGTCCATCATGTCCAGCTCCAAGAATGGCAGTGCAGGCTTAAAACACTTTGCTAACAAGCACAGCTGGAGGAAGACAAATGGGTAAAGTGAACAGATGGCATTCTACTATACATTTAAAAAAATAATAATTTTTGAATAAACATGTCAGCTAATATGTTTGTATTTTATTTATTTAACACTGTGTAAAAAAAAAAAAAAAAAAAAAAAAAAAAAAAGAACAATCTTAGTTTAAGGTGTCTGTCACTCACCTGACACAGGTCTGCGTGAACTGAGGTAAGTTGGTTTGTGTTCATCTGCATTTTGTCTATTGCCTGTTTTAGGACTACAACACCCCTCAATGGCTGTAGAAAAGAAAGGAGAGTTAAGAGTTATTTATCTTCGGTATAAGGACGCCTGTCGTACAAAAAAATTAAATAAAAAATTTGATGTAGTACATAAAAATAGATACAGGTCAAGCCAGTACGAAGCATAAATAAAATTAAAAAAATGGACTCGTCTTACCTGTTTCCGCTCTACAAGGGCATTTGTCAACTGGTGGCAGAGACCAGCAACTGAGGCACAAAGAGAACAAAAAGAGGGTGATAAGAGGTAATTTACTGGTGCAGTTTGTGTTTAGTAAGCCCTGTGTACTATATTACTGATACCCAATAAATATTCCTATAATAAATAAATAGTTTTAGTCAAGCCAGAAGACAATAAATACTAAAGTAGTTTACTTTTCAGAGACAGACTGCAACGTTTTGTCTGTGAATGATTGGCAAACGAGTAAGTAAAGATAATTTAATGACAATGGCGAGAGCTAATACGTCTAATTAGTGTAGACATCTTTTAAAGGCTAATTACGGAGCCGTCAGGCAGACTGGCACAAGACTCAGGCTTAATGAGAGCTTACAAGTGTCTGTTGCATATCTGATGTGCTCCCCGTTGCAGGTACTGATGAAGAGCTGGACTTGGGAGAAGAGCGTCTCGAAGTCGGGGATGTTTGGCATGGAGAACTTCACAAACCTGAGAGAGAAAAAAAAAATAAAATAGAAAAACTATGACTTAAGAGAGAAAAAAAAGGGTGGCACTTTTGCAGATGTAGATAGTAGTAGATCCTAATAATTGTCCAAATGACGGTCAAAATTACTAAAAAATACTGAATCCAAACACTTTTTATGGTAACATTACCATTAGACTTTAACAAAATAACATTATTTCCACAAACAGTCACAATAATAGTACATTCATCCTTTGCATTTACAAATAATTGGTTGATCCCAGTCCATGTGGGACCAAACATATAACTTAGTGGGGGCCAGTAAAGCTAGTGGAAGTGAGTTCACTCAGATTATCTTGATAGTTTATAATTAGATTCTAATATCATTTCCTGATATTGCGCAACAAAAGCCCTGCAGATACATTATGTTGTATTTAACCAAACCCTGTGGAAATAGGTATAATGGTATTTTGTTTATTAAAAAAAACTGAAACAAACATCACATAAGTTTATAAAAGCCCTAAACCTGGGTTTGATCCTCAAGCAGGGCCTTTTTGTGTGGAGTCTCCCCGTGTGTGTCACTAAAGACAATAGCCCTTCCCCCTGTCATGGGGCCAGGTTGTCATTGTAAATTAGAATTGGTTCTCAACTGACCAACCTGGTTCTTAAACAAAATAAAATCAAACAAACATTCTCCTGCAGTGCTCAGTTGGTCTGTGCTCTGGGCACAAAGCAAGATTTTTTTGCACTGGAACCAACATAGTGTTAAAATTAAGTGTTTTATTTACTGTTCCTTGGTTGTTTTATTTACTGTACCTGGGTTGTTTTATTTATCTTGCTGGGAGTTGTTTTAATTTGGCTTATAACTGTCAGTTTGAGTGATTGAACATTGTCCTAATTACATTACACCCAGATAAAACAGGGAGAAAGCCAAGTACTTACAGCACGGCCAGTACACCTAGGGAGTGCTCCTGGATGTCCAAGGCCCCCAGCACCGTGTCCAGGTGAGACAGATTTTTGGCCAGCAGCTCCCCGCTCTTGTTGATCAACTCACACAGCTGAGTCATCTGGCCTGAAGGTAAAGAAACCGATTAAAGCCCTAGAAAGTAAAGTTCAAACACTACCAACCTTGTTGAATCTCCGTCTTACAAAACAGTGGGCAAAAGATGTTTTTATCTTGTAAGCAACACAAAAAACGTGGTATAACAAGTTTGGTTTATCTTTTCTTTGTAATTGTATCTGTACTTAATCCTTCAATATGCAATTGTGTTTTATTTCTAAATTGCTGATATAAATTTTCTACAAAAATCTAGAATTTTAATCCAGAGGTTTGATATTTTTGCTTAAATAAAATATGAATTTTCAACTAGATAGATAATTACGTTAAATCATTTTAAAACCAAAATATACAAACTTGTAGGTTCAGACTGAGTCTGCAAATTAATGTTGTCTCAGTTATAGTTATAACTGTGTATTTCCTCATAGCAACAACCGCCAGACAATTGATTACGAACGTACAAACTAACGAATTAAAAACTAACGTATTAACAAAAAGTACCATTTAAAATAGTTGTTTGTGGATACAATTTAATCTAAATCGGTCGGTCAAGTGTCCTGTCAAGGCCTTGCAACAGAGGTATGGCAAATGCGATTGACAGACGACTTTGAACCAATTAAATTCACTAATTCATCTCGTCAGCCAATCATGTAACGCCAGGGCGGGACTACCGGTAGGCAGTCCCCAGAAATAATTTTCCAGATCAAAAACAAAAAGTATGATTTTGAGGTACTGTTAAATCAGCTACCTACTTTGAGGTTATCCTCCGTGACACTGCTGGAAAATGTGTCATTTGGCGACACTTTACACAACTCTCACTTTCGAATTTAGTCGTTTTTGGCGTGTGTTTACATGATAAAGCAAAAGAGGGCTCTGACCAGTTTGGCTGCCTAGCTATCGGCAAGGCATTGGATAGCATAAGCTAGCTCACTAGCTAATACTTCCCACTCGAATAAGTTTGCCATCCCTACCTTGAGCGGAGAGCTGCCGCACATTGTTCACAAATTGCTCCAAGGCTGAAGCCATTATTTCCTGGATCCAAAGTGGAGGTAATTTGCACTGTTTTTCATTCAAACGTCAGAAACAACTCCGTCCGGACTGAGACAGGGGGCCACACAGCCGCCACTGATGTAAAGTTATCGCGAGATCTTAAGAAAAGAAGAGACAGCCGCGAGATTTGTCAGGGCAACGACTGGATTCTTAAAGGCACATACACTTTCATTGGCAGTCCAAGATATACCTATATTTTGTTCTTCCAATACTAATGCTACAATATAGGGTAATTGTGTAATTTTTATTCGTCCAAATTCTGGACCATAGAGGATTATTTTAAATTGCACTGCTTTGAGATAAAAAGTGGGAACAGACTCAGAGTCTTTTAACAAAGATGTCTAAAATAGCAAGAGAGTCTCATCCATTTTGCCATTCTATTTAAATGATTAGTTATTTTTTTTATTTTAAAGCTCTTAATGCACTCCTTTATTTATTTTTTAAATAAGCAGTGGGGCGATTGTGCATTTGCTGCTGCTGTTCCTAAACTCTAAAACACCTGTAGACCTGCGTGTTCTCACGCCCTTTTCAAGTCCAGGTTAAAGATCTACTTATTTAGACTGTCTTTTAACACATTGTAACACTGTGTCACTTTCAGATTCCTAGTTTTGGTTTGTTTCTTTGGTTATTGTTTTCTTTTTATATATTTTTATAGGAAACTTTCTCCTTTTAAATGTAAAGCAATATTGTCCTCCTTTTGGTTATTGTAAAGGGCTGTACAAATAAAGATTGACTAATGTATTAAATACTAATCTTGTTATATCTGTACATTTTAGTAATTACATATTAAATACATTAGGCACAAATATTTATTTCTAGGGAAACAGAAGTTCAAAGAAGTTGAAAGAAATGAAAGAAGGCAAAGTTTCTGACTGGTAACAGCATTTTCTTCCTGTTCTACTGTAGGACACTCCAAATTCCTAGCACCACTCAAAATACATACATACGTGGATGTTAAGTGTACAGTAAATGAATGTGAGACAGAATGGTTGTCAGTGTATGTTTCTAAATGTTAGCCCTGCGATTAAATGGTGAGTGTCATCGCCTCAAGGCCAAAGTAACTGTGTTATACTCAAGCTTACCAGAACCTGCAGAAGGATAATGTTACAAAATTAACAATGAACATTTATTAAAACATTTATTTGCCTAATTTTATGATTGTGTAAAATACTGTATGAATGTATGACTTATAGTTTTATGATTTTATTTCTGCATAAGGGTTACTAGTCCTATCAGTCTAACGCTTGATGAGGCAACCATCTCGTTCCGCGGACGATCTTTGTTCGAGGCAGTTGCACAGTCCTTGCTACAGTAGCAAGCTTACCCTGCTGTTTTGTCGTTTGTGGCAACACAGCAGCGATTATCACATACACTACAGCCCTTAAAAAATTCATTTAGACTTTTGTAGACTACACTGGCAAGCAATGCAGTGTTTGCATAAAATTGTTAGCCCGGGCATGTTACATTTGACCTGCTTGCCGCTCTGACAATAGCCGTCACACCGCACCGCTAAAATTAGCTACCGACTGTTAGCTCTACTCCAGCTGACAGGCAGACCTACTCACAATGAGAAACTTTAGCTGGCATTAGCACAAAAAAGTCAACATATTTAATAAATCAAGTGTTTGAGAAGCATTGCCTCTAGTTGCCCCACTAGTTGTTTGGGTAAGCTTCTACGTAATTGTCGTCAGGAGTGAATTATGTTGCTGTGTACTACACGCCTACTCGGAAGAAGGCACACTTTTCATCATTGTCCGTTTAAGAGGATTTGCGTAAACATGTCGACCTCCTCCTCCCTCGCCTCGGGTATGAGACTGCGGGTTTTGGTTGACATGGACGGTGTCCTGGCGGATTTCGAGGGGGGTTTCTTGAAGAAGTACCGTGCCCAGTTCCCGCAGGAGCCGTACATCAGCCTGGAGGAGCGGCGGGGGTTCTGGGTGTCTGCGCAGTACGGCCAGCTCCGGAGTGACCTGTATGTAAGTGTCATGGTGGGTTTGTGTTGTGTGAAAGGTTACAGAATACCTCAACCGATGGCATAAGGTCAATATAATTAACAGATTCATTTAATTATTTTAGCCTTGTACAGACTATAAATGAGATGAAGGAAGGCTTTATGTATTCAGTAATGCAAATAACAAGGAAGTAAAGAATACAACCCAAATTATTGTTAGCCCATAAGAACAATGTTGTTTCACAGAAGCCCCCATTATGACATATACTGTATACTCACATGGATGCCCTGTTTCCATACACATCTTTGGTTTCTGACTGTGTGTGTACGCTTGTGTGTTTTGATTACAGGAGAAAGCCATCAGTATCTGGGAGTCCAAGGACTTCTTCTTAGAGCTGGAACCCTTACCAGGCGGAGTGGAGGCAGTAAAGGAAATGGCCAAGATGGACAAGTACGTCCCGTCTTATCTGATATTTAACTTAATGGTTGCCTTGTCTAACTGACGTGCCGTGATTACATGTGTTCTGTTGATTACTTTTAGCGTGAGTCAACCTGGAGAATAGGCTGTTTTTATTATTTTTTTGCATTCTCGAAGACACAAAAAACATGTGTACTTTGACCATTGATACTTTAACAATCAGTAACATAGTGGTGTCTCGTGTTTAATCCCCAGTTATCTGGCAGAGTATGCATTTGATAATTTCCCATTAGTCCATGCCTGAAGTAGATAAAGAAGATATTTGTATCTTTATCCTTTTTTCCACTTTGCCTTGTTGTTTCTCTTTGTTTTTGCAGTACTGATGTCTTTATTTGCACCAGTCCTATAAAACATTACAAACACTGCCCATTTGAGAAGGTAAAAGCTTCAGATTAACTGTCTCTTGGTTCCCTTTTGGAAATGATTAGGTTTCCATTTTCTAATCTGAGTGCCTTGTTGTGCGTCTTTTTTCTTTCAGTATGCGTGGGTAGAGAAACATTTTGGCCTCGATTTTCCGGAGCAGGTCATCCTGACCAGAGACAAGACGCTGATCAGTGGAGACATCCTCATTGATGACAAACCAGACATTCTAGGTGAGAACATGGTTGTGTGTGAACACGTATTGTTCTGGCATAAAGTTGAGCTGACATTGGTGTGACGACAGAATACTCACAGGATAGGTACTGTCTGTACTGGGATAGTGGCACGCACCTGTTAGCTGGTGTTAAAATAACCAGATCTGCAGTATTTTGCATGTTACAACAGACCATTTTTTGTTGACTGCCGTCTTGGCTGGCGAAAAAACAGTGAAACATTGAAGTCTGTAACTATCACATTACAAAGCACTAAGACAAATGAGATCACAAAGGTGTTAAAAGAAATAAATGATATGTGGCTAAATGTTTGCTTGTTAGAGCTGCCAGTTGCTGGAATTATATTAGTGTGGGCTGTGTTAATACCTTCTGGCTCATAATATACATTTGGTTAATACTTTTCCTGTTTTTGTTTTAGCCTTTTTATTTTAGAACAGATACCGAACACTTAAAGATAAATTTCCAATGTAGCAGAGACATAGCAGAAATGTTAGCACACTTCCACAGCGGGAGAATAACAAGATACTGTACCACAATCCGACTAACGACCTATGTTTGTTCTATAAATTTGAGCCATCAGTGTCAAATGTCAGTCGCTTAGACTCACACGTCGTGTTGTTGAGAGTTGTGTGAAACATAAAGCCTGTGAGCCCCGTAAGGTGTGTTAGTGTAGTTTGTCTCATTACCTTCTGTAAACCT
This sequence comes from Neodontobutis hainanensis, assembly GCA_024349245.1. Taxonomy (NCBI): domain Eukaryota; kingdom Metazoa; phylum Chordata; class Actinopteri; order Gobiiformes; family Odontobutidae; genus Neodontobutis; species Neodontobutis hainanensis. Next base: position 123,281 of record JALDNG010000406.1, on the reverse strand, counting down.
CATGTCTGACAGGGTTTAACTGTCTTGACATACACTGCTTTTTTACAGTGTATGGGCCATATCTTCCCAATCAAAACACATGAATCGGGCGGAGACGGAACAGAGATTTAAAATTTGAAGTATTGAGGCCTGTAAACATGAATTGAATGACTTGTGAAGTAGCCTATACAGTCTAGCCCGGTGGTTCTCAAAGTTTTTACACCAAGTACCACCTCATAAAATATTTGTCTCTCCAAGTACCAACATAATGATCAACATTTAAATACAGTAGCATAGTAGGCCTAATTATTCAGCTAAAGTTAAAAAACGAAGCAGTTTATTCCAAATAAGTAAATGTATTGTTGTTAAACACTGTAAATGCACGGTTTGAACATCAACACTGCACTTACATACAGGTAAATTAAAAATATATATATAATTAAAATGTATTAAACATATAAAGTTTAATATAAACTGTACTGTACTTTACAAATTTTAATTTTTAAAATAAAATTAAATATGATGCGTGTCATCTCTTTGGCTAAAGGTAGACACAGTTGTTCCCCAGTTGTGTGCGGCTTTGGCGAGCTGGAGGCTGGCACGAAATGAAGCTTCCTGCTTTGATTATGGGTGTACCACAGGATTGAATGGTGGACTTTGAATGTTTCAGTTCATCACGTTTTTGTAAAAAAAAAAAAAAAATCACTGGTTTGTCCTTAAGTGCCGTGTGTTTGGTTAGATGTCGTATGTGATGCGATGGTTTCATACATTCATTGCTAAGAACTTTGCCACAACACACACTGCGGCCTCTCTCCCGCTACAAATAAATCTGTTGTAGTTCGAGTCATAATTTCTCACTTTTTTGTACCGTTTGCTGCTGCTCGCAGATGCTCCGGTGACATCGCTGGAGCTATCAAAGCCACTGTTGGCACTTGTGCTCAGTTCACTTTAGTCCTCTTCAGTTCTTGTGCTGGACACTTTTTCCTCCTGATCCACACTTCTCTTACCAGAGTGAAGCCACGATAGCAGTTTTGTTGAACTTTTTATAATTTATCCACCTCCACCTTTTCCCATTACAGCCAATTCATATGTAATTCAGCGATTCCTCTGCGTACCACTAGTGGGAGCCTACTAATGGTACGCGTACCACACTTTGAGAATCGATGGTCTAGCCTATTCCTGTGAATTGAGGTTCCGCTGTGAAAACACAAGCTTATTGTGTTTGAGTGGGATGCACATACAATATCTCCTGCTGTAGGGGGTCTAATGAATATTATGTTATCATTAGAGCCCAACCGATATGGATTTTTCGGGACTGATATTAGGGGGAAGTGAAAGGCCAAAAGCGCTGCACGTTTTATGACCATCAAATAATGGTTGAGGCTTGAGAGGATTTGATCCGGATCGCATGACATTTTCCATAATTACAAGCGCATTGTGTATAATATATGTTTGAACCGGCATTTCTAGGACGGCTATATATACACGGGCGTCCTCAGGTTACTATGGTTACGGACAACAGGCGGCAGATTCAACATATGTAGCGTGGCCTGATAATGAGTTAGAAACACTAAACTAAAATAAAAAAGTGGAGTCTCAGGGTCCTTTCAGGCTGTGATGGCAAAACATTACGGAGATTCACTGACGTTATGGACGGAGAGGGAATATTTATTTTATCAGAAAAATACAGCTCCTAAGCTTTGTGTCAAAGTTGAATGACACCACTTTATCATCCAGGTCGGGCAGTTGTGATAATCCCAGAATGAATCTAGAACTGAACCTTTATTATGATGGATGGATTAAAAAGACTCATAATAATGTTGTCAGTTGTCAACTTCGTTATTCTGTTGTAAGTTAGAAAATTTCCTTGTTTTTCCTGCATATTTTACCTCATTTAAACACGCAAACGAAGCAAGTAATTGGCTTGTGCCATTCGAGTTCCTTTGAACCTAACACATGTTAAGGTAATTAAAAACAGGAAATGTGTGAAAGAAGGTTTTGCGTTGTGTTTGTTTCTCTGTGAATCCTCAATACTGTAACAGAACTGATCATAAGCATTTTAATTCAAATGTTACCTCACTCAGGGAAAACACATGAAATAAATCTTTGTAATCTGATTTTGTATGTGTTTAAGATGAACCTGCAAATTGAACAGTTACAGTTTAGTTTTTGGCAACAACTAATGCTAAATAAATGCCCTCATGGTAAGAAAAGTTAACTAAGCTGTCCTCGACTGATTTTAGTTGACAACCCCTGCTCTATTCTCTTCCATAAATCCAATAAATTAAGCGTCTGTGCTCAGTTGTGGTGAAAAAACATTAACAGCCTCTTAAATCAGCAACATTTTTAAATAAATAATACATTTACTTCAAGGAAAACCATATTTTATTAACCACACATAAAGACAATGTTTTAATGATGATAAACTTAACTGTTACATTACATTCATTGTCAAAGTTTTAGCAGGATAATTACGCTTAGTCAGGCTTCCTAACTTCAACACAACCTGCGTGTGCTACAAATCTGATTCACAGTGCTTAGTTGCTCTCAGCTTTCTTTCCTCCTCGTCTCTGCTTAAAAACTAATGTGCAGCATGGTCTGTCTCATAAATTGTGGCATGATAACAGCCTCTGCTGGGCAAAGAGCATAATTACACCATTAACAAAAAAAAGCACAGGGCTTGATTTCAACACTTCACATGTCAAAATATAATAATAATCAGTTTACTTTTTTTTTAGTGTTTACTGGTGGTTTATCAATTTTGCACAGCATTTTCTATTAAGGAATTTCAGTTAAGGTGCTCCTTTGATTTGCGTAGGTAAATAAAATTAAGTGTCCCAGTTTTTTGGTTTGAAAATCTGGTCACCCTATTTTAAAAACAAACCAGTGTTTTTGTGCTTTAAGAAAGCTGTGGTTGTGAAAAATTTGGGCGGTAGATTACTCATTTGTTAGTAATGTTTCAGGATATAAACCCAGAGAGAATAGTTGAAATTATTTGTTTATTTTACATATTTCATTTTATAATTGTCTTTAAAATTAAGCAATTTAATAAAATGGATTTATTTTGAATTTATTTAACCAATAATAAAATAAAAATGTGCGTGTCAATAACTTCACGTCCTAATTGAATTTAATGACGTCTGCATCTGTCTGTGGTTGTGCACCTAAATTCACCTGCAATGTGCTTTAAAGAACAAAAACACACTGCTTCTTGTCAGCGCCAAGCCAAACCTCCTTTTTGAACCACCACCGGGCAGGAGGTAACTACGTCAGGCACAAGATGGCAAATATACAAAATGATGATAATAATAATAATAATTTTTATTTATATAGCACCTTTTTAAAAACAAGGTTTACAAAGTGCTTAACAACCAAGCCTAAAACATTCAACAGAGAAACAAAATAATAATCGGAGAGGAAGACAGACGGCCGTAGAGGTAAACACATGATTAGTACAAGGGGTAAGGCGGTAGGAGGCAACATAAGGAACGTAAAACTGTAAATAAATAAAAAAAAAACTTATACTAATAAAACTATAAATAATCAATAGACATAAATAAAACCTTTTAATAAATAATAAAATCGGATTAAAAAAATAAAAACACTTTGTTTTACAAAGTGATTTAAATGAAGACCTACTCAGGCAGGTTGTTCCAAAGTTGAGATGCTCTGACTGAAAAAGCCCTTTTGTCTTCAGCCTAAAACTTTGGAACAGCAAACAAAGACCTGAGGATCAAGGCTGCGATGTGGCTCGTAAGGTTTTTATGTAGCTAAAATTCAATTATGTAGCTTAAATTGGAAATTAAGTGTAAATTGTTTAAACCTACAGTTGTGCTCATAGTTTTAAATAATTTGTGATTTTAGTTTTTGTGCCTTTTTCTTTGGCCATTTTTTTGAGAAAATGAATGATAACACAAAAACGTTTTTATCACTTAAATAGTGGTTAGTGAAAGCAATTAATTGTAAAACAACTGTTACTCTGTGTTTTGTTTTTTTTTTTTTTAATCATAACTACAAATGAAGCAGATCAAAAGTTTCCATACTCCAGTTCTTAATACTGTGTAATACTGGATACTTATTACTTAATACTAGATGAAGATCTCTTATTTTCTCAGATGGTATAACTGTCCATTCTTTTTGTCAAAAGCCTCCAGTTCCTGTAAATTCTTGGGCTTGTCTTGTATGAACTGCCTGTTTGAGATCTCCCCAGAGTGGCTCAATGACACTGAGGTCAGGAGACTCTCACTTCCTTGGATACCTTTTTATATTCCTTTCCTGTGTTGTTTATTACTTTTCAATTACCTTTTGAGAATTATTTTGCTTTTCCCATGACTCAATATACAGAAACTTCAGTGCAGCACTAGATGAAAGATGAAGGGTCTATTACCAGAGTATGATCAGGGTCATTTGGGTAGTTTATCTTGTCATTATGATTTAAAAAGAGTAAACACAGTTGTTTGACAATTATTTGGCTTCACACAACTACTAACTATGAGTAAAAGAAAGGTTTTTGTGTTATCATTCATATTCTCTGAAAATAGCTGACCAATCACACATTCTGCCAAGGTATGTAAATTTATGAGCACAACTGAATTATGTAAAACTATATGTGTTTGTACAGGGGGAAAAAACACTTTAAACATAAAAAATATATATATATAAGCACAAAACATTTGTCACATCAACAATATTGTGGCATCAAATAAAAATAAAAGATAAAAACTTTGTTTCTTCTAGTTATTGTCCTTATAGTCCGTCTTGTGTTTTGTGTAGTAAAATGTGTTCTATGTTACGATGGTGATTAAACCCTTCTCAAAACCTAACCACCTTCTTGCCCCACAAAACTTTGCTCAAAATAAACTTTCCTTGGTAAAAATAGAAACTGGAGGCCTTTGCCATGTTGTTCAGTTGTTTTTTGTGAGTTGTGATTGGTAGATATCACACCTGATATTGTCTCTTCCATGTAAACAAACGAAGGAAGGAGTTGAAATACAGACGGAGGGCAGTTAGTTGACGTTTACATCCACCTCCACAACATTCAAGAGGGATATAGGTGTTGAATAAAAGGGTTCCCTATTGGTTAAAAAAAAAAAAACTCCACATTTTTTGCTCTTAATGTGTATTTAAAAAATCTTCTATGATACTTTCTACGTTAGTCATGAATGAGCTAATCAGTTAGTTGACTTATGTGTTTTTCTATTTGGGTGGCTCTCTGTGGTCACATAGGCTTGCAAATGTGCCCGGTTATTTATTTTTTTTCTATTAATTCTTAGCATCACTGTTACAAAATCCACTTTGCGTAATGCCATGCAGGTGTTAATTCACTTTCACCGCTCTCTTTCCAGAATTGCTTTAATGTCAATGTAGCTGTTTCTATGCATAATAGTGAGCTCAATTATAATTCTTGTCTTCAAATATGTGTCCCAACCAGGTGTTGAGCTCAACCCATCATGGGAGCACATCCTATTTACAGCCTGCCACAACAAGCACTTGATCGACAGTTGCTCACGGCGACGTCTGCTGTCCTGGGACGACAACTGGAGGGGCATCCTCGAAAGTAAACGACAATGAACCCTGTCCAAGTCCAGCAGCAGAGCCTCACAACAAAAAACGGGAACATGCCATACAATCATCATCTAAAAAAAAATATCAAAAGAGGAGAGACTGAAAGCATACACTAGTTTGACCACAAGAGGGGAGTCTAAGACCAAGTGTAAAGCTGGCTCCCACCAACATTTTTTTGTTTTCGTTTTGCCACTTCGGCAGTTAAAGTATTTGAGTTTACAGGACACCTAGTTTACAGGTGCATTAACATCCAAACAGGGGCACACCACTACTCTACGACATGGGACAATGAACAAAATGGTGACAATACATTAAAAGTACTGTGACTAATAGATGTCTTAGAGAGAGAGAACACTGGATCTGGTTCAAAAGGATTGTTCAGTAAATTGTAAAAGGGGCTCTATGGGATAGCTAACTTATTCCTCACAGTTGATTACAGATAGGACAGTCTCATTTTTGAGGCAAAAACGTCAGCTTACTGTTATCTATGGTGCTGTTATCTATAGCTGCAAAAAAAAAAAAAGACTTCTGTTTATATTACACAGAAGGTATGTATTTGCATTTCTTTATCATATGACTGCATTTTATTCTATTTCTTTAAAAATTAGACCCCTTTTAAGCAGCATTTAATGAGGTAACTATACTCTGTGGACCACACTTTTGGATGGACATTACAGTGGTTCCAACATTTATATCTACTGGCGAGGGAATAAATTATCTAAACACATTTACAAATTACTGAACTATCAGGTTAAGATGTGTTTTGGTGACATTGGTGCTTCTCCAGGATCTATGTATTTTACTTATTTGTGTAAAGATATAAGACAAGGCTGAAAACGCACACATTTGTATGTTGCCAAAACCACAAGTGTTAAATACAGATGAGACATTACAGAAACAGAAAAGGCAAAATATACAACAATTTTAAAATCATTTAAATGTTTTAAACAGTAATTTTATTTTTGATTAACTCTTTTGCAGTGTACAGCTGTAGATTATAAATAGTCACTAATATATTACAAACTAACATTATTCTATTATTGTTTTTAGCTAAACAACAACAACTGTACTTTTTAAGCGATAGTTTTCAATTTTTTTATTTGCGAGATTTCAGGGAGCATTACTAGTAGTGTCTGTCAGTTTTGGTTTATGTAGACATTTAGGCTATTTTTGTCTTTTACTGCTGCACTGTGCTGTGGATGTTGAATATGTGTAACAGAACGTGTACTAAGTGCTGTATTGTGCTGACAAATTTAATGTACAAATGGACATCTGTTTAATTCTACCTAGAGGATGTTTTAAAAATGTTTTATGCCATTTGCATAAAACACGTACTAAAGAACCAGTAATGGAACTTGTGTGCTGCTTTTGAGTGCATTTGCAGGTAAGGACTTTCTATTTATATGTATTTTCAGATGAAGTTAATGTAGGGTCACAAAAGCAAATTTAAATGATTCCGTCTGTCACGCTTCCTGGTGTTTAAACTTTGTTTCCATCCATACCTTCCTTTGGTCCTGTTAGGTCCTGGCTACATCATGTGGCATAGCTATATCAGTTTGAAAGTAAAATACATTTATCAAGTTGGCAGTGATTTATGACAGTGTATACAGATCTTCATGGCATCTTGAGTCATGCTAGTGCGTTAGCCATGGTGGCCCAGACGGCTCACACAACACTGAAATAAAAATGCAAATAAAAAATACACAATAAAAATCACACCAGCTCTAATACATAATTAAAATAGTTGTGTTCTTTGTCAATATAATTGTAATCATGAAGATTACTGTAGAGTTGGCTTTAGCTGAGAGATTTGAAAACCTGCACCTGGGAGTGGAGACATTAGAAAGCTTGTGCACAGTAATACATTTTTGCAACATGATCAAGTTTATCAAAACAATAGGCCTTTTTTAAAACGACACAATAAAAGTATTTGATCAAGTGCATTCAGTATTGTGTGTCCAGTATTATTGATGTACCAGATAAGGCTGACCTTTATCTAAACCGTGCTGGACTGAAAGCAACCGGGGCTACAGCTGCTTGCGGTGCAAAGGAAAACAACAGGAATTTACATTTGCAGCTATAATATTTACATGTATTTTATTAATTTAACGTGGGGTCACAAAATGACAGCCATGCTTGGTTTTATACACCTCTGCTTCTTCCCTGGTTTTCCACCACTGTTTCCAGCTGGACTAGTATGGTCCACCTCTCACTGGTCAGCCCGGTCAGTTGTTTCTCACCAGCGCAGTGGAAGCCATGGGAAATCGTGTCTGTTCCATGTCACCGGCCGCCCGCTGACCGTGTTGTAGAAGCAATGTGGAGCTATGTGGCAGCAGACAGCCGGTCACAGTGTGTGTGTGTCATATATGGGGTCAGTTGGGAATAGACCATTTATTGAAAGGCTTGTAGAGTTTAATGTTGCTTGCGCTGAGAATGGCCCTGTACAAGAAGTTTCAAAAGTATATAGCCTACCAGGAATTAAGGAATATTCACTTGTTTTTGCGAGTTGAGCTGAGAAGTCAGAGTCACTTACTGTGGGAACATGTCTGTGAAGGTTCCCGGTCATCCAGGTCATCTCAAATAAAAGGTTAAAGCAAAGGCATCTGGATTTGGATTTCAAGGTGAAGAGGTTTTATCTCTTATCCAAGATACTTTTTTCATTCTGAGTTCAACTGGTACAAGAGCTGAGCTTTATTTCTAAGAGGAGGGGTTTGGCGTGAAACTAACTCTGATTGGACCAGGCTGTTCTGGTCTCGTAGCCCTTACCATGAAAGGGCAGTTTGACTCCTCACTGTGGGAACTTACTCTGTGAACGTAACCAGTCTCTGCAAGTTTTATTCTTCTAACCCAGAGTTCATCTGAGATGATGTGTCTGAAGGAACTCTGTGATTGGATGGTTCATTTTCTCATTCACAGCAATACAGTGTATGTTGACTATAAACACACTAGCACAAGTTTGAAGAGAAATATTATTTCAATTCCTTAAAACTTCAAAGTAGAAATTCAGTTCCACTGCCTGCTCTATGTTGTCCAAAACAAAAATGAGTAACAGAATTGTCATGTCATTGGTATGAACCAGCAAAGTGTACTATGTGGAGCACTGTGATTAGCCATACAATAATATCATTTATTACTTATCTTGTAAATAAAGGTATTACTTCATTTTGTTGTGTTTTTTTTTATTTCTGGACATGTGGTTTGACTTTTGTCTCTTTTCTTATTTCAATGAAGATGGAGGTGGCACCCTGACAACCTCTATGTTGTAATCTTGTGTGATCTATTTTAAAACACCCAATAAACAAAAAAAAAGTCACCATGTGTATTGTAGTATTCTATTAAGTTATGGTGTTGCTGTGTCTATTTTTATCCAGTGTCATGACATGTATTTACACCTGTGAAGTTAAACGGCTTATAAAAGTGAACAATACTATCCAAATTACACAGGACGTGATTGGTGCAGTCTTCAAAGGCAAAAGAAATAGCAAGCCCTCCGAACAAGTCCAGGGAAGGTAAATGTATCTTCTTTGTCTATATCTTCTTTGTCTCTCCTTTTGTTGTCACAAAAAGCCCAAAAATTGTCTAATTACGTAAGCTGCATGTCACTGTGGGAGAGTCAACAGGGTGAGACTTACCTGTAAAATGGTTGCATGGTAACGCCTCAAGCTAAAATTAAATGTTATTGCGCATGTACAGTCACATGTGCTGTGTGTTTATGTACATGAAAAGTGATGGGTCATCAGCCAGACGCCCACACGCTGAGTCACGGGCACAGACAAACATAACTTTGCAGGATCTATAGTTAAACCTTCCGACAGTCATATTTCACCTGCATGTGTCATTCTGCTCGGAGACAAAACAGCCTGTTGTGCTGTTTGTTTGGTTGTGTTGAGTTTTTCTGTACTCCTCTCAGTGACCCCTTAGGTCTTTGTGGAGAGAAACATTTTCATGAGGGAGAGCCGTCACACTTAGGTGCCTACTAATACCACTAACTGAAAAATAAGCAAACAACATTGTAAAAATAAATAAAACCTTTTTAGTGTTGCGTCTTTTGGAACAGCAATGATTCACTTGCTTTTGTGTTCACATTTCCTAGGGCTATAATAATCTACAATTATAAGCAGAACATTAATGGCAGTCAATGATTTATTGTTTTCTGAGGGGTCAAAGGTCATGGTTGCTTTCAATGACATCTGGATTTCTTGAGTCTTTTTTAGCTAAATGGATACATGAACATTTCATAGACCAAAAGTTATTTTCCTGAAATAGCTTCAAACCTAGTTCAGAGTCACACAAATGTGATTCTGAAATGATCTTCACCATGTTTCTGGTCAACTTCCAGTAAAAGCCTTGCTACTACTTATATGCATTTTACTTTTTCCTCTTTTTTTCATGGTTCTTAATGAAATATGCAGTGCTGGAACAGACACTTTCAATGCTCTACTGGTAGCTTTTTCTTCCATGTTGACAAGCATGTGATTGTTCGATGTGTGCTGAACTTTCTCGTCTATCAAAATTCAAAACCCTTGATAATAAAGCCTAGATGATGTCATGAGGCCAGTTTTTTTCCTAGATGATTCCTTATACAAAATGTTTTTAGATTCTTCTTCAAGGGAAAAAAATGGTATTTTATGTTAAGCTTAATAATGTAAAATGTGGAAAATACAATCAAACACAAATTCCAGTATCTAGTGACAACTCGACAACAAATAAGTTTCCTTTATATTTTACTAATTTTGCAATTTCTAGACAACACTCCAACTCAAACTATATAATATATTATAATTTAAGATTCTGCCAAATTAATGGTAACATACTGTTAATTACAGGTAAAAAATAAAATACTGTATTTAGCCTCTCTTCAAATTTTGGGTAACAATCTTAGATAAACTGGCTGAAGAGGGTTTAATTTAGTTTTATGTGTATTGGTGGTATGTCCACTTACTTTGAGGGGTGAGAGTCCACATCTGTTGGTACTGCCTGCTAGAAATCCTACTCAAATCCACAGAAACTAATTCTTTGTATAGAATAGAAAACGAGTTACAAAGTCTTTAAGGGCAGCATAATGGACATTTTTCTAATGATTTTCAGCCTTACTGGAAACATTTAACAGTATGGGAAAGTTACAAAAATACTCATTACATTAGACTAAACATTTTGATTCCGTCTAAAGTAAAGTCTTTAAAATAAATCTATTAGTGTTTTCATTTCATATCAACCTGTCTGAATGTTATTTTGTAGTTATGTAATTGATAAATCTGTCAAGCAGCTGTTGTTTGACTATTTGTCCATTTTGGTTAAAGCCAGCAGAGGCCTGAAAAAATCCTAGGGGAGCATTAAAACTGTTACAGAGCAGGGAGTAGCCTTCCGCAATAAACAGAGAGGGCTGACGGAAGTGTCCTCGTACTAATACTGAGGAAATACACTCATACAATACAGCCTGGTTTGTTTGTGTGGTGTCAGTCTCCTGCACAAGACGTTCTGGGGACAAGATGGGTAAAGATTCAGTGTAGATAATGTAGCTATTCATGGACTGTCCACATAGAAAGAAACTTATGTTGACTGATACATCCCGTCCCATTTTCTACATATTGTTGAATACGTCAATCCAATACACATGCCACAACAACAAAACCAAAAGAAGCACTATACAAACAAGCATTAGAAATATTAGACAAAAAAACATACAGATATCACCACTGCAATATTCTGAAAAAATATGAACTACTGAGCTGGGAAAATCTCATTAAATAGAAAAACATCTGCTTACTTTACGGGATAAGGCGTGCTTTAGCTCCTCCTCCACTGTGTGAGCTCAAACTCTACTATATTTGTTGTTAAATAAAGAGTTAGTGTATTGTGTAATTTTATTTTGTGTTTTTATGCTGCTTGTGTCTATTTTAAGACTGTCTGACAAAAAATAGCCTTATTCAGCTGACTTGGGTACATTTACATTGTTCAATGTTGACTAATGTACAATGTAATGTCCCTTTTCAAATAAAAACTAATTTAATTAACAAAATTAAAACGGCAAGTTTAGGAAAAGAAAAATTGTACATTGTTAAAAATTCTGTAAGATTTACAGTGAATAAATGTCAAGTAACAGTAAATTACTGTAAAAGCTAAAATTGTATGTGAACATTGTAATAAATACACTGAATTATCTTTAGAGCAAAACTACAGCAACACTAAGTAATTTTTAGGACACAAGTAGAAAAAAGTATTACCTAATTACCAGTGTTACAGCCACTGGAGGCAAGGTGGGTTAAGTGTCTTGCCCAAGGACACAACGACAGTATGAACTGTGGAGAGAGTAGGAATCAAACCGCCTACCTTCCGGTTAAAGGACGACCGCTCTACCCACTGAGCTACATACCACGGTATGTGGATTATTTTTCTTTAGTAATAGTAACAAAAGTTACTGAACAAGGAATTTACAGTTGAAAACTCTATGTACCGTAATGTCTGTTATAATGTGCCTGTAATTTTTTACTGTAAAAATTAAAATATATAACACTAGTAAATACACTGATTTATTACTTAACTTACAAACAATCTCTCAATAACAATTAAATACTTATTTAAAATTAAATGTTTTTTATGAAATAAATTACATACATTGTTGCAAAACCAGATAACCATTATTACAGATTTTCTCTTTTAAATGTTTTTTAAAAACCTTAGATGAATTCTCAAAATAAAATCTCTGTTTTATATAATAATAAATGTTATATTATGCTGTAAGAAAGTTAAAAAAAATCTGCAATATGTATACTGTGCTGTTTTTTATAATGTTAAAAAAAACAGCTGCCAGTGTTGTATTGCATATTTGACAGAATGTTTTCTTTAGTGAAATATTTGGGTGGATGAAAATCCTCGTCTGCTGTTTCTAGTGTATTTGCTGTGTCTCGAGTGTATTTTCCAGAGCACAAATGCATCACTGGGGGTTAAAAAATAGAGAACCGAACATGTGATAATGCTTTTCCTGTTTATTTATGCTTTTTCCAGTACAGTCCCAAGACCAGCTGCCTAGTCGTTTACTGTGCATACATTGCTTGCTCGGAAGTCGTTTGTTGTGAAATATGTTCAAGACAAAACAGTGTTGCAACTAAGGTGTACAGGTGTTCTCTCCAGATTTTCCAGCCTCCTTTCAGAGTCCAGAGATATTATCATGTGAAATGAAGCCACAACAAAATGAAAACACCTCTTGGCTAGATTTAAAAAGCGCTGTAAAGGTGTGTAAACACTGGAGTTGTGTAAAGAAGAGACCAATACAGAATCATTGTGGATTTGGCAAAAGGCGTTGTTGTGTAAACAGCCCCTAAATTATCCATAGGTCTGGATCTGCTAAACATATCTGGGTTTGGGAAGGAGTTGTAACTCCATTGTTTGACTCACAGTCAAACAATGTTTACTCGGTATGCGTTTACTTTGAAAAATATAAAAAAATAAATAAAAAGGAGCAAGGTAATGTAAGGTGACACCTGGGGGTTTGCATTGTTACTTGTAGCAGGTCGCACTGGTACGTACAGTTGTGCTCATAAGTTTACACAACCTGGCAGAATTTGTGATTTTTTGGCCATTTTTTAGAGAATATGAATGATTAGACAAAAGTAAATTTTTTCACTCATAGTTCCATAGTGGAGACATTTATTGTCAAACAACTATGTTTACTCTTTTCAAATCATAATGACAACAGAAACTACCCAAATGATCCTGATCAAAAGGTTTACATAGCCTTGTGATTTTGGCCTGATAACATGCAAGTGACACAAACACGTAACAAGGTCTTAAAAGAAAGGTTCACCATTCCTGCTGTGAAACATGGCGGTGGATCACTGATGTTTTGTGGATGTGTTCAGCTACAAAAGCACAAGAAAAGATGAATGCAGCATGTTATCAGAAAATACTGGAGGAAAATTTGTAGTCATCAGCCCGGAAGCTGTGCATGGGATGGACTTGGACATTTTAAAATGACAACAATTCAAAGCACAAAGACAAATCGATCTGTCATTGGCTACAGCAACATAAAGTAAAGGTTCTGGACTGACCTCAGTCTCCTGACCTCAGTATCATTGAGCCACTCTGGGGAGATCTCAAATGTGCAGTTCATGCAAGACAGACCAAGAATTTACAGGAACTGGAGGCTTTTGACAAAAAGAATGGACAGCTTTACCATCTGAGAAAATAAAGAGCCTCATCCACAACTACCACAAAAGACTTCAAACGTCATTGATGTTGAAGGTGGCAAAACACAGTATTAAGAACTGGACTATGTAAACCTTTGATCAGGGTCATTTGAGTAGTTTCTGTTGTCATTATGATTTGAAAACATTTACATTTACATTTATTCATTTAGCAGATGCTTTTATCCAAAGCGACTTACATGAAGCTTTTAATTCACCAGTGTTACATCTGGAACACCACTGGAGGCAAGGGGGGTTAAGTGTCTTGCCCAAGGACACAAAGACAGTATGATCTGTGGGGAGAGCGGGAATCAATCCACCTACCTTTCGGTTGAAGCACGACCGCTCTAACACTGAACCACTGCACAAAAAGAGTAGACACAATTGTTTGACAAAAATGTCTTGACTACCTTTAAGTGAAAGAAAGGTTTTTGTGTTATCATTCATATTCTCTAAAAAATCCCTAATTTTGCCAAGGTATGTAAACTTAAGAACACAACTGTACATTCACACCAACAGTAGACATTCTAATAGACATCAACGCAAGAAACACGTACTGCACTTTCTGAGTCTTTTATTTCAACTTGGCAACAATAATATTTGTATATTTTATTGCAATTATATATTTACATAGTACTGTTTTCTCTTCTTATTTATTACTTCTGTCACGTGCACACACAGATTGTCCTGCACACTAATGTGTATTGTCTGAGTCAGACTTTTGCAGGCTGCCTGTTTTTGCCAGTGCTGGACTGAGTCATTCATCTGCACACACACCAACACAGGCTTTGCCTCAGTCTGTCCATGTCTGTCTGTCTCCCTGGGCAGCTTTAAAAACAGGACGTTATGCTCAGGTTTGCTGAGCTGGTGTTATGGAAGTAATGATGGAAAATTACACACCTGTATGCAGCACAATAATCCTGATAACACTGTTCGATTCGGTTAGATCAACTTCCTATTTAAACTCTCATAACACATTGCCTGGCTTATTTATTATGAACAAATACTACACAGCTCCTGTGTTTTTGTGTAAGTTATACAAATCAAACAAACCAGTACTGGACTGTTTAGCCCTGCATGAGGATGAGTCATGCTTACATATTTAATCGAATGGTTTCTTGTGTAAAGTATCATCAGGATGCAGCTTAATATCACACCATAAATTCAACAATGTAGGTTCAGGTGTGCTCATTCAAGTAGAGAGCACGTGTTTCACCAATATTAACTATATATCAATGACCCATATAATTATGACCACCTACATATTTATAAATCAACCCAAAGTGAATTTTTGACTATGAATGTACAGTTGTTTAATATGGTCAATACAGAGAGACACTACTAACCTATATTAATAATAATAATACCTTAAGCTTAAAATGTTGGTTTGTTCTTGTGGAAAGTGGTTGTTTATCTTTCACCTCGTTGCTGCTGTAGAACGTAAACGTCACAGCATTGTCAAATTCAAATGCACCTAAATGTTTTACTCTCTGTTTTTTAATGTTGATGCATTCTGTTCTTGTAAACAGTACAACTGTAGGACAGTTAAACTCCTGAATGAATCCATGACAATTGAAAAGTTAGTTATTGAAAGCTATTGATGCTAACAAAAGATGATACAGTACTGACTGTAAAAGTATTGTAATTATGGAAACGTGACCAAATATCTCACACACGTACTCTTTGTATTTTTTTATAGTAATTTATGAGTGCTTTATGAGAGAGAGCAATATTTTTAATGAAAAGCTATAGCAAGAAACTTTAAGGAGTGGAAGTCAGTGGGAGCAACACTTTTAGGCCCCAATTCCACACTGGCTTCCGTGCTCGCCACTTCCCTAGCTCCCGCACTTCTGCCAGAATAAAGAAAACTGACACTGGACAGATTACCAAGGCAGATAATTACTATTCATGCAATATTAAATGTTTTCACTTACATGACAATGAGGCTGATATGATATGCTTTGCACAAAACCCTGCTAATGAAGTACAAATTAAAGTAAGTACATTTCCACAGTTGACATCAGCAGCAGACCACATGCATTACTCTGCCATCTATCTCCTCTGCTACAAATATTGTTGTTGACGCACTTGCACATGCAGCCCCTCTTAACAGCTGCTCCATTTCCACACAAGAAACCGAGCTGGAAAATTATAGCTGGAAAATAAAGCTGTGTGTGAGTCACACACACAGCTTTATTTTCCTTTATTAGTTTTATTAGGACAAAGCGCTACCTTCTATATACTGTATAAATAAATATAGACATACAGTGCTTACACACAAATTTATTCACAAAGTGCAACAACTATGAGACCTCCCTAAGTCTAAAATTAAGACCTTATTTGCTTTAATGAGATTTTATTAATAGAATAGTAGCTGGTGGCTGAGAAAACGCCCACTTACTTTTCGAATTAGCAGCATTTATATGAAACTGTATTTATTTTGTAATGTTGACTAGACTTATTGTATAATTAATCAGAATGTTTGTTATATTTTTAGAGCATGTTCAACTGTGTTTTTTTATATTTTTTGTTTGAAAAGCTTTTTAGCCACATAAAAAACATACTGTGCAATTAAATAACTGTCCTTCTGTGAGTGACGCCAAAGACTCAAGAAAAATAGTAGATTTCTAACTTGTATTGGCTGTAAATGAAAACACAAATAACAACTGCAGGGGTCTGATCTGACAAGAGCAGGGACCATAACCACAGTGACAGATATATTTGGCTAGTGATCACCCCACGCTAAAGCTCATGAATATAATCTGTGACCACAACAACATGTGAGACCGCCTTTGGGATATTGTAAGGCCTTAGTCCCACTGCCAGCAGCTCCAGAGACACTTCTTCCTCGTCGATCTAGTAGATTATTTCTTGTGTAAATGATCCTGGTAGTAGTATCCATTAAAAATAAATGTATGTAACCAAGAGAGCATTCTGGAGCCATGCTGACTTGTACAACATTTGGAGGCCCTCTCTTTCTCTGATAAACACATGTCAATAATTGTAGTAGGAGTAAACATTAAGAAAAGGGTTAAATAACAGAAAGTAAAATGTCAACTTGACGAACCATCCTAAAGGAGCATAAAAAGTTCTACCTTTTCTTGAACAACTTTTAAATGTGAACACAAGTCTATGACAAATGCTTACTGCCAATGTTCATTAGAAAAATGGAAATTATTTTAATAAATGGCTTAAATGCTGAAGAAAGTCCAGCAGTATATTAGCAAATGAAATAATTATGCAAGCTCTGAGATGTAAGATACAGAATGCCTCAGCACAGATGCAACGGGCCCAGCGGATGACGACAACACAGACGCGGTTGTATCATTGTGCGTAAAGTATTCATGCATCATGAGGAAAGACAGGCCTAAATAAAGAGGCTCAAAGCCAGATTCTGATTGACTCATATAGCCCCCTCTTTTGTGTGAGATAAATGTACAGCAGAACACAGGCTTTTACATAAACACTGGGGCGTAAGTCCACATTTAAATTCCTCTGGTTGACTCCAGCTGGCTTTTATGAAGAATGAACCTGGCAGTAATGGATTTGAGCAAACACCTGTGGATTTTCAATGGTGAAATGGCATTCTTCCTCGAATACATGTGCACGCTGTCAGTGAGGGGATAGAGAACATGTACAAATATTATGGCTACACCGAGTAAAGGCTTCAAACGTCATGAATGCTTGGGACTATGTTGTGGATGGTTTGGGCAAAATGACAGATAAAACGACATAAATGACTTTGAGTTATAAATGGATGGTTTTGGGATAATGTGTTTCCTCATCAAAGACTATTAAGATGGTATAATATTGATTCTGGTAAACATGTGTTTGATTTTGTCCCTTTTGATAAAATTCCACTTCAAGGTAAAATTCAGTTGTTAGGACTGCCACAGACTGAACAGTTGTACGGACATTCGGGGAAAAAGGAGTTCTTGTGGTGTTCTGTCCTGCAGCTAACTCATCTCAGATATCTCTGTTGTTCAAAAGCCAAATGCAAGGCATGGTCCATGATGTTCAGTCTCCAAACTAATACTTAGAATAATACAACTTGAAACTGTTCAATGTAGTGTACAATGAGTGTGTATTCATTTTTCAAGGTCCATCTTTATTTGGTGTTTAAAATATGTGTCATGAATTGAATGGCTTTGTGTCACTGAAGCTCTGTTTGGCCCTAACTTCCTGTTCTCCAGTCTGCAACCAGGCTTAGCAGAATCTACCACAACTGATCCAAATAAGCCTACTTTATAAATTTGTAATTTACCTTTATGACTTTTCAATGGATATCTGATTATAAATGTATCCATGTACTCCATGAACCTTATTTACTAAACCATTATACACGTCTCTTCATATTTCCGATGTCTTTGGTTCAAAATAGTGGTGCTGCTGCTGGTGGTGGTTTAAGATGAGTAAGTAGGACTTCTTGTGCTATTTTTGGTTCAATTTTCCATTGAAGCTTCTAGAAACAGGTAAGTACAAATATGTGATTCACTTGCTTCTGATGTTTACATTAAACATTGTGTTTACAGTCGCCTAATATAGTTCTGTCTAATGCTGTTTATTGTTGTGACAGTGTTTTTGTCAGGGCCAGGCAAAAGGACTCACAAGGTAGATCCCACAAAGAAAGGGCTTTTAAGATCTTTATTATCCGAGGCAAAGGTACAAATCCAAAATCCAAGAGACGCAATCAAAAACAAGGCGAAGGTCAAAAACACTAGAATCTATCAAACAATACACTAATAAACGCTGGAAAGCTCACATTGGGGTAAAGACAATCTGGCACACGACAGGGAAAACACACAGACTATAAACTATAAAAGGGAACACAATGAACCACAGGTGGAACACATTATAACAATTATGAACCATTCACAGTGCATTTTAAATATATATATTCTCATTCTGTTTACGCCAAATTCTGACTCTACCATCTGAGTGTCCCAACAGAAATCGAGACTCATCAGACCAGGCAACATTTTTACAGTCTTCAACTCTCCAATTTTGTTGAGCTCGTGCAAATTGTAGCCTCTTTTTCCTCTTTGTAGTGGAGATGAGTGGTGCCCGGTGGGGTCTTCTGCTGTTGTAGCCCATCCTCCTCAAGGTTGTGCGTGTTGTGGCTTCACAAAAGCTTTCTGCATACCTCGGTTGTAACGAGTGGTTATTTCAGTCAAAGCTTCTCTTCTACCAGCTTGAATCAGTCGGCCCATTCTCCTCTGACCTCTAGCATTAACAAGGCATTTTTATCCACAGGACTGATGCATACTGGATGTTTTTCCCTTTTCACACCATTCTTTATAAACCCTAGAAATGGTTGTGCGTGAAAATCCCAGTAACTGAGCAGATTGTGAAATACTCAGACCGGCCCGTCTGGCACCAACAACCAGTCCATGCTCAAAATTGCTAAAATCACCTTTCTTTCCCATTCTGACATTCAGTTTGGAGTTCAGGATATTGTCTTGACCAGGACCACAGCCCTAAATGCACTGAAGCAACTGCCATGTGATTGGTTGATTAGATTCTTGCATTAATGAGAAATTGAACAGGTGTTCTTAATAATTCTTTAGGTGAGTGTGTATATATATATATATATATATATATATATATATATATATATATATATATATATACATATATTGTTGTGGCATCGAATACAACAAAAAGTGAATCTATTTTGTTGTTTGACTTAATTTCACTTTGCCACTATCTCAAACAGTGCCTCAAAGTTTTATGTACGGCTGTATACCATAAAGCTGCAGCAGCTAGCGTTATATCTAAGGCATAAGTTTGCAAGAGACAATGAAAGACTAAAGCTATAAACTGCAAAGTATTGGAGCTCATAGCGCTAGATGACCAGCCATTTTTCTGTGGGATTTCTAACACTTAGTAACACATTTATTACACATTTATTAACACAGAACCATGTTATACTTTACCAAGGTGTCTACTTCTCAGACTTGCCTGTATGATTGTGTTGCCACACAATTTCACAATTTGATCAACAAAGCTGCCATAAATTTTAGCACTGACATGAATATCTCACATTATTCCTGTGACAACACTTAGTTTAAGCACTCAGAAGCTAAAAGAAGATTTGAACATCCATAAGACAATGCACAGGAGTGTTGTGGCACTCATACAGCTACAGTAATATGTCAGGCTTTTAAAACGAAGTTTCAACAGTGGTGTAGAACAAAGGAGTTTTCTGACCATTTGGAGAGCTATGCCTACATTACTGTTACTATTTAATGTACCATTACTTTTTCTTGGTGCTCAAACTTCATACCCCTGACTAAAAGAAAAATGATTAAGACCCATTATTACTAAAATTATCAGTTATCAGATTGGTAACAGCCATGAGCAGCATTTGATTATTGGTTATCGGTATCAGTTGAACATTTTCATACCTTGCCAAGCTTCTTTGTACTCACTTCTTCTGTGGATCACTAGTCCATAATACCTTACATACCCTGTCACAGACAAATGTTAATTTGAAGTGACTCAAAGGCGCTGGCTGATGGAAAAATCTTTTGAACTGACTTCCAGTATGTGCTGACTGACGGTTACATACAATATCTCCAGTGTTACTTTTGTCTTGTATTATTTTGGTACCATCGTTCCAAGAAAGGCAGGCGAGGGTGGAAACGCTGCCGTTCTAAAGTCTCCAACAGCTAGCTTTGAAGTAAGAACAGAAAAAAATTAAAAGAGATACAATTATTCACCAAAAAAACAGAGATTATTAAAAAGAAACCATTTCTTTTGAAGCAAGATTTAATCATCAGAGTGTGAAAACAATAAAGCATCTCTTCCAAGCTCTCAATGAGGTGTAAGGATTTCACCGGGATGTCCTGCCAATTCAGGGCCACAGTGGGTCTGGTCAGACAAGAATAGCATTTTCCTGTCTATGTTTGTGTTAAATAATGCCTGCTATTCTTAAAAAAGAACAACATGTGAAATTGTTTATATTATTGTCTTTATCTTCGGTGCTTGAATAAAATCACAACTGTGATACCTGCTTGTTCTGGATTATGTTTCCACTCTTTTAAATCTGTAATGTATTCTGCTCAGTGTGTTTGTGGATGAGACCGATGAGCCATCTTTATTCCGAATGGTGTGCCAGGAAACTTCACACAGTGACGTACTTGCTGAACAGATTGAGGAAGGCTCACGGTGTGATGTGCCATTTTGATGCTGAGCTATCACTCTAAATGTGTGTTGCTTCAATCGCTCAATATGGCAATTGTTGCATGGCTTTCCCTCCAGGCCCCTGGTGTTTTGTTGTTTTTAGATACGACTGACTGACGCTCCATGTCGTCATCGTCGCCCCAAAGCCACACACGATGCTTGTTTCAATCCAATTGCTATATTTGGACCATTTTGAAATATCCAGTGTACTTGAGGTGACGCATCCTGATCCAGACCAGGCTTTGTTGATAGTGTTAGTTTTTGCCTTAAACTTGTGGAGTGATATATATAGCAGAGGTCCCTCTTTATGACCCAGCCCGTCTTATGTTGAAAGATGATGTAGGGGGGCAGTAGCTCAGTGGGTAGAGCGGTTGTCCTTCAACCGGAAGGTAGGGGGTTTGATCCCCACTTTCCCCACAGTTCATACTGTTGATGTGTCCTTGGGCAACACACTTAACCCACCTTGCCTCCAGTGGCTGTAACACTGGTAATTACTGTTGAACAATGTAAGTCGCTTTGGATAAAAGCGTCTGCTAAATGAATAAATGTAAATGTAGGGTTTATGTACTTTGTGATTAAAGTGCTTCATGACATTTCTCTGTTATTTCTTCACTACATAGTTTTTTCAATGAAGTGGCTATGTTCTGTTCAATCCCAAAAAGACTCTCCTACCATTTTTGTATTCCAATTTTTTTATTAGTTTTTGGTCCACACTGGACTTGACACTGGACTGGACTTTGTATGAAAAAACAGATCAGTGCATAAACAAGCACTAAAAACAGCACTGTCGTAATTTAAAAATCTTTATTTTTGCTGATATTGGTTACATTTTGCACCCCTCTCGCAGCCGTGGAGCTGGTGAAAACACTGCATAATGGGACATTATCTTACTCCATCGTTTCGGTGTAGTCCTCCAAAATCTCCGTTTGGAGGCGTGTATAGCCCTTTCCTTGGCCCCTCCCCTTTATCTAAATGAGTACTGGAACACCCCTCTGTTTCTCGTGAACTTGCAAAACAAAGTCTAAGGGGTGAGGGTATGGTGGCAGAGTTGTTAGCACTCCTGCCTCACAGCAAGAAGGTCCTGGATTTGATCCCCAAGAAGGGCAGGAAGTAACAATTAAACTTCCATGTGAATAACACCTGAACAAGATGGACGGCACAGTGGGGGGTTTGACCGCAGCTAGACAAAGAAAAAACGAGACGTGCTTATACATAGCTTATTATACAGTGGGTAATTATTTACCGTCTAAACCCAAAGTTGGGGCTATTGTTCTCCAGGCCTTCTGTCTTACATTGTGGGCGGCAAATGGTGCTTGGTGTTGCAAAAGATATTGAATTTCTTAACCTTTTTTTATTTGATAGCGTAGCAGAAGTTCATTTTGGCGTTGCATCAATATCAATTGCTGCAGCGCAATGCTTTGTTGTAAATTGGGGGGAGGCAGAACACAGGAAACTCATCGAGGACACAGCCTGATCAGGAGCTTGGATCTGTGGTTTGGAGCATTGCAAAAATACAGTCCCAAAACTAATTGGTGCAAAACTTATCCACATTTCTCATCTCTGCCATGGCCTGGACCAAGTCCTGACCGGTGTGACACCTGTCTGCTATGTCTGTGCATAAAGATGCCACTTTGCACTGAGACCCATGCAGCTTACCACATGTAACGATGCTCCACAACTTGTTTTGAAGCTGAAGTGATCATGCAGTGTCCATGTGATTGAGACTAATTAAGACCCGCCCCAAAACACAAGGACGGCTTTAGATGACGTGAGTAAAAGATTCCCTGTGTCGTTTCTTCTGTCTTTAGTCTACTGCCAAATTAAAATAATCTTAAACACGGCAGTAATCGCGCCAGTCAGTGTTGATACAAAGCATGTTCAGAGATGTAGCTGTAGGTTCTGTTTTGCACAATTAAAATGATCACACAAATACCCTGAGTAATTCTGCCCAAATAATGATAAAATATATTTTTATCTTCATGTAAGTTACTTTGTTTATAATAAAATGAGTGATAAGAAAGAAAAGGTTCCCCCTCCCCAGAAACGTCCTCCAGCTCCAGCGTGTCTTAGGTCTTCCCCAGGGTCTACTCCCTAGGGAGGCGTCGTGGGGACTTCTGGAACAGATGCCCGAGCTGCTGCTCTCTATTTGAAGGAGCAGCAGCTCTACTCTGACAGGCTCCACACAGAAAGACCGGAGTCGGGCGAGAATGTGTGCACCGGGTTTTGAACTCACAACCTTCTTGCTGTGAGGCGAGAGTGCTAACCACTCTGCCACGTCTCCAAAGGGGTCCCTTTGACAGCATTCAGTCAAAATTTTTAGGTTGATGCTAAATGCCAGTGAGACAAAGGGTAAGCAATATTCCAACAGGAAGAAGGAGATAGCAGGCCTAACCACTGCACAGGGGTTACCCACCCATTTTGTAAAGTGACATAAATATCTTGGAATAACAACTGACATAGATTTAATGTTAACGCCCCACATTGAAAATCTGCGTAAGAAGCTAAAAGGGGTTATTTTTTATTTAATGCCAGGAAATGGCTGGTTACTGCCACCTTCTTGCCTCTTCTAGAGCATATGAACGCCTCTACCAGCTCTTTACACATGCTAAACGCTGTCAATTATGGAGCTTTCATATTCATTGCAGGCAGCAAATCCCTCACCCACTATTGCACCCTGTAATCTCTGGTCAACTGGTCATCGCCACACATCTGCAGACCCCTACATTGGTACAAAATTATTTACAAATCCATTATTGGCCATATGGTCTGGTACCATCATATTTATTATGTTATATAAAATGTAAACAGTTCTGTCACAGCCTTCGCTTACAGGCATTCAATCAGTGCGTACTGAGCTGGGTTAAAAGGCATTCTCCTTCTTTGGACCCTCCCCCGGAACACACTTCAGCAGGACCTGAAGCTGTCCAGTCTGGTCAGACTCATGAAATTCAATCTTTTTTTAAGAACTTGAGAACACGACTATAGGTTTTTAGTTAATAATGTATATGTATTTTTTTTATATAATTTGAATGCAGTGGTGTAAAGTAACGAATTACAAATACTCTCATTACTGTAATTGAGTATTTTTTTCTCAGGAATTGTACTTTATTAAGTAGTTTAAAAACAGTGTACTTTTACTTGTACTTGAGTACATTTTTAGTGCTGTATCGGTACTTTTACTGCACTATTTTCCCTCAACCTGCAGTCGCTACATTGTTTATTTTTTTTTTCCTGTCAATGATTGGTTAAGGAGAATAATTAGTCCAGTGAGTCCCGTCCAATCACATCGCGCATAGAAAACTTGCATCAGACCAGACAGACTTCTAAACACCTGGCGCCAATTTAGTTTAATCATGGAGGAGGAGGAAGGAAGTGTGGTGGATACTTTAACATGCAGTAACTCAAATACAGCACTTCAGCATCCTTGGCCGTACCTGAAGGAGCTTTTTACAATGAAGGCGAAGAAGGGCAATTGTGTCGTTATGTCATGCCTACTTTGCTTGCCCAGACTGGTTGAAATATCAGCATTCAAGAGTTCTTCCTCTAATTTAAAAAAGCACATCGAGGTAAGATTTCATATTTGCTAAGTATCATATCTTAAATATTTATGTTAAATGGTATAATAATAAACGTCACAAATATAGTGTGGGGGGCATAAATAAAACTGTGTTAGGTTTTATGAGCCAATGTGAATTAGGGATGCACCGAATGTTTCAGGCAACCGAAATTATTCGTCCAAAAACAATTGCGTTAGCGATTAGCAACCAGCTTGGAGTGAAGGCACGGTCATTTTATTAATGCAGCAGTATGGACGTGTTCGAGAAGACGCAAAAATCATCACAAGCAACGACTGCTTAATAAGACTATCTCGTCAGTCGTCGTCATTGATGAGAACAGGAGCGGGTTGTGGCTGGTTATACTGTAGGCCTATGTATAATGACTTAAATTGCAAAATGGCTTTAAACCGCTACTAAATATACTGCAGAATACAATGCGCAATTTGAATGTATTTTGTCAGTGCTGCACGAACTCGAGGCGCCAGCTGCTGGACACCCTTAGCTTGTTAGCTGGGTTCAAAGTGCATTAAGCATTAACCTATCATTAGATTTATGCCCCTTAAGTTACACATATTTCGCTTAACATATAAACGCATTAACCTACTTTTTGTCGACTTAATTATAGATGTATATGTTAATGTAATGTGTTCTTGCATGGCGATTTAAAATTGTAGTTTATGAATGGCAAATAAGCGTATAAGGTGGAATAAGTCACAGCACAATACTCACTACTCCCTACTCTTGAGTACTTTTGAAGGGGCTACTTTTTACTCGTACTTTGAGTGGTATTTAGGACAGGTACTTTTACTCCACTCACATTACATTTTTTGGTAAGTAATAGTACTTTTACTTGAGTATGATTTTTCAGTACTCTTCCCACCACTGTTTGAATGCATACTATTGTATATTTTTATAGTATTACTATTTTGTATTAAATGTAATGTCTTCAGTAAAACAGGTCTATCTTGAAAATGTGTCTAATTTATAGACTTCCATTTTCCATTATAGACTCCTTCCACTCAGTTGTGGGCTTATCAAACTTTTGAGAAGGGGCCTCACGTCTGCCTTAATGTAGGCCTTACGGTTCTGTCAAAAATGCATTTACATCTAAATAGCTGGGTATATTGTCAGTGCATTGGTTTGATTCTACATAGCCCAGTTTCACATGGCCCTCTAGTATTTTCTCAAACCAATACAACGCTGCGGTTTTGAAACCTCACGTAAGAGGTAGTGTTGATGCTTGTGGGCTCAAATCAGTAATGACCCCTTGTGTCTCTCTCTGATGCACTGTAATGAGTCAATTGCTTCCATTTTCTCCCACACAGTCACTTTAATTTAAAAGCAATCCTGAGAGAGTCCCGGGGACCTATAAGAGACAGACATTGTCTGGTCTGCATTGCCCGAGTGATGTCAATGTCAAAATAAAAGTGAGAGATAATAAAAGAAAAAAATAATGAAGTTAAGGCATTACATTATAGAGATACATTTGACAGGGAAAATACATTAACTGATGACATCACCAAAAAATATGTTTCTGAAAAGCATGCAACTACCAAATGTCACTAAGCTGTTGACGTTCAGGTAAATCTAAAGTAGAAAGTTCTGTTAGCACGGTCAGGATCGGACTGATGTCAGTAAAATTCTGTGTGCTTCTGTGTCCTTTTTGTGAAGCATGGCAAGTAGACAGTTTGTCCAGTTGAGTGGAAAACTGAGTAATTTGTGGAGATGTTTATTCAAGATTTTAAAGTTATCTCACTGCAAAACACAGCAAGTGTTTTTTGTCCTTAACTTGAAATGTTACTCCCTCAGGCAGGGCTATTAATCATGAGAAAGTCAAGATTACTCTTATTACCTATGCTTCAGCTGTGTCTAATTCAGCCAAGGTCACACATCAAGGTCAAGAATCAGAAGTTGTTTAGTGGAAGTCTTGCAACATGAAAGAAAAATGTTTCCAAATCAATATAGATTGTTTTGTTGTTTCTTTTGTTTTATTTTTTTTAAAGAGTTGATTCTTAGTCATCTGGAACACTTGTTTAAGGTCACTGATGTGAGGGGCGGCGTGGCTCAGTGGTAGAGCTGTCGTCCTATAACCGGAAGGTTGGCGGTTCGAATCCTGCTCTGCCCTGTTCAAACTGTCGTTGTGTCCTTGGGCAAGACACTTAACCCACATTGCCTCCAGTGTCCGTAGCACTGGTGTATGAATGTGTGTGACTGTAGAGGTGTGTTTGGTGGTGGTAGGAGAAGGTTGAGCACCGTGTGTGTGGCAGCCCCCCTCTCTGTCTGCCCCAGGAGTGGATGTGTGCGCTATATAAATGCATGCCATTTACCATTACCATTCACTGATGAAAAAAAAGGCATTTGTTTGATTTTGTTTACATGATCTCACATAAAAGGCTTTGAAGTGCTCAGCAGCGACCAGGTGCAACACTGTTGTGTAATATCCCCATGACACCTGTTACGCAGCAGCCTTTACAATCGCTCCAGTTTACTTTTACCACCACATTTAGACATAAATAAACACTGTCCAGCGGCCGCAGGTGCACTGTTGACACCAGAATCATTACCAACACAGACCAGCTCTGTACGTCGTGTGAGCAATGTGTGTAGTGTTTCTCTGCTGCTGGATAAATAAAGCATAAATGGTACCAAAATATATGAATCTTGTCATGGATGTAATGTAAACACAGTTACTATATTTTGCTCTTGACCTCTCCAAGAAATGCTGTTTTTAATGTTTATGCACATTCCTCGAAAAACATTGATACACATTAAAAACAGGAATTTGTGACCTTTAGATTTGCAGAACATGAATTTCTCCTAGCATGATTGACTTTAAGAATTTGGAGTTATGGTGTTGGCAGAGTTATATGATGTTGAAAATTTGGTAATTTCTTTTGATCTAACTTTTTTATTTTATTTCACAAACATTTTCCTAGTAGGCCTACTTAACAAATCTCTGGTTTAGTAAAGCACAATCAACCCCAGTGTGTGGGGAATCACAGGACTTGATCATTAAAGTTTTGATTATATATATGGCCAGCTTGTAATTGCTTGATTGCAATTTAAAATGACATTTGCCTTTTTGCCATTGTCTTTAACAATGAATTAAGTCGACACTATGCACACATCTATAGTAAAGTTACCTAACCTTTGCACAACTTATTTTTAAATGTACTTTACAAGGCCACGGACGATTAAATAGCAATAAAAAGGCATTAGTTATTTATGCATCTCTGAAATTGTTATCAAACTAGGAACAAATAACCTTGTTTTGACATATTTTATTTCATTTACATAATTATTACAAATACAGCAGGGTAAAATTTCCTTGGCATGTCAAGCTGTAACTGCAGGGGATTCTTTTAAGTAATACATTATATTCTTCTTGCAGCACTTTGAATGAGTTACCCACTTAGCTGTCATTTACACAGAGAACCATGTCTTAGGAATAAGCCCTTAGACTATTATCTGTCGTAGCCGTAATTCTGCAAAGGTCACTTCTTTATTGCGACTGTCTGGATATGCCTGATGGCCAAGTAATCCCAGAGGGGATAATATTTGAAAATCTGGCAAGAGAAATTCATTGCTCCACAGACGTCACAGCGGGAATCTTATTTGTACAAGAACAAACAACCCAAACAGCCACCATACAGTTTGTGATGCAGCATGTTCATACATCAAAGACAGTCGGGGGAGGGGGCCATGACACACTCTCTCAAATCATTTTGAGAACCCACAATCAGCTGCAGTGTGTGGGGAAGGACAAGACTCGAGCATCAAAGTTTCTTTTATGCACGGGCAACTGATAATTGTGTCATCCTTAGTGTAACCATGGTGACGTGACGGTATTTTTTGGGTCTGAGAGATGTGTTGCAAAATCAGCCAACATTCAAACTGCCTTCTCATTATGTGATTTGCAGTTTTATTCTCTGGAGTCGGTCAAAATGACTCTTTTTGAGCACAAACAAGTGAATTACAGCAACAACTGGACAAGTGCAGAGAGAATAATTACTGAGGTGTTTTGGAGAATGTCCACTTTTCTGCACTTTCAAACTACTACTAACTATTTTACTTAACAATTTTAATGTTTTTTCCAACCTTGAATGAATAACAGACCACAACACTTGCAAAACAGAACGACAAATTCACTAAAACAGAACTGCATGGTGGAAGATGGACTGTGAATGCTTGTTAAAGTGTTAAATTGTTAAATTGTTAAATTGTTGGATTGGCTTCTTTAAAAAATGCAGCTAAAATGTTTCTCCACAGCTTGATTTTTTCTCACATTGAAACTGGTCACTGACAAGCTTGACTACTTTAATAATTTAATAATACTTCAATAATTAAAATCATTTTTAATTATTGACTTGCTCAATTTATAACTTGTTGCATGGAAGCACTCCTCCACCTTTGGGGGAGTTCATTGTGGTAAAATCTAGTACCGGTGAGAAAGTAATCAGAACCTCTGCTAGAAGCGACTGTGCAATACCTTATAGACTCAAAACCTTAAACACATCATTATCTGTCAGTGAATGGGACTAAGATCTGGAATAACATCCCAGTAGCAATAAGAGATACATTTAATACATTTAAAACCAACTTCCAACGATGGCTTAAGAGGAACCAGATCTGTGTTCATTCATTTTATGTCCATGTGCGTCATACCTAACATTGTATGTTATTGTGTTTGCTGTCCTGTGTTTTCTATTGTGTTGTTGACTGTCATTCCTGTTGTGAGCAGTGGGTTCTTCTGTTCAGTGTTGATTTACTTATATTGTGTTCTTTCTTAAAAAAGTGTTACAATTACGAGTTAAAAAAAATTTATTAAAACCCACTGACACGAAAGCTTTTTTTTTTTTTTTTTTATCCCTGAGCACCTTCAAAACGATAAACGACAATCACAAAAGAGTCTGATTAACGTTGAGTAAAGAAAGGAATAAAAAGGTAAAACAAGCGCTTGTCGGTCTGAGTTTTTGAATTTATTATGGAGTAAATAATATTTTGAGAGTTGTGCAGCTATGGAAAGGTCACTGGATCAGCATTGGAAGGTCACAGAGGAGTGAGGGGAGCTGATGTGGACTGTGAGTAAATTTAACAGAAGGTGCTCTTGACTTTTACTCATACATTTTTACAATGGTTTGTGTTAGATATTAGTTTGTGTTTTTGTTCAAACAACTTGAATATTAAGAGCACACTGAAAACACAACATCATGCAGTTAACACTTTGTCAAACTATTTAATACACATGCAGGGTTTAACTTTTATTAGGTCTAAAGCATCTAAGTGATGAAGTGTTCTCTGATGGGGGTCTTTCACCTCACAACCCTCACCAAAGTGTTTATCCTTTACACGATCAGGCACAATTCAGAAACCGGGTCTGGTGCGGTAGTGTGGGCCTTTCAACTTTGAAAAGAAAGGTAGCTTTGGTGTGTTTTGTAGCACTGAAAAAGTATTTAAGCCTTTGTCCACGCTGAAACTGTACAATACACCGCAGAGTACAGTTTCAGTTATCTTCTATTGCACTGCTTCTAATTTCATTTGTTTATTCAGCAACATTTCAAATTATAATCCCCACATTTGCCAGGCAGTTGTTTTGTCCAATGCAAAGTAAGAGGCAGTTTCCTACTACTTATACATGGTCCAAAAGATTCAAAAGTTCAGTACAGTTATTATTTAAGTGTTAACAAGCTAGTTTGTGGTTTTCCAACGTGGAAAATCATTATCAACCTCTGTTCCACAGGCTGTATCCTGGGAACACCACTCCATGTATCTATGGCTTACCCAAAATTCATAAGGAAGAAACGCCACTACGACCCATAGTAAGCAGCACAGATTCAGCCACCTTCAATGTAGCCAAACTCATGGCCACCCTTTTGGCTCCATTGGTAGGCCACTCACAACACCATATCATCAACTTACAGGATTTTAATCAGATGAGACTATTGTCTCTTTTGATGTCACTTCTCTTTTTACCTGTATACCAGCAACGAGGCTGTAAGGAAGAGACTACTACTGGACACATCTCTACAGGATAGGACCAACCTATAGAACGCAGTGGACAAGAACATCAAGTTCACCCGTGAAGATAGATAACTGCTGTTTGATTCCCACCACCCTCTGCAGCACAAACTGGGAGTCATCAGGACTCTTCAGCACAGAGCACAAGAGGTGCTCACAACTGGTCCATCCTAAAGACATGATCCCCTCAAACAGAGTAATGTAGTTTATACAGTTCAGTGAAGAGTGCAGTGACAGTTATGTTGGAGAAACTAAACAACAGCTTCACAAGAGGATGTAGCCCTCTCTGAACAGAGGAGGTGGTTTCAGATTCGTGTTAGCTAGTATTTACAACAGTGTTCAGAAACCGAAACAGTTTCACTCTATAAAACAACACCAACACCTGAATGGAACAGTGAAACTAACGACTCACCTGAGCCTTTAACGACTCTCACATCAGGAGACATACTGCACTTTCATAGCTAATGGCTACAAGACCAGAACAGCCTGGTCCAATTAGAGTTTCAGGTTAAACCCCTCCCTCTAGAGGTAGAAGCTGAGCTCTCTTACCAGTTGATCTCAGAATTGAAAAAGTATCTTGGTATAAGAGACAAAATGTCTTCACCTTGAGAATCTAGTCCAGATGCCTTTACTTTAACATTTCTTCAAGATGACCTGGATAACTGAGAACCTTCACAGACATCTATAATGCAACACAAAGAGTTCTGCTCTGTCTTTCAACAATAACTCCAGCACAGGTCTAAGCGAGAGCGTCCTGAAAATAATCCAGTTTATTGTTGGCAACATCAGTCACACACGCCAGCGTTTGAAGTTGCATGAACATCTACGATGACAAGAAAACAGTTGATCAAAGTAAGCAGTCAGTGTGAAGCATTGTCCCTTTGTTTTGTGCACAATCAAAAAGTGCACATCTAATACAAAGCATATTGGCTTTTGTTACAGATTGACACTGGGACTAATACCCAAGTTAACAGAATTGTAATTCTCAGAAAGTCTTGTGCGTCAGACTTCAAAGTAAAGTCTTTTAGAACTGATGTTAATCCTATTTCAACAGAAAACGCAGAATTGAAGTGAGTTTTGGCTCTATTCTAACCAGGTTTTGCATAACTTGGCTCATGCCTGATCATCTCAAAACTGTGAATATGGTGTGGAAGATGTTAAAGGAGTGTGACTGCTCTCTTTGACAAACACCTGTGATACTGCCGGGCCAGACGTGAAACCAGAAGAAGCTGCACTTTTACAACCAAGACAGTTTCCCCAGTTTTACAGTTAGGACAAAACAATCTTTATTGTTTTTAGTGGCCACTGTCCTGCACACAGCAAAGTGGAAGCTTTTGTTTAATATATGATGAACATGATCTACTTTGGTGCGTTTAACAGTAATCTTCTGTTTTCAAGTCCTCAGGTCAGAAGCATGTCTAGAGAATCACCTACAGACTTTCTCCTAAATTCTGAATGCAACCACGCCCCCCCCCCCCAAAAAAAAATAAAAAAAATCATGAAGGATGTCAGTTTGGTTTGCTTTCAGACATGTCTGGAGCTGTCTATGGTTATAAATATAAGCCTATTAACACATCCACACAGAGCCAACAGCGTCAAACAATAAAAAAGTTGGAGGAGCAAGTAGAAGTTTAATTTGGGACTTTTGTCGAGTTAGCCGCTATGCCAAGCTATAACTTTCACCAGCGCCATGACAACCTGGGGTGTACAGCCGCAGACCAATGACGCAATCACACTGCGTTTAGAGTCTGAAATGCACTGCGGCTGAATTCGGTCATGGTCATGACTAAACATTTGTTCCATCTCTCAGAGTGAAGATGCAGTAGATTCAGAAGTCAGTCTTCAATATAAGTCTAACAATTACAGGTGACACTAGGCAGCACCTTGGAGGCATACCCATTGCTCAAATGGAAACATCCTTGAAACTAAACTAAACTTGATGTCCAATATAGCCAGGAAGACAAAATTAAAAGTAATAGAGAAATTTGCAGAAAGAAATAAAAGCAGTTTATTTTGTGAATGTTTAATGTATTTGATGGACATCTTTACAACTAGATGCCAAACTACTTTTATGTGCTTTGTGGTAAGCAATTGCGACTATTAATATGTTACACATGTCAGGGGCTTTGTTTACAGTCTCAACTCTGGATTGTAGTCAGGTTAGAGTGCTTAGGGAAAAACAGGGTTGTTGTTTACACATTCAAGTCTCACATCACTGAATAAATGGCCTACTAAACTCTAATAACCTGTCTGAATCATACAGCAACAGCCCTTCTGCAGTGAAAACAAACCTTTCTCATTGTTCCAAAAAAGTTATGAAAAACAAAATTGTCAAAATACAGGTCTGTCCTTTGTATTTAGTGGCAATATATTATGCCACTGCAAACAAAATTCTTTGAACACCCATTGTTTGTATAAGCTTTTCACAGAAAAAGACCTGTAATCATTTTCACATTTAAACATGCCCAAATGTACATCCATAAAACTGGTTCAAGCCAGACAGAGCAGAGCTGCAGTCATAAAGCACTCTTTTAAATGCTAGAACACATTCCTTAGTGAATGGCACCGAAGCGCCAGTAATTTCCTTTTCAATTGCCAAACAGCAACTTCTGAGAATGCACAGTACTGTTAAACAGAACTGCCCTGTGTGAATTTATTACTGAACACGAAGGCCACGCTAGATTACAACGGACTTTTGCATCATAAGTCGGAGATGGGCTTGATGAAATCGCAGGCCACATGGCACGTGTTTGTTCAGCTAATTACCTGCCGACAGAGGATGAGCACTTGGCTGAGAGGAAAGTGTGGCACATGCTCCAGTGGCCGTCATTGTGCCATCAATTATTACAAGGTGTGCTAAAGCAGATATGATATGCAATGGCTTTACTGCTAATAATACACGGCATACAATGTTTAAAGAGTTTTATTGAAAAGTACATTCAGTTCATTTACTTATAGAAGGGCAGATAATGCTCATGCTTTTATTACCATAAACTATAGCACATGGTACAATACTTTTTTATAATTCCATGTGTAGTAAATGCAAATACAATGAGTCTAATGGGTCATATTTAATTGAAAAACAGAAAAAAAAATTGGGCCTAACTCATAATACTAATACATCACACCAAACTGAACTTTACAGCTCACCGTAAACAGTAAACTCCAACTTCAGCGTCCAACAAAAGCATCCGCCTCGGTAAACATTGCGTGATCGAATTCCCAATATTTATCTCTGTTTCACATTGTATTAGTAGCCATTACTTTCTTATTAACAAGCCATGTCGACCAATGGGAGCACTTTATTTTTCTGGAAGCAAGCATGTGACACATTTTCTGTTCGGACTGAAATAATAGAGGAGACTCTATTATATATTGCTCATAATAAATTCTCAATGATGCAAAATACTTCATCGTTACAAATAATTCCTGTTACAATATTAAACTTATTTTTCACAGATGCATTAAAAAATTGCATTCTCTCCCTTTATTTTTATCATTAGAGTTACACAATATATTGTTATTGCAATATCATCAATTTTGAGGGTAAATTTCCACATTGGGTATTTACGCTTTGCAATCTCTTTGACATCTTGAATCTAACTAGTAAGCTTTGAACAAATTGCTGTTACTATGGCAACAGCAAATGCTTGTCTGTCAGAATAAAATACATAACTGCATGAGCAGTGAAAATATTTTGTTTGTGTTCTACTAATTGTGTGAAATAGAATGTATTGGTTTATGAATGTGATGCAGGAAATATGGTTTAAATTGGGCTTTTAAAGAAGAAAGCCCCAGACTAATGCTTTCAGAATGACCTGTATCTTTCAGTCAAAGCCCTTACTTACCACATACAAATAAATGGAATAACCTCCCTTTCAGTCAGTTTTTGACAAATTTATGCAGTACTTTGCCGAGTGCAATCGGCCTACTTTAATCTGCAGCCTAGTTTCCTATAAAGGTCACACAAGAACAGCTTGTTGTCTGTTGTGACGCAGAATCCCATGCAGAGCTATTAAGCACAATCGATATTTATTTGAGGAACGAGAAAGACTGTGGTGAGCGTTACTGATGTGTCTATGGTACACGCAGAGACGGTAATGGCTTCTAAACGAGAGTGCTGTGCTCAACAGTTGGAAGTCTATGTGGAAGTGTGAAAAAAATGTGCAGGGTGTGACACTAATGCACTTATACAAAGTCCTTAATGGAGTAAAGGGCCAACTCATTCAGACATAAACTGACAGGCAACAGTAGCAGCTGCTAATAAAAATTTTTGCTCCAAGTTTCTCCTGACCGTTCTTTATAATTGGTCACAAGAGGCCCGTGGTTTGACGCAAGCGGTTACAAGATGGATTACCCAAGTTTGGAAACTCACAAACCTTGCGAGAATCCAGCCATAGTGAAAGTTAGTCCATTAGACGGAACATTACACATTAAATGAAAAAAAAAATTATAATAAATGGTGTTGCCCCAGCCTTCTTTTTACCTGGCAGCACTGCAGGAAAGCATTCGCCCTCACATTCATTCACCTTGGGCAGTTTAAATTCACCAATTTTTCAAGAGATGTGAGTCTTTGGGAAGACATGACATTCTTTACAGAAAGTCCATGAGTATCCAGCTTGGGAATCAAACTCACAACCTTCTTGCTGTGAGGTAGAAGAGCTAACCACTCTGCCACCTTTATTATTTCTATGAATTATTTTGATTTGTATAAAAACACCTTGTGAATATAGGGTGTCCTGCCTCATGCCCAAGGCAGCTGAGATAAACTCCTGACCCCCATGACAAGTATGTATTATGTAAATAGTGTGTCAGAGTTCCTCAAGGCTTAGTCTTTTTCTTTTTCCTTGGGTTTTCATCCTGTTTAAGTTTCCAAAGATTTAAATATTTGAAGAAAGGCAACAACCTTTCAATGTGTAAAGTGTAGACACATGGAGACACACTTTGGACGTTAGAGAAAATTGAATGCTGCCACACAGCTCATTGTGCACCTTTTATGTGCACCAAGACCCCTTGCAAAGATGTGTCCATTAACTGGTAAGGTTAGAATCAAATGTAAACTCAACATAGACCACAGACTTCTTATTGGATCAGAATTCAAGGGATTGATGATATGGATGTAAAATTATGTTAGCTCACAGAGAGCACCGAGTGTGTTGGACTAAAACAAAGCAAAGCTGAACAATGAAGAGGTAAAAAAAAATGGTATTAGTCATTATTAGCGCAGGTACATATCGACTTTTACAAGAAGAAGAAAAGTGATATGAAAGCATATGGCCCTAAAAAGCAGATTAAGAGAACAGAATTACTACTTCATTGAGATTGGGCTTTTATTCACTTAATGGCACCCAGAGATTGATTCACAGTCAGCTGTCAGGAAGCATTTCAAAGAGGCGTGAGGTGGATCTAAAGCAATGATTCAAGGACAGCAAAACTGTGACAGAAACATAATACACGGCTCGAGCTGCGTAGGTGTGTGTCTGACCTGTGCTGCAACAGTGTATATGTAGTGTAATATTTCTATCTAACACATTACTAAGAAGTTATTACTAAGAAGATTTTAAGATTTGAGTCAGATTGGCAAAGCACAGTTTGGTCCACTGCTACAAATGGTAAAAGGCACACACATTCACATAGAGAGGGCTGCCATGCACACAGTGGCTAAAGTGTTTTGCCCAACGACCATATGAACTGGGGAGAGTGGGAATTGAGCCGGCAACCTTCCAGTTATTGGACAACCCTGCACTACCAGCCACTGCGTCCCAGGATATAAACTATCTAAGTGTCCCTGAACTATAAGACTGCAGTAATAATAATATATGTAGAGATGCACATTTTCACACAGTTTTCAGTAGATTTGTGATAATGTGTCCCACTAATACATTCTGGGCCCCCATTTGAACTGAGGGAATGGGTCTTTTTCCTCACTTTTTATAGTCCAATCAACAAACTGCAGTCTTACGCTTCACTTCTTGGGTATCATAGTGTCCGAACCAAATTCCGAGATGTTACCAGAGTAGTACAGAATGGTTTGCATATCTGAGACCATTTTGTAAAACGTGGACTGACATGACCCTTAACGTTCTACCCCAGTGGAAACAAGGCTAATGTGTACACGTTTTTTGTCAAACAAAGAATGTGTTGCTGCAGCAGGTTTGTAGCAACAGCCATCGTCTTTGGGGGGTGGAAACATTGCACATGGTCGGGAGGATATCCTGCCTCTGCTATGTGCCAAGGGCGTAATGTTAAACTCAAAGTTACTGATTAATCATAGAGTATGGCTAGTAACTAATAAACGGCATAAGGACATAACAGAACATATCAGAACAAGATGCAGACCATGACTACTTGATATCAATATAATTTAAAGCATTAAAATCCTGTTGTGTTTATTTTTCTCACTGCTGACTCCGAGTGTTTCTTCAGTGTCAGTTCAGTTTATTTGCACCGTGCAGTCCTGTGTGGGTTTAATGGGTAGTTCCATGGAAGTTTATTTAAGTGTGACAAACATGTGGCACAAGTGACGCAGATAAAGGTCAATAAAATACCACCCTAAATGAAATTGTCACACCGACTGATAGACACTCATTACTTTGGATATTTTCTAGAAACAGTGGATGTGATTGCTTCAACAGTGCCGATGGCCAATTTTACTCTTTAGACTGCACACAGAGAACACAATTACAACGGCAAGTGGGTGCATCGCATTATTATTTTCTTCTTTTCCATGTTCTTTTACCTGATTTTTGTTTTCTAGTGCATCACTTGAACATTTGG
Organism: Neodontobutis hainanensis; assembly: GCA_024349245.1. Classification (NCBI taxonomy): domain Eukaryota; kingdom Metazoa; phylum Chordata; class Actinopteri; order Gobiiformes; family Odontobutidae; genus Neodontobutis; species Neodontobutis hainanensis. The sequence continues at coordinate 86,017 of JALDNG010000406.1, read as the reverse complement.
GTCCAATTATGTCTTCTTATATAAGAAACGAAGTGAGAGCTATTTGAGAGCACCTTGCACCACCTAGTAGTAGTAACAAAAAAAATCCCAAAACTCTTTGTCTACATTATGTAATGTCACATAATCATAACACATCTTCCAATCAATGCTTGACCTGTTCTGTTTGTATTGGTTTTGTAACTTTTTTATTATTAATTAGTAGTAGTAATCAGGGATGGATTAAGAGTTGTGTGGGCCCCTGGGCATTTATAATTTTTTATTTTTTTTATTATTTCTGAATCAGTGGCTGTAGAGGTTAGGTTGGAGCTCTGGGGAAGTTGTTTTGGGAAAATCCTGCTGCTTGACTTTATACACATTGACGTGTCAAATGGATAGCTCAGAGCCAGTTAGCAACATAGTAATCCCTTATCACAACCAAATCATACCATAAACATTGTTTGAACAATCCAGAGTGTGCTAGTTCAACCGTAAAGAAATCAGGGTAATCAGCAGTCAGGGTCAACCGAGCAGAAAGACACTATTAAATTAAAAGGTCAGTCACAGGCCAGCAACAAAGTAAATTCAAGGACGCTCACAGAATTAAATTATAAAGTAAGCACATTTAGAAATGACTCCCCACCCGGTCATATAAACAAATAACTACTAGCTAAACAGCTAAACAAGTGGGTTGTCAGGAGAAGTGATGCCCGTCTGAAAGTACGCCCCACTCATTTCTAGGGCCCCTTGGTACGAGCTTCTGGTAGCCAGAAGTCAGGGGCCCCCTGGTAGTCAGAAGTCACCTCAAAAGGGATTTTTTTTACATTTTTTACTTTTTTACATTTCATTTGTTTTACAGACACACAACACCAAAAACACCAAAATCCTTTAATGTACATAAGGAAATAACAAAGAAAGGTGAACCTGGTGGTACAAAGATTAAATATAGAACAAAGAAAAGAACAAGAACTTGAAGAGTTAGGACACATTTGAAAATGGACCGAAACCAGACCCATAGATATCTATTGGATATGGTGGATTGTGAATTACATGGATAATTGTGAATGCGATCCACACTTATTGTTTTCACTGTTATTGTCTAATAGTCTGCATTTTTCATCCAAACTACAACAATGGATGCATCATAAGAACTGGATGCGGTTTGTGGTCTACAAAGGAATTTCAGTGAGTTAGGGTCAGTGAGTTTCTTGGGCTCCTATTTTTACTAGCAATTTAGACTGACCAGTCCACCTAGTCTATGTGCGTGTCTTTGATTGTAGGAAAAAGCCAGAATACCCGGAAACCCACAGAACAGGGAAGACAAGCAGACTCCTCACAGAAAGGACCCGGGACCACAGCCTTCCTGTTGTGGGACAGGAGTGCTGGTTTTTTATGCTATGATCTTTTATATTTGCCTATTTAATTGCAGATACCTAAAAACAATACTTTTACAAATAAAAAAATATATAATAAACTAATACAATAAACTAATAAAATAAATGAAAAAATGCATCAGAACAATAAAATACAGTTTATATGATTAAAAGGACTCTTGTTTTTTTTAGCCTTATTTTAAGATGATTGTTAAAACATATTTCTAATATTTTTTTTATAAAAAAATACAATTTATTCTACTCCCTAGCTGCCCTATACAACATGGTTTCTTCAGCTTGGATTTAAAAGGTTCCAAAGTTTGGGGACAGCTACAGCAAATGAATGATCACATAATGTTTACAACTAGACCAGTGAGAGTACAAACTATAATGTAGTTCTAGGTCCTGGCTCTAGGGACAAAATACTGTAGGATTTACAATTTGGAGAACTTCCTTTGTCACTTCTTGCACCTGCTACACAGGACAATTAATGCAGTTTCAAAAAAACAAATGTGTTAAGCCCCTCACACACTGCGACTACGGCAGTCACTAATGAACGCCAGATTGTCCAACAACATGCATTCTATTTTTTGACTTTAAGTGAAGCCGTTCTTCTTTATGGCAAATTATGTGCACTTTTAACTATCATCAGATTTACACCTATTGTTATCACCAAAGGCTTTCATTTCTCCAGTAGCTGTAGGTGAGTCACTCTGTCTTTAACTTACATAAGCGTTTCAAAGTAGCACAGAAAACAAGCACATTGCTCCAATTTGTTCACAGTTGCAGAGGGCTGCTAGAGTGACCCAGATAACAGGCTCACCACTGATGTCAGAAGTGTGTAACGATGACCTTTACACTTCTTTTAGGTCAATGGTGTATTCTAGAATGATTAAAAGGATTACACCTTGTTTACGGGCGCGGCTTGATTGTTTTGTCTGCGGTTAATCCTATAGAGCTGTTCTATTGGGTCTTGAGTCATATGTTTAGTTCATATAGGTCATGGAAGTATAATCCAAATAGAACAGTGCGTTGAGTGGAAAAGCGTTATATAAAAAATAAATAAAATAAAATGAAAAAAACAGTTTAAGTGAAGATTGAGAGTAAGCTCTAACGTCCACAGGTTTTTACCCACTGCTTTAACTCACAAGTGACTGGATTCTTCTCCAAAGATATTAAAACAACAGCCACCTTAATAATCTTAGACAATTTAAAAACAGCCCCTTTCAAACAAAAACAAATTTGGCGAATTTGAAGTCTTACCTTTGCACCCTAAAAATGTAGGGTAGTATTACTTTACTCTTTTTTAAAATCTTTTTGTGTGTGTGTTGCAGCTATTGCCGTTTATGCTCGGAAGCACACAGACAAGTGCACATGTGCCCATTTTAAGGTAGCCTTTGGTCGCATAATCTCCATTTAGTCTTGCATTTATGAAGAAATGTTAATGGTGTCTAAAAAGCTCCAACAAAAGAACAGTGTAAAAGATACAAAATTTTAACAATTTCTCATATCACCACATAAACATAATCATTATATTATATTCATTACTCACGAGTGCCACTCATGTCACCCCGAAAAGACCTTTATTAGAAGGTGCTGTCGTTTTTTAAATCCTTTTTATATCAGCCCACTCAAATTGGCAGCAGAAAACATCAGTGCAGCTGCCAGACTGGCCTAACTGAAAAACAAGCTCCTGAATAAATAGCTCCCATACAAAACATGGGAGCAACATAACTGTAAAGCTTTCAGTCCATCTAAAGTGCAATCATTCTGCAAAGCAAGGGCCACATTTACTTACTGCGAGTTTTATCAGGTCATTTTCATCATTTGGGAGATAGAGGACACAGTTTTGAAATGCCAGTATGTGGAGCAGTTGGCACATGGGTGACTGCAGTGCACTTACAGTGGCAAGAAAAAGTATGTGACAGTGAACCTTTTAGAATTTCATGGTTTTCTGAATAAATTTGTCTTAAAATGTGATCTGATCTTCATCTAAGTCAGGGGTATTGACAAACATGTCTAAAAATAATTACACAAAAGAATTCTGATCTTTCATGTCCTTATTGAGAACAACCAAAAAACCTCATAGTGCTTGTGGAAAAAGTATGTTGACTTAATGAACACAAAAATTTTAATGGGAGTCAGGTTTTAGCAGTACACCTGGAGTCTCGTTAAGATAATACGTTTGAAAGTGTGGACTACAGCGACTTTGATAAAAAAACATCAAACGTTTGGAGTTTGCTCTGCACAAGAAGAACACGCTTATGTTAGACATGCCTCGCCAAAAAGACCTTTCAGAGAAGCTACGATAAAAGAATTGTTGCTACATAAAGCTGGAATGGGTTACAAAGTGATTTCAAAGACTTTAGTAATTCACCAGTCTTCAGCTAGGAAAACAAACTATAAATGGAGACACTTTGGGACTGTTGCTACTCTACCAAGAAGTGGACGCCCAGTCAAAATGACACCAAGAGCACAACAAAGACTCATCAATGAGGTAAAGAAACAATCCCGAATGACAGGCATCATTGAAACTTGCTAACATCTCTGTTCATGAGTCTACAATACGTAAAACACTGAACAAGCAGGGTATCTACGGCAGGGCACAACGAAGGAAGCCACTGCTTACTAAAAAGAACATTGCTGCACATTTGAAGTTTTCACCTGAGCACATTGGCACTCCACAGTGGTATTGGGAAAATGGTTTGTGGACTGATGAAACTAAGATTGAACTATTTGGAAAAAACACAAAGCATATAATCATAAAAACATCATCCCAACTGTAAAGTATGGTGGAGGAAACATCATGAATTGCGCCTGCTTTGCATCAAGGCCTGGCCAGCTTCAAACATTGATAGGAAGATGAATTCTTAAGTATATCAGACAATTCTTCAGGATAATGTGAGAATGTCTGTATGTCAGCTGACGTACAGACCTTAACCCAATAGAGATGCAATGGATTGACTTGAAGAGAGCCAAACACATGAGACGTCCAGAGAAAATGACAGAAATCAAGCTATTCTGCAGGAAGAAAGGGCTAAACCTCCTCCTCAGCGATGTGCAGGTCTGATCCACAGCTACAGGAAGCGCCTGGTTGAAGTGATTGCTGCCAAGGGTCAACCAGTTATTAATTCTAAAGGTTCTCTTACTTTTTCCACTGCCATTTTGAATGTTGAATGAGTGTGTTCAATAATAAATAAAATTTATTTTGTGTAATTATTTTAGATACATTATGTTTGTCAATATCCTTGACTTAGAGGAAGATCATATTTTAACACAAATTTATTCAGAAAACCATGAAATTCCAAAAGGTTCACATACTTGTCCTGCCACTGTAAGTCCTTCAAACCTTTAAGTCATTACCTGCCCATTGTAAATCAAAGCTATTACCAGACCTATCTTGACTTAAATTCACCCTGTGGGGTACAGTGGCTCACTGGTAAAGTGGTCGTTCTTCAACCGGAAGGTAGGCGGTTCAATTCCTGCTTTCCCCACTGTTCATACTGTCATTGTGTCCTTGGGCAAGACCTCCACACAGTTTAGGTTGGCTCAAAGGAGCTTTCGGCCTGAATACTATATGTTTGGGTCTGTGTGAACACAACAGCAACACTCTGGTGCGCACTAAACGGTTGGTCTCGGTACGGCTTATGCCACACTCTGGTGCAGTCCATCTGTGGTGTGAAAGTGGCCCGACCTCAGGCCAAATCAACTGCTGGAAGTTCTCCTCTTTTTTTGAACCACTGGGCTTCCATTGTGAGCGGGGTGTTGTATTATGGGTAAACAACAAACATAGCAGACAGTAGGCAAACTACTCAGTGCTGTCAGTGACCAGTGAACAGCACTGACAGTTGTCACATGGCGTATGGTGTGGCGTTTGGGGTACAGTAAAAAGCACAAATTAACAAAAAAATATACAATGAGATCTAGTGCGCTCCAAGGCCAAACCATGAGGCGCACCAACATGTGTGAAAACAGCCTAAGCTTTGATTATTGTAAATACTGTAAAGTCTGACTGGCTTTGTTATCAAAGCTGCAGTATTGTCAAACACACAAACCAGTGCCACACCTGTCAGCTTAGCTACCGGCGTTTTTGCCAGCAGAAAAAAGTCAAGTGACTGAAAATGTTCTCTTGTTTTTTTTTTTTTGTTTTTTTTTCTTCAGAGAATTAGCCATGGCCCTCTGAGAAACACACAAACAGCCAAACTTAGATCAGAGGCATCTTTGAAGAAGACACCTTATGTCATCACTAATTCAATCTTCACTCCTGTGTGCTGTCAGAACTGAGTCAAAGCAGTGGAAGATCAGATTATCCAGACGTCCCACTCGCAAATCATGTCTGTCATAAAAGAAAAGAAGTGTGGTACAGAATCACAATTTGTCTCATCCTTGCTGCTGGGTTGCAACTGTTCTGAGAACCAACAGTCTGCCATACTTCCTCCTTTCAGGGATGAGGAAAAAGTTAGCTATAATGGAAATGGCATGACATTGGTGTTGTATGTGACACATACTGGAAAATGGACTTCCTTGCATTACATTTACATTTATTCATTTTTAGCTGACGCTTTTATCCAAAGCGACTTACATTGTTCTACAGTAATTACCAGTGTTACAGTCACTGGAGGCAAGGTGGGTTAAGTGTCTTGCCCAAGGACACAACGACAGTATGAACTTATGGGAGAGTGGGAATCGAACCCCGTACCTTCGTGTTGAAGGACAACCACCCTACCCACTGAGCTACTGCCGCTTACAGTTTCTGTAGCACTTTGAGATTTGTTTCAAATGTAAATTGCAATATAAATAAAATGTAGTATTCATTCAGTGCAATGCAGAATATTATAGAATCCCTTAAAACATAGTGTATTTTGTACAGTATTTGTCATCTTAATTTTTCTACAATAATTTTTTTTTAAATTGTGAATCCTTCTTCTTGCTCTTGAAGGCATATGCAGGTCCCCTTTGTTTCCAACAGTATTAGTCTGTGTGTGTGAGTTGGATGTATTACGTCAGGTTGGTGTGGTGGATGGGACATGAACCATAGGCCAATTTTGCAAGACACCCAGTTATTGTCCAAGGAAGTTGCTTTTGATTATTTAGGTCAACCATTCACTTTATATACTCATTGATTCAAAAAATATATATCATTTTGCATAGGAATCATCTTTGAATAAAAGTTGAAAATGTTCAACACATAACAGGTCTTAATGGGCCCATCACATGCTCGCTTTGGAAAAACAATTGCTCCTATTTGGTCTACATTGATGTTAACAAGTAATGTCTACTGATAATAAGAGAAAGTGGTTATTCCAGCGTGAAATGAATCTTTTTACACATAAAGAGAGAAAAGGGATGCAATGTGAAACTTAAATAAATACTGGCAATGCATTCACACAACATTTACAGAATTGCAGATAAAAGTTTAGAGTGAGCTTCAAAAACTTTGATTTGTTGTAATGTATTAATATTTAACAGAGGAAAATCTGGTCTGGTATTACCTTAAACAAAAAAAGAAAAGAAAAGCAGGAGATGCTGTGCTGGTTTTGAGACCGGGAAACCAAAAAATTTATAAAAATCTAAAAAATTAGGTAATTACATTTTAATAAACTTAAAATTTTTGAAATTAAATAATTCACAATTTGGTTACGCATATCCTTTTGATGTACAACCAGGAAAAGTGAATGAACATGTCCCACATTTCCCATCAACAAAAGAAGTTCCCAGTGCGTCATTGTAGAAGACCTCAGGGAACGTCCTGTGTCCTCTCAGGACACGATGGGTCAATTACTCTGTTGCAGACGTAGTGAGAGTCTAACTGTGGCCAGGGAAATGTTTTCAAATGTAATGAATTACTAATGTGTTGCAACATTTGGGACAGTTTTGTTACACAGTGCTGTACGACCATGTGTGCGACTTACTGATTGTCAAAACCATGTTATCATTTCAAACAGTGCTGCAGGCTTTTGAATATAAGTCTGGAAGATCCATTATCATTAGGTCACCCAAGTTAAATATTTACACTTAATGTTAACTGTTATTTGCTTTCTCGTTTATTGCTTTATTACTTTATCATGCGTTAATATTGTGTGTAACTTGTACAAAGTTCCCAATATGACTTTTTCCATACTTTTTTTCAAGAAAAATAAGTATAAATAATTTGACAAAGACAATGGAAATAGGTACTAAGGTAATAGGTAATAAGTACGATGGCTCAAAAGCCCAAAATAAAAATGCAAATAAACAAGCCACAATGGGAACCAAGGGAACTTGACTTTATTGATTGAGGATTTAGTTGCTGTTTTATTTATTTTTATATTTTTTATTTTAGTGTGATTTTGTGTTGCTTGAATTAGTGTCGTGGTTCATACATCTGCATTTTTATTTTTGTGTTGTGTGCCAGATTTGCCATCCTAAGATATTGGTCACCGGTTTTATCAGTGGCTACTTTTTGAACTTTTTGTACAGAAATGCCTGAACCTACTATATATATATTTCTATTTACCGCATTCACAACTGGTGCATACATTACATGGCAAACCACAGGTTATTTTAGTAAATGAGAAAGTGACAGCTATAACTAGACCAGTTTTTGACGGGAAGCACTTCGGGTCTGAAACCGGATGTGACATGATTCCCATAAGCGTGTCAGTGTCAGTTAGTGTGTATCTGCTCAGTGTTTGCAGACAGTGAGTCTGAGTCTAAAGAACATTTCCATGTAGCCTGAACTCTGCAGGCATTTCCAGTGAACTGTCTCCTGCCAACATTTAAACACATTTAATTGACTTTGATAGGCACAATCAACTTTTAGAGCATGGGAGCTTGATAAATGACTGGAGTGATTCTGAAAAGCAGCGAGATTCTTAGGATTTTGAAATAATAGAGAACTAGCCAGCATGACACACATTGCCCTGAGCAGAGATTTTTTTGCAGTGTCTGTCAACTGTGTCAAGGTTAGGCTCTGAGTGAAAAAGTAATAAATAATTACATACAATACATACATTACTATTAAAACATAATAGTGCTGGACAAATTAAAACTGTACAATTTACCTTTTTTTATTTAGAATATTCATTCATTTTCTTCCACTTAGGGGTCGTGGGTGACTGGAGCCTATACCAGCAGCTTTGGGCCTGAGGCGGGGTTCACCCTGGACAGTTAGTCGCAGGGCTAACATTTAGAGACAAACAGTGACAGACAACCGTTCACTAGGAACACTTTAGAGTTGCCGATTAACCTGTACATGCATGTGTTTGGACGGTGGGAGGAAGCCGGAGTACCCGGAGAGAACCCACGGTAACACGTGGAGGACATGCAGACTCCTCACAGAAAGACCAGAGTCAGCAGAGAATATTTGAGTTGGCCAGGTTTTGAACTCACAACCTTCTTGCTGTGAGGCAGCAGTGCTAACTACTCTGCCACATGCACCCCTAGAATAATAAATTTTATATAATTTTGACATGAAATTGGTAGAATAACTATGTAAATTTCATTGCCTTCCTTTCACACAACAGCGTTGTCATAATCGGAGTATACACAAAATTATGTAGGACATATGCCAGACCAGGGGGTAGATTTGCTTTTTTCTATTTCTGCTACATCCTCTTGGTAACAGTTGGTAACAGAAGTGGTGTTTTCATTGCTTACACAAATGTGGAGTGGCAGCTGAAACATAGCGGTCACATTCAAAAGTTTGTTTTTTTGTTGAGTGAGAATGCCAGCCTGGTTTAAACAAGAGGCCAATCAGCAAAAGAATCATTACTGTTTTGGCAAAATGCTGAGGCAGTAATAGCCATGTTGATTTTCAATTAGAAGCCTGCAATACTGCAATAATGGCCATTTGTAGAATTGTCTTCATTCCCCATGATCACTGTTTTATCCAGCTACACTATAGCAATGCACAAAAAGAAAGTTGTGATGAACTCTATTACAAATAATTGAATAATCCAGCAAACTGACAAATTTTAGATAAAAATATAACACCAACGTCTATGTACACAGCCAAAGCAGGTGAAATCGATTTGTAGTATTGTATTTTTAGTTGGCGCAGTGAGAAAAGTAAAGTTAACTATGGCTTGGGCTCGCAACTTTTATTAATAAAGTGTGCATGGTTTGTTCTTTCCATTTTTGTTTTCAATTTGCTTAGTTATTTTATTTTTATTTTTTTGCTGCTAAACCGTTGGTAGCCATTGTTTCTGTATATCATTTCAAACAAAACACACCAGTTTGACTATTATTATTTTTCCTGATTTGAAATGAAATTATGAAACACTGAACCATACAATAATAATAATAATAATAATAATAATAATAATAATAATAATAATAATAATAATAATAAAAGTTCTAATTACAAAAATCTGAAATAGTCTTCATTACAGTAACATTTTGCATAATATTCTAGCAAAAATTACATATGCAACATTATATTATCTATACAACCTGACAGTATAGGTTTTGTCTACCTGTGAAAACAGCAAACTATGGGCTTTAAGGTTAGATAGTATATATTAATATTACAGAGCCAACCCCGAACCCTCTACTTGTCCACGATTGAACAGTCCTCTATGCTTCAAAGGGTCATTATGTTCTCATTATGTGCTTCTGCCTTATTCCCATCTACATTAAAAGTACTACTTGATTAAAATTCAAATTGCTTTTCAGTTTTCATTGTGCTCTATAGGCCATGGGGATCAAAACAGCTTTGCCAACCAACTGGGCTTTAAACCAAGGACGCAAATACAAACCACATGAAAACACACCAACATTACCCTTTAACTCCAGCTACTTCCTGTGGCTCACCTACACCCATAGTCAGCCTGATTATGCAGCATGTCTGGAGGAGGATGTAGGTGGCTCTGCTGCTGGATGCCAAGACCAACCCTCCGCAAATCAGTGACAGTGGATGGCAGGCATCAATCCACATCCATATTCATAAAAACAACTCATCTAGAAGAAGCAAGAATGCATAGCTCCATGTAGTTTGGATGCAGTTGCTATAGTGTAAAGCACATGAGGAAGACTTCTTCAGTGTCTCTTACAGCTTAACTGAGGCTTAACTGATTGTGCCCTAAGTGGTGCAAAGTTTAATCTGGGTTGAAAATAATAAATTAATGATTAAATAACTCAGAGCCAAATATTGCAATTCAATCATACACTTTTTTTTGTCAAATATCAAATTCATATTCACAAATGTGCACCTTTTTTTTGTGAGATTTATTTTGCTGCAATACAGCGATCGACCACTGATGGAATTGACGGCACAGCAGAGGGGCTGGTCTCATTTTCAGATCTCATTATTTCTACCACAAATTACCGAAACGTTTGTGCTAGTTTAGAAAAATGTTTCGTTTAATTTAGTTTGGAAAAATGACCAAGAAGCTGGAAAGTTCATTGTAAATTGTCTTTCTAGGAGGTAAAAAATAAACTGAAAAACTCCACGGAGAACGGCTGTAATAATCAAACCCATGAATGTCAGCAAAAATAGGATATGGATTCATGAATAATAGAAAATCCAGACATAATGGTTTGTATTTTCAACAGGCTTGAGTTTTTAACTACACAGACAGAATGGTAGCGCCACAAATTACAGCCTTCACGTAAACCACAAACCGTCAATTCAAACAATCAGCTCACCATTCAGTCTGTCTAGAATGGCATTTACTCCATGGCTTTAACAACACTTGAGGTATTGCTAAAGTGGCATTATATCACTGGGTTATCTGTGCCTGTCATTGTGGTTTGATGGCAGTGTGTCTGTTCCAACATCAATAGATAATGGATTCAGAGGGATCTTGCCACTGAGCAGGCTACTCATTATCTTTGCATCAGTAGAAAAATTATCTATCAAATTATAGATTATTAAAAATAGATTATTTTGTGTGTGAGGTGACATTAACAAATATCCACCTGGTGCTGTGTTGTGTAACTGCTGTTCCTGGGGAAGGCTTGGCACAGACAGAGAGCCTGGACTCTGCATTCCTCAGCAACAACATTATCTAGGAACAAGGTAATTTTAATGTTTATCCAAGTCTGATTATATTCCGCTGGCTTTATATTTTATTAGATGCAATAACCAATTGATTATGTAATTATACTAAAAGGACATCAAAAAATTCTAGGAAGCGTTGCCATTTACTGCTAACTATCATTTACAAATGATGCACTAAAACTGATGAGGAATAACACTTAAAACATAAAATTCAGATGAACCCACTTACTTATAATAGGCTTATGGATTAGTATTTCTAATATTGCTAATATTATGCACCTGGCTGCAAGTATTTCATGTGGCGTTCATCAGAGTTCAGTGATATGTCCACTTTTTTGCCTTATATGCTCTACCAAGATACCAACTCCTTTAACTGCCTTGCAGATTTTATATTTCTTTTGGCTGTTATACAATGAGTGGCATGACAGATGACATTATTCATTTCCAAGAACTCAAAAGTTCTCCTTTAAAAAAATGGACTGTAAAGGAATAAATTAATACGAGGTTTTCATAAAAGGAATGAAGGTTATATATTGTACATCACAAGAGTATTACAAATGATCTACAGTCTATAATGGCCTTGGCTCACTTCCTTTATACTTTAAGAATGACACTTTAAACATGGTCTACAGTACAACTGATTTAAAAAGAAAAAGATTCAGAAAAAAAAACTGACAATGGGATTTTAGCCTGACAGGCTTCCATTTAATCATTTTCCATGAAAATACAACAATACAGTAATTATTAGTTATTATATAAACCAATTTGGGTCTTCCTTACTGCCCAGCAACAATGTCCAGTCATTGCAACTTTCCCAGCCATTAGTACAATAATGGTAATATTGTTCTAATGGCTTATGGATTTGTACAATCTTACAGATATTCACATGCTCTGCCTAAATCCAAGAGCATGTGAGTTTTGGTTATGAATATGGATGTGGATTGATGTTTGCCAGTCTCCATCACTGATTTGCCAAAGGTTGGTCTTGGCCTCCAGCAGCAGAGCCACCTACGTTCTCCTCTGCATACATAATCAGGTTGGCTCTGGGTGTAGGTGAGCCACAGGAAGTAGCAATAGAATGAACCATTAATGTGATGTTCTGCAGAAAAGTATGACAATAACCTTTGTGTTGTTGCATTAACAATGTGTTTACCAATCTCCTCAGAGATCGAAGTGAGGAAGCACAGGTCCTACAACCATTACTGTATAAATAACTCCTGGTTAATTTTAAAGGTATTGCTTAAATTACGTGCTTCACTTCGGCTGTTAAAATGCATGGGTCAAAGGTCCACATAGAGACTTTGTGACTCTTTAGACAGTGATCTTTTGGGTGAATGAAGGTGGTGAATTCTGGTCAGTTCAAGGTGACTTATTTCAAAGTTATGACTGCAGCTACAGAAAACAGAAAATGTCTTACTCTATGTTTTCACCAGGACTACCCATTATCCACAGGTTCACGTCAGTTTCCTGATCTTTACTAAAGTCCCTCAGTAACATGGTCTACAGTACAACTGTACTGTGGTCATAACACCCAGTTACATAAGTGTCTTCCGACGGACTTCCACTGTTACATTAGCTGCTTGCCAATGTAGTAATTACATCTATTAATTCTCAACCCATTGCGTCCTTTATGACGTCTGACATTTTATTAAATCCAGATTTTATGATAGGCCATGTTTGAAGTCACATTAAAAATTTCCAAGAAGCAGAGGTTGATAGTCAAAGAGTCAATCAAATCAAAGGTTCTATGCATTTTTCCCCCTTGTGCAGCAAAACTGATATAGAAAATGTGCACTTGTAGTGCCTAACAACATAAACAGAGGTCTTCACCTTGTAAAGCCATGTGCCACTGCATTGTTAGCACTCCTACTCTTACATAGGTTGCGTTTATTTCCTGCAAAAATAATAAAGAACATGCAACCATAATTTATCATATCAAATTACATATAACAGCTCATGTGATAAAATACATTTATTAAGGAAATTACCATATTAGTGAGATGTTTGTGCTTTGCAAACAAGAAATAATGTTCCAAGGTCAGCACTCTTCTTGTATGACAATACTATATTAGATTAGATTCAACTTTATTGTCACTGCACATGTAAGGTACAAGGCAACGAAATGCAGTTAGCATCTAACCAGAAGTGCAATAAGCAGTAAGTACAGAATATACAAGGTCTATAATATGTACAATAACTATACAGATAAGTATTATGGACATAATTTACAGATTTTAAATACTATAAGCATGATATACAGGTAGGTGAACATACTATACAGATGGATTATGTAAAAGTGTCTGTGTGTGAGGTGGTGTCAGAGGGCAGAGTTCAGTAAGGAGACAGCTGTAGGGAAAAGGCTGTTCCTCCTATATTTTCATATGGTTAACTTTAAGTATACACTTGGAACACTGTTTGCGCGCAACTAATGGATAGCTACAGCATGAAGATGTTTTTATTATGTTGTTTGTTCAGGTGTCCAAAATAGAAAAGAGCAATTCAATTAGCAACAAGCCAAAGCTTGTCCCTAGCCCCTGTAGCCCCTATTATATCCTGTACAGTGATTGTTGTAGTGGTGTCCAAATATCTAGTGGGCTCAAATGTTGAACCTTCACAGACGCACTCAAAAGAACAGTAATGTTGACTAATTGGTCAAAATAAATAATGCTTTGCGAGTTGCCTGTGCTGTATTTGGCATGTTTAAATAAAGTGAGTTTGAGACACAAGTTTGACCTTCTATGGCATTGTTATTATGTAAGACTACATTAGCTTACCTTCTGTACATGTCCAGGAAAACCCAGTCCTAAACATTAAGTGATTTGTAGCTCATAGCAAAAATGTTCTCTACTTAATCACTGACAGCACACACAAGTGTTCTACATTTTAGAGTTATTCTTGGTGTGTAAAAAGAATCTAGGCCCTACCCTTGGAACATTGTCTTTCCTTTTCTGTCGTTTAACCACTTTTACTCACTATTAATTGTGTTTGTTTTGTTTTGTGTTTGTTCATTGTGGTTTTTTCTCCACCAGATAAGAGAAATATAAAAAATACTAAACTTTAAATTCAGCTTCAAAATCACTAGTGAGTGTATGTGTAATGGGATTTTGAAAACATCAGAACATAAAATGCATCTACTGTATCCTTTTACATTTTAGCACATACCACCTTACTTCAGTAAAACCCTTCATCATCAGATACTTTATTTTACATTTACATTACATTTTTTTTACATTTGTATGAAACATGTTGATTAGGTTTGACTTTGCAAATTTACATTTACAACCAACATTATTAAAACCAATATGTAAATCAGTGGCAAATGCTGGTCATGTCCTACTATTGACGTTTAATGGCATAGTCTTGCCGCGTCTCATTCTGTCTCTAGGGTCACCTGAGTGGAGACAAAAATCCACCCACATGCATCAAGAGGCTCTTAACGTCTAACAACCTTACAGACTAGCTTTGAAAGAACCAAGTCACTTAAAGGAGATGCTTTATTGCCGTGAATAAAGGGCCAAGATGCAAATATCACTAATGTAATGGTTTAAGTACTTTAATCCATATCTGCTATGACTAAGAGGTGGTGAAAAGTGGAAAGTGGGCAGACAATGAGAAAGAGACAAACAGGGACAAAGAAAGTAGGGAGTACAGATGTTCAATGAGGATGATTTTTTTCTAAATATCCTTTGTTATCCTTGAAGATTGGGCTGGTATTAAATAATAATCCTGACTTTGCAATCAGATGTGTCTTTTTGCAAATTAGTAATGGACCTTATGATGGGAGTTTTTTTTTAAATCGCAACACAAATGCAATTAATTTGAGTGTCGTAATTTTAATAATTGCCACTTTATTGCAATAAATTACTAATATTACATGGACTAAAATCCTACCCAAACATGACACAAAAGTGACTCTTAATAGTTTAAAGTAGTTCTCAAGTCACTGCAATCAAAAAAATGCCTTATTTCTTGCACATAACTAACTAAACAGTGCCTTATTACAGATATGCCTTGTGTAAATTTCTATCAATGTAAGCTCCTAATGTTATGCCAACTACTTATCTATGGATTTGCAACGTTTGTATCATTCCTGGCTAACACTAAGGTTACCATTTTGTCCTTTTTATATTGTAAGGAGGTAAAATATTTTCACAATTAAATTCCTAGCAAAACTCAATATTCATCAATATAAAACTAAATCTTCCTCCACTGATGTGTTTGTTTTTTTGTTTTTGTTTAACTGCGTAACTTTTAGCTAGTAGCATTGCATCATTTTAAAGTCCCAAAACATACATTCTTATATTGATTTGAGGATTCTTAGACACACACTTGGTAGAATGATACCTACGTCACTGACACAGTACCCTCAGTTGGACAGAAAACTCCAATAATAATTATCTATAATTCCACGCCACCGGGACGAGCAGACCTCTCCTGAGCAGCTCAAACTCATTTGAGCAGAAAAGGCCACTACACTGGACCCTAGCAGAGTTTTATTTGTACAAAATGCACTAAAATGACCCTACTGTTTCAGAATACGTGTTTTTTTTCTTCCAAACTTGCCGGTTTTGGACAGTTTCCTCTCAAAAACAAACAACACAGACAGTCTGTAGTGGATCTATGCTAAAAAGTTACATCTCTTTAAAAGGTAGGACCATAACCCCTTTATGTAGTTAGAATACAACAAGGGTAAAGTGGCATTATGTCATTGTAGAGGGGCGGCAGTAGCTTAGTGGGTTGAGAAGTCGTCTTTCAACCCGAAGGTAGTTGGTTCGATTCCCGCTCTCCCCACAGTTCATACTGTCGTTGTGTCCTTGGGCAAGACACTTAACCCACCTTGCCACCAGTGGCTGTAACACTGGTAATTACTGTAGAACAATGTAAGTCGCTTTGGATAAAAACATCTGCCAAATGAATAAATGTAAATGTAAATGTCATCAGTTTTCCAAAAAAAAGATTATGGAAAAGAAAATGAAAAAAGAAGCATGAGTGTGCTTCTTGTTCAGCAGTGCTCAGTTTGTAATGGAAGTAAGTAATAAAACTAAAAGGACTGTTTCTGTTGGGTTTTTTGGGGCTTTTCATGTCCCTGCATCAAAAATAGATGCAAACCCATTATATTAATATTATTATTCAAATATTACCTGATGCTTGCTAATTATAATGTACTTTGCCAATATTTATAAGTAATGGTATTAAAGCCAGACGTTACCAGATTCTATAACTTTAAAATAATTGTATTTGGAATACCATATTATATTTTTATTATCCCTTTATTATCCCCGTGGGAAAATTTCTTGTACGCAGCACCACCAGGGGGCGCACAGAGTGTTTTTGATGTAAGTGGAGTAAACTAGAGTACCCGAAGGAAACCGGGGGAGAACACGCAAACTCCACCTAAAAAGGCCCCGCCCGACTCAGGAGTCAAACTCTGGACCTTCCTGCACTGGTATTACGCTATGTAAGTATTTTATAAATGTACTGTAACTATTTTAGCTCTTGCCTCTAATCAGCTGAGTAAGTCATCTTGCTGTGTTAACCAAATAATAAAATTTGGCTTGTGTTGATCTGAAGTCATCTTACATACATCCTCAAAAACTATACTGTACCATAAATGATAAAGCATCTAAAGTTGTCAAAAATAAACATTAAAAGTGACTAAATTTCATAACTAAATTGCACGGGCTCTTGTACTGTACAGTTGGTACTTGCTGCTGATTCAACTCAAGATACTAAAGAATATTATTGTGTAATGTACTGTCTTTAATTAAAAACACAAAATCTTATAAAATGTGAGCAATAAACAGCTAATCCAGACTTAGAGGTAGGATAGTTTTGGAAACTGTGAATAGTTTCATCTTAATTTAGTTGAGGATCAACTAGTACAGGGGGGCAATTATTGTTTTTATTATTGTTTTTCCCAAAAGCCACATTAGAACATGGGACTGTTTTTCCAATAGTTTAAAGTTTAAACTATTGGCAAAACAATATGTGCAATAAACACTGTATATTCAACGCCACAGTCACAGCTGCACTCTCCTCCGTTTTAGATAGACTCTTTACAGTTTGTTCTGAAACCAGTGAAAACTACGCTAACAAAAAGGGACTTACAAGTGAGGAAAACAATAGAATATATTTTAACAACACAAGGTAACAAAAAGTGCACCAAAAACTAGTCAGTTAGAACCCACACAGTATACAAAGCTAAGGATTTTTTTTATTTATTTTAAATAGAGAAGTAATCAACAGAAAGGAAGTAGATTTAAGTGTTTGTCAGTCATTTTTTTTTTAAAGATGGCTACTGAATCTGCTGATCTTGTAGCAGCAGTAGATCATTCCACCAATGTGGAACAGATTCAGAGAAAGTACACGAGAGTGATTTTTTTTCCTTTTTGGGATGGCACCACCAGACGTTGTTCATTTGCAGAGCACAGGGATCTGGTAGGAACCTACACCTACAGGTGTCTTGTAGGCCAAGAGAGAGTTACGTGTGCTCTCTTCGGTTCTTTAAAGACCACTCTTGCTGCTGCATTCTGGATGAGCTGCAGAGGTTTGGTTGTGCAGCAGGGAGTCCAGCCAGAAGAGCATTGCAATAATCCAGTTTGGACAAGACAAGAGCCTGGACTTGGATTTGCGTAGAGTGCTCCGATAGGAAAGGTCTAATTTTCCTAATGTTGTAGAGGATGAATCTACAGGACCTGGTGGTGCTGGCAACATGACTTGTGAAGTTTAGCTGATCCCACTAGCCTTAGTTTGCCCACTGACAAAGTACTTTGTGTGTGCAAACAAACACTGAGTACTGAGTATTGGCATATTGTAAAATGAAATGTTCAGAATTATGACTAGAACATGGCGTTCTGATGAAATATTTATGTTTTATATTTGAATGACGGGGCTGCCAGTGCTGCCTGTCTCATTCAAACCACCACAGGTTTTTCTAACGAGGCGATTAGATGGCACTAATGGACTGTGTAATTAGGGTGATATTTGTCATAATGAATGCTTTGGGAAGTGGAACACAGTGCTTATACAGACAGGTAACAGGGCAGTGTTACTCTGCAGCGTGCGCGGTCACACACACACAGGGCATAATGTGTAATGTTCCCTGGGGCTGGATACAGTATACAGCATGATTGCTGATGGTGAGGAGCAGGCACATCACACATGAAGAGAGAACTGGATGTCGTGGAAAGGTCAAGATTAGAAGGGTGCTGTGAATAGCATGCAGCCAATATAATGATGAGAACAGTCTGTTTGTGCCATTCAGTGATTCTATCTTTATTCAAAAGATGGTCTGTTTTGTACACAACATGATGCAATGTTTTGGCTTCTAATAGGCAAATTAACTAAATTGTATTGTTATTTGTTAGATGCCATTTTAAAGGGGTTGGTAATAAGTCAATGCTTAAGCATATGTTTTGCTATTAGACTCACTTTTATTTATTAATATGCATTTTTGTTTTATATTAAAGGTGCAGAGGGTGATGCAGTGGAGTCTAATTTACAAAAACCCTTTCTATGCTTTAGGCCTAGATTTGGTCTCATGCATGTTTGCTTCAGTTTTTGCTGTGTAGAAGTGCAGTAGAATTTGTGTGCAATGAACAACACCACATGCAAAATAAGTGTTCATTTTGACATTTTTATTTTAACTTATTCCTTTAAATCTCAAAAATGAATAGGCAATAAATATACATTCACAATCAAAAATTGTTGAGATTGCAACATTCAAGTGTACTCGACCTCAAGTCTTTTAGCAAATGTAAACAACTTTCCCCTCCTAATGTCTTCTGAGAGTCTCTTCTGTCGGTCACTCATCAGGTCAAATGCATGACGTCAACACAACACACCTGCAGCCACTCTCACAAGCAGGAAGCCACGTCACGGGGTAATTAAGCTCAGGTTGATTGAAAAAGCTACCGCTCTCAAATGTCTCGTGGGCTGTGTGCACTTTGGTTGGCGGTAGTCGGACCGTCATGGGTCCAGTGTCCATGGAAACGGCACTGCGGCATTAAGAGCACGCGGCAGCTTTCACAGGTCCGCTTGTCAGTCAGCATCCTTCAATGATGCTCCTCTCTGCTTCAAACACTCTAAAACGTTTGAGTCTTACTTTTAGCTAATCACACAGCGCTCTTTGTCTTTGCCCTGTCCACCTCCTATTGCCTTTTCCTTAATGTACATGAGATCGCTGTGCACGCTCGGCCTGCGTGCGCACGGTGTCACAATCCCGTATGCTTCGCCAATGTCTTTAAGCTTCTTGTTCTTTAGGGACTTTCTATGGAGCATGTCGCAGTACTGCACGGACACTTTGCGGTGCAGGTCGGGGCTCATCTCGTGAGGTAGTTTGGCCAGTGTAAACAGAGTCTGAAACATCTTATCCACATTCTCGTTACGTTTGGCTGAAATCTCAAAGTAAGCGCATTTGTCGTCGCCGGCCACCAGCTGCTCGATCTCCTCCTGCTGCACCTCGCGATAGAACTCGCGGTCGCCCTTGTTGCCACAGATCACCAGAGGCACGTCAATGTTCTCTTTAATCTTGTTCTTCAAGCACGACTTGGTCTCGTAAATCTGGCGCTTGAGTCGCTGCACCTCCTGGAATGAGTCTCTGTTGTCCAGGCTGAACACAAGGATAAACACATCACCTGGGAGGGCCGAAAAAGAAGGAAAGATGTCATTAGCTACATATGTTCACTTTACTTTAATACCTTAGGGTTTTCATACATGGAAAGAAAAAATGTCTTGTGCATTTTATTTATTTTTACCGAGTTAATTAGACTGCAGTATTTTTTTGGTGGGGACTACACTCACACTTCTTTACATTTAGTTCTTTATTACTATTGGCGGAGGGATAAAACATGCGACTCCAAGGAAAGAGATGCAGCTGTTTTGTTAAATTCTTGCTGATGGACGGACTGCAAACTTAAAGCTATAAAGAAATTCCTGTCTTTTCGAGAACCCAGAACTGCAAAGTTTGTGAGTAATACTAAACTAGCTCAACAAACGTTAACATCAGGTAAGTTCAAGTTCTGCGAGGTTTTAATAGTTTCAGAGGAGTTCAGCTACACACCTGTTAATATAGAGAGCCTCCTCATGGCGGGAAACGGGTGGTTGCCTGAAGTGTCCAGTATGTCCAGCTGGTACACGTCCCCTTTGATGCTGTACAATTTCCTGTGAAAGTCCTCGATAGTCGGCGTGTACTGCTCTTCGAAGCGGCCGTTCAAGAAGCGGGACACGATAGCGGTTTTCCCAACTTTGGTGGAGCCGAGAATGACCATCCGGTAGCAGTTTTTTGCCGGGATGTCGTAGTCACTCTCAGACGGCGACATTTTTTTAATCATGGTGAAAGAGCGTGAGTAGAAGGCTAGGTAAGTAAGAGTTTAATTGTTCTTGTCAGTCTCTCTGTACTGTTCTGACTGAAGCTGGAGTGCGGTCTGTTTTATAAGCCTTAGCCTACAGACGACTCCTCCTCCGGTTAACGTCACACACACGCACGCACACGCACACACACACACACACGCTCACGCACGCGCGCACGCACGCACGCGCGGTAGAGGAGGCTGGTCGAGGCTCAGTGATTGAAGGGAGCTGCGGTCCCACTGCTGCGTCAGTTGCTGTTTCCAACGAAGAACGACCAGAGCTGTGGGAAACAAACGCACGCGCCAGTTCACTGTTACAGGACAACTTCCACTGAATATCACAGTCAATCATTGATGTACTTTTGCGTGCTTTTCAGTACAGTTTGTTTAAAACCAGACTGAACCTTGGACAGAAATCAAAACAAGGCAAGGAAATGAGTTTAATATCTACCATGACACTTCCTAAAAACCAACAGACCATTTGAAAGTAGGCTAATTATTGCTGCATGGTTGCAAGGGCAAACGTATTAAAAACAAAACCACTGTTTTTTTATCACCGCAAAAATACATGCATTTGTTTAGTTCAAGAGCTTTGTGGTTCAGCTCAAGATACACATACTGCAGTAACAGTCAGAGACAACAGAGGGCACTCAAGGCACAATATAAAGTAGCATGAGTTCAGCTCTTTGTGCATAGGCAGCCTTTGTGTTTATGTGTCAAATAAGTGACTTAGTATGATGTAGCTTCTGTGTAAAACATAGACACAGTTTTTCCTGATCACATTTTAACTAATGTAACTGGGTTTCTGATTTGCAAATGAATGGGTCTCCGATCCATCATGATTGTGGTTTCCCTTTAGGTCTTAAAAGAGCAAAAAAAGAACTCTACAGGGGCCACAGTGGATCCAGGAAATGTTCCAAGGCCATTGAATGATTTAAGTAAAAAGGAAATGGGTATGTGTAAGTAGGCGTAAGTAAAGCAGTATTTTTCTTTAATCTTGCGCAATTGAGTTTGAGAAATATTATGTAATGAGTGAACATTTTCGGTGCACATTTTTCTAGTCTGGGTAGCCGTGAAAGTAGCCAGTACTACAACTCTCCAGAAAAACTGCTGCAGTGACACGAGCCACAAGCAGGAGATACAAATGGAGACAGAACAGAGATGCTAAATGATTAACAAAACATTAGCACCCTTGCAAAAAATACTTTCTTCGGAGCAGCTGCCAACATTTAATTGATACAGCTCCAGATGAACTCAGTGTTATATGATACCAGCCTGGTTTCAACAGTAATCTTGTTGCACTGAGCTAAAGCAGCACTAAATGTGTTTTTTAAATCAAAATTACTCATGGGTCATTTGCATAAATCCACTTGTAATTAATACAAACACTGGGACACATGTCCTTGTGGTATGAGCAAAAAGCAACGTAAGCTCTGTATTAAAAATTAAGTCCAAAAAGCTTAAACACACACTGTTTTAACCCCTCTCTCATCACAAACACAAACACAAAATATTTAATGATGACTTATAGGTTAAAATAGTTCAAGCTCTAACAGCAAGCTTTAAATATAGTGACTGCAAATGTCTAACCCAAGACACAGAGGACAGTAAGCTCTGCAGCAGTTCCCACAGAGCAGCCTGTAATGAGTGTGACTGGCCCCTGAGCCTTTACTCTGTGAGAGGATCAGAGAGTGTATTGTCTGTCAGTAAAGCAGCAGGTTAAGCGGCTGCAGACTGCGTCAGAGTTATGCACAGTGCAGCTAGAACCTCTATTGCTTTAAGAAGTCATGGAGGGTGTTGTGAAAATGAAACTTTACTGGCTTACTGTAATAATCTGCATCTTTAAACAGTTATGATTCAGTGACTGTGTTTGCCATCATCTACAAGACATGAAGAATAAGTGAGACTTTTACCAGTGTCATAACAAATAACTCCATAAGACAGGAATAAAGCTCAGATGTTAAGTTACCTGGAAAGGTTCACACAAGAAATGATTAACAGTTAAGTAATATTATAGGTTTAGGTAGAATATTTTAAATGTTTACACATATAATGCATCAATATTAACAATTACAAGGTAAAGTGTAAAGGGGCAACTTTCAGAAAAACAGTTACTGACACCAGTGGCCGTTAGGAGAACTGCACTCAGTGTCCTGCTCGCTCTTGCTGGCGTGTGGTTGTACATGCACGACTGGGTAAACGGAGCAACAGACAGCCAGTTACAACTGTAACAGGACTTCAACATTTACTTTATTGAGAGTAAACTATATTTGACTTGAGTGTTGTCACAGCAGTAAAGACAACTGAGACATGGGAGATAAAGGGCAACTAATGTTTGACAATGGCATGTTTTATAAAGGGTTGTTCAACACAATACAGCAGTTAGAGCCAACGCTAACTTTGTATGATATATTATCAACTGCATGTAACATTTGCCTAAAATAGCGAACGTTAGCTGAGCAGCTACATCAACAACTCACGTAGTTAGGTTTCACCGAGGCTCACAATCTCAGCAGGATAACAGCTAAAGTTAGTGAACTTATATCAGACAGGATACTGTACACGTGTTCCTATTAATGTTATTTTATTGAGTCTTTGCACAAATGTTGGAGCACTTCATTTTTATATGTTAATAATAGACATTTTTATGGTAATGTCTAAACAGCTGCACTGCTCCTAAACCCCCTTGTGTAGCACATCAGTGACAAGCTCCACTGTAAAACTTATGTTTGGTGTTTTGTTAAGGAGTTTTGCTTGTTTCTGTGTACCATAACTGTACTAGAGAGCATGATCTGGAGCTGTCAGTGAGGAGGACAGACCGACCCGCTCATCTGACTGCTGCCAAGACAAAAGAGGCAGATATATCTACAGAAATTATTACACACCCAAATAAAATATGTAATTTAAACAATGTTGTTCCATTTTCATGCAGAGTGACAAAGAAGTTCTCCAGATAGTTGGAACTTGTCTGCCAGGGTTTTTTCTGAATGTGATGGAAAAACAGACAGAGCCACACCAGAACCAGCCAAACCAAGAGGGCTCAGCCAGCGTGGTGCCTGAACTGCAGTCATGCAAACAGATCTAAAAAAGAAATGCTGCCTACAGGGTGTCTCAGCCCACCACATGGTGTTTTTTCAATTGCACGGTTTATACAGATTATTGTTTATACAATTATAGATTCTTTCCTTCACATATTTATAATAAAGAAATGTTGCATTGATGCACAGCCTCGTTTTGTTGCTGCCCTTGGTAGTGGGTTCGATTCCCACTCTCCCCACAGTTCATACTGTTGTTGTGTCCTTAGGCAAGACACTTAACCCACCTTGTCTCCAGAGGCTGTAACACTGGTAATTAGAAGCTCAATTTAAGTCGCTTTGGATAAGGTCTAAGATCTACTAAATTAATAAATGTAATGTTAATGTAAATGTAAATGTAGTTAAGTGCACTTAGAAATTCTTGAGTAAAGCTGATAAATAAAGACTTTTCCATCTTTGCATGAGACCTAAACATAATGGTTCTTATGAGAGTGACTGACACACCTGTCCTCTGTGGAGTTGTGTCTGTGCCAGTTCAGCTGTAGGTGCGAGCACAACTCCAGTGAGAAGACCAAGGGCCCGAGGGTCATCTGTCCTCGTGGGAGTCCCCCATGAGACTTTAGACTATTCCCCCAAATTCTTCTCTGCAGCCGAGGGGTGTAGCTGTAGTCTTTGGCCACCTTTACTGCGTGTACACGTTAGTGTTGAAATAATAAAACATTATTAGTATTAATATGTTGTTGTTTCATTGTGTTTTTCCACACATTCAGCTCTGGCATATATACTAACAACAGCTCCTGTAAGTAAAATAAAGTTTTATATCATACCAAAAGAGAAGACATTTGTCCACATTCTTTAAACACGTCTGTTGAGTCCAGTCTGTGACAGGGCCTCGTGCTGCAGAACCTGATGGTTTGATCTCTTTGTCAGAGTTTCATCCAGAGGAGCATGCTGTCATCTGCAGAGGGTCCACTCGTGCTCTCCGCTGACGTGGTGCAGTACTCCGCACCACCAGACCCTGAAATACATTGAATTTAGTCTAAGTGCTATTGTATGTCAAACTTTTGATCAAAACTGAGAGACAAACAGATGTGATTTTTGTTACTATAAACAGACCAGTAAATATAACGAGACAACTAATGCCAGAAATGTGACAGAGTTAACATTAGACGGGCTGTAATAACAATTACATCCTATATTACATCCCGACTACATTTATAAAGTTGTCATGGCTCACGTTATCTCTGGTGAAGGTTATTGAACAAACAAACCAGTGTAACCCCATAATGCCACAGAGTTAGCATTAGCAAAGCCAAGACAGCAAATGTATCAGACTCATAAGCCTCTGTAGTCAAGATCATAATTCACTCAGATTTCTCAGAATTCACAAGCAAGTAACTTATAATGAGTTATCATTCCTGTTAGCTGCTTAGCATCCATGTTTTAAAAGCATGGGACAGCTAAAATCAAAACACGACAATTTATTATATATGGTCTGTAATGATGTCTTACCTTTTCAATAAAAAAAGCAGGTTCAGTGTCTGTTTTATCCCCAAAGTAGCAAGGTAGCAGCAGTACCGCAGTTCTCTCCACTCTGCCTTTGTTCACTCCTTCCCTGTTGTCAGTCACACTCCTGTTTTCCACAGCGGGACTCGCTCGATAAAATCATTTTTTTTTTTTTTCCGATTTTTTTTTTGGTGTCTGGGCAGTGCAAGGCCAGTCAGCCAGCGCTACATCACATCTGAATTCTGCACAATGAAATAAGCCTACAGACTCATAGATACAACAATTTTTAACAATGAAGGTCTCAGTCGTCTCATCTAATTATGGTCGGCTCATATTTGAGCAAATAAAAATGTTGTTTGATCTTAAAAAGTTACATATAGCCTTTTTAAAAATATATGGCTGCATGATGAATTGATGTGTAAATTCGGCCTGCAACATGTGAGCCAAAATAGGGCGACAAATAAAAAACCCTAAATCTGCCACCATGACCTAGGTCAACCAGTTATTAACTCACTATTTCCACTGCCATTTTGAATGTTGAATGAGTGTGTTCAATAAAGACATAAAAGATTAGAATTTTTTAGTGTAATTATTTTTAGAAACATTATGTTTGTCAATACCCTTGAAAATAGCTCAGATCACATTTTAAGACAAATTTATTCAGAAAACCATGAAATTCTGAAAGGTTCACACATTTTCTTGCCACTGTAACTTCACATTTAGACTTTTGACATAGATGCCACCCAATGAAACTAATGAAAGATTTGTTTAGATGAGTGGTGTCAATTTTAATATATATTTATATATTATAAGTAGTTATTACGCCACAGTTTTTGATGTATGGAATTAATGAAATCAAAATAATTTGCAATAAGCTGATTAAATTTGTGCTTCTTAGCTTTTAGTTATTTTATGCATTTAGTTATGCATTCGAAAAACAAAAACAAAGGTGTCTTGCTGCTTGGACACTAAAAAATGTAAACTAGGACATATGGTGGTCCTCAATACAGTACTTTTAATAGACAAGATACATACTAGAAGTCAACCTTTTGTAGTTTTAGCAGTGTCCTAGAGTCAAGCTTTGCTCACTGTTTACTAGAATTACCCAGCTGTTGGACTGATGCCAGCCCACATCAGCTGAAAACTCAGTGTGAACAGTGTCTACTCACTGTTAAACAGCTTGTCAGGAATTTGTTTCAGCTGCTCTATCTGGTAAAAGGGCTTGGCCTGCTTTCTTCACAGGCACTCACCGTCTACCTTCACCTTTGCTGGTAAAATAATAAGTATATAGTTCATTTGAATGTGTATGTGTTTGTGTTTAACATTTTGAGACACCATTCCTACTGTGAAACATGGAGGTGGATGTTTTGGGGATGTGTGAGCTACAAAGGCGCAGGAAACGTGGTAAAAATTGATGACAAAATGAATGCAGCATGTTATCAGAAAATACTGGAGGAAAATCTGCACTCATCAGCCCGGAAGCTGTGCATAGGATGTACTTGGACGTTAACACATGACAACAATCTAAGGCTCAAAGCCAAGTCAACTTGTCATTGGCTACAGCATAAAGTGAAGGTTCTGGATGGGCCAATTCAGTCTTCTGACATCAAAATCATTGAGCCACTCTGAGGAGATCTCAAATGTGCAGTTCATGCAAGACAGACCAAGAATTTACAGGAACTGGAGGCTTTTTGCCAAAAAGAATGAGCAGTGTCACCATCTGAAAAAAATGCTGTCATTGATGTTAAAGGTGGCAATACATGGTACTAAGAACTGGGGTATGTGCAGGGGCGCAAAAAGGGGGTATGCGCCATATGCAGCGCATAGGGGCGCCAAAGCATGGTATAAATAAATAAATAAATAAAATTTAAGCCGCAAGCGGCGATAAAGGCCCTCGCCTCCCTTGCGACTGCGGGCACACATTAATGTCAAATAACCGGGCCTGTGCCTCTGCTTGAATCTTCTTCTGGCTGGAGCCTGCTTCATCACCTCGGGCCTGTGCTACTGCTGGGGCCTGCTACACCACCTTGTATTTAGAGTTAAAGATCTCCACATTCCCTGGTTTTCCTGTGATCTGTCTGAACTTTTTAAAATAATAGATTATGCTTGGGCTAAGGCGAGAAAAACAAAGTACTGGCTGGAGATTTGCAATGACTTAGAAATAGCAGCACCTCCCTGTTAAAAAGGAAAATTGTAAATATTACTTGTCTAAAAGTACAAGTTTACAAGTTGTATCAAAAAACAAACGGATAACTTTTTTGTTTCTCGTCTCTAGATCTCACCTAATTTGGGGCCTTTTAGATGAAAACACAATGAGTTGAATCTTTTTGCACGAGGGGTGCGATTTAGGTGGTCACGCGTTCCATCCCATATTGTGGACTTCCTGTTGAGTTTAGGCTGTGACTGTCATAGACTTTACTGTTCGCCCTGAGGTGTTCTATGGATGTACCAAGTTTTGTATTTCTACATTGGAAAAAATTACTTTCACTTTCCACTTTCAAATCTCCAGACAGTACTTTGTTTTTCTCACATTAGCATAAGCATAAACTCTTATTTTCAAAAGTTCAGACAGATCCCAGGAAAACCAGGGAATGTGGAGACCTCTTAATTGGGTGGTGTAGCAGGCCCCAGCAGTAGCACAGGCCCGAGGTGATGAAGCAGGTTCCAGCCAGAAGAAGATTCAAGCAGAGGCACAGGCCCGGTTATTTGACATTACTGTGAAGTTTACACTTTAAAGCACGAAATGCATTCCTCTGAGTACATGTGTCCCCGCAGTCGCAAGGGAGGCGAGGGCCTTTATCGCCACTTGCGGCTTTAATTTTATTTTTTATTTTTTTGTGAAATTTCCTAAATGTAGCTTAGCTACTTTTGTGCGTTCCTAAATCATTTCAGTATTTCCTCAATACTATATAACATTTTAGAGAAATAACAGGCTACAGTAGGCCCCTCAGTAGATTAGATAAATAGAATAAATGGAATATCACGAGTGGGCGTGGCTGGTGGGACCCTGTGAGCAGGTGCGTACAGTTGTAATGATAAGATGGATAAAGCAAAAAAAAAAGAAAGATGGAAAGGTATGGGACAGCATCTAAACAAGTGGATGGTGAAATTTAACAGCTAAGATTTAAAGTGTCTGTGTTTGGAGGTTTGCTATATTCATGTTAACAGACTAGTTAGCGCGTTTGCTAACACTGTGAATGTAGCAGCCAAATGGGGTTTAAATTAAAGCTAGCTTAATGTGCAAAACCGAGGTTACTGAGCTGAAAACTGGAAAATATAAGGAAGCCATGTTGGAAAACAACTAATCCACACTGGATAGTACATAGAGTCTCGAGGGGGATTTGTATCTGGGTCTCCTGTGTGAAAAGTACTGTCCTTACCAGCTGAGCTAACTATTTTTCATCTTTTTTGTTTCTTTACTGGAATCTGATCATAACGTTAATGCTTTTCAAATTGTTTTTTTTTTTAACCTTGTTTTGTTTTATGATTCATATTCTCTGAAAAATGGCCAAAAAAAATCATAAATTTTGCCAGGGTATTTGAAATTATGAGAAAATCTGTAGCATTAAGAATTTCATTCCTGAAAAGTCACATGATTTTCAATAAGTGTCAACAAGCATTCACATTACCTGAGGTTTTTTAATAGAATCCGACTGAGAAAGCAATTATTTTTCTCTATGCCTTGTCTGGTAAAAGACAGATGACTCATTCCTTGGGCTTGTTGATTTAACAGTTCAGAAGAAACCCACATGTTGATTTCAGTGGAATGCACAATTGTAATTTCAAGTACTTTGTGTGTAGTTTGAGCACTCAAGACGAACTGTGAACTGTTTTTTTAACCAGTAAACAACCTTAAAGTCTAGACTTTAGAGAGCTGCTTTTAATCT
Source organism: Neodontobutis hainanensis (assembly GCA_024349245.1). NCBI lineage: Eukaryota > Metazoa > Chordata > Actinopteri > Gobiiformes > Odontobutidae > Neodontobutis > Neodontobutis hainanensis. The sequence continues at coordinate 56,908 of JALDNG010000406.1, read as the reverse complement.
GAAAAGCTTGTTGATTGGGATTAAACAATTAAATGTGAATTTATATGCACATGTGCTTCTTTCATACGATTATCATACTATGTGCAACCTAGTTATTAAATAATTAAAAAAGTGCACCCTTTCATAGAGAATACAATGCCTTTTGCATTTTGAAGAAGAAAAGGGTTGTGAAATTTCTCAGTGCCTCAGGCTCACCTTCAGTATCAGGACTTTTCTGTTTGTTTGCTTCTATTGTTCAGAACAGTTTTTCCCCTTAAGGCACAAATGCACATTTATCTGTTCATTGTACCTAAAGGAGAAATGTTGGAATATTAATGAAGTGCTAAAACCTAGCATTAGTGTTGAGGAGAATGTGGATTAGTGCAGGTAATATTGGTACAGGTGACTTGGAGGCTATACCACACTGTAGTGTAGTGTGTGGTTTGGTTAGTCCATCTTAACCTGCAGTAGTTGGTACACCACAAACTTTCTTTTGGATACAGATATGTCTTTCATCTGTTTGCCATGTAACAAGTGTAGCTGCTATTTCTAGATGGTTTAGACAGCTGCAAGAAGTTACAGGTATGAAGGTTTTCTTATACTGATGAATGAGGAGACCAGTGTTGGGTAAGTTACTTCAAAAAAGCATTTAATTACTGATTACTCGATAAGTAATTTAATTCAATACTTATTAAAATCCCCATAAGCCTTGACCGGAGAGACAACAGAAACGTTTTCATGTCGGTGTAGCACTTATCTAAGTAAGAGGAAAACGTTTGATCAAATAGAGCTGCTTTTTTTCCTACTCACAGGTACTTTGTTTAATAAGCGCCAAAAAGACAGATTCTACAGTACGCAGTGCTACAATCATTTTTTTAGACAGACACTTTCTGCACTAGCAATGTAAAATCAGGTTTTGTCTGCTTAACAGGTGCTATCTGTCAATGAACATGGATCATTCAAAAGTGTTGGTCGATGCCTTGTGAGGTGCTTCAATAGGTTCCTTGTGCTATTGACAGCACTACAGCTAACGATTTAGAGAGACAGCGTTCACTTTTACCTTAAGATGAAAATTTTTTATCTAAATTCAATATTTGATTTATACAAAACTGTACTAATTTACAGTATGTAATGAAAATACATTATAAGTTACTGTAATAAAATTACCTAAAAATGAACAGTAATCCCTTTCTTTTTTTTCTTTAGTAGAGAAGTAATTTAATTTAGTAGCTACTTAGTAATGCGTTACACCCAACACTGGAGGAGACATAATCTATTTAGTCCATTTAATAATACAATCCTCAGCAATAGGCAGAAAATGTCTGCGCTTCCATACCTGGCTTAGCGCAACACTGAATGCGTGATTAGATCATTTGCCTCTATTTATAGCAAACTAGCTGATCAACAATGAATTAGATTGACATTACTTTGAAGTTCTTTTAACGCAATGCATTTTCTAGCCTAAATTAATCTTTTTAACTTTTAACCTTTGAACCATAGCTTTATATTAAAATATAAATGAGATACTTTTTAGCTTTTAGTCAAACTCATACAACAGAAATTCACATTACTCTCTATTGTAGCAAGCTGCAGTCCCAGATATGGTTTTGCAATGTGACCTTACTGTGAACCGTGAAATCTGCACAAACCTTTGTGTATTTAACAAACCTACATAGAGTTCTAATTGAAGATATCGCCCTCTAAGATGCTCTTTGTTGAAGAAATTGTTCTATTTATGGTCAAGACTTCATGTTCTTGTGTTACAGAGCACATTTGGAGAATGTTAGGTAACAGTAATGCTGACGTATACATTCCAAAGCACATCACTAAAAATGCACATGGGTTATTGTTTGTTTTTTCAGCTGATTACATACTTTATGCCATTGGGCTATACAAAGGAGAGCTAATCTCAAGGGGTCAAATGTTAGGCAGATATCAGTTTCTATATTAGCATTTTTATGTTTGTCAAAGTAGCTGTATTTGAGAGGAGACAACTATCTGTCCTTTGGACTGAATTATTTATAATGTAACCATTATAAATAATTCAGTGGCAATGGCAAGTACGGCTGTGACCTTGAGTCTCAGTTATTCAGCTTCATTTCCGGACAATTTGTTGTTCCGATTCTCTTGAGGTCTATTGTAGGGATGTGCCTCTGAGCAACAGAAAAATTAAGCCCTTTTTCAAGAACCTCGTTTTCAGTTTGGGTGAGAACTCCAAAAGGTTCTTTACCCATTTGTCCTTGTTACGGCTGTGATGATCAGGGTTGTGCTGTCCAATAACCAAAATCCGGAACTTTTTGATTTGGTCCTTGCTCTTGTTGTGCTGTGCAAGTTGTACCTTTTGTGTGATATTGGAGATCTTATTTTTTTTATTTATTTAACCTTTATTTAATCAGCATAGTCCCATGAGATTATAAATCTCTTTTACAGGGGAGTCCTGGCCCCATGCGTGTTTGGGGGGACTGTTGTACATGTTTTTATTTTTTTTGTGGTAGGGGAAACCGGAGTACCCGGTGGAAACCTACACAGACACAGGGAGAACATGCAAACTCCACACAGAAAAGGACCTGCCCTGGATGGGATTCAAACCCAGGACCTTCTTGCTGTGTGGCAGACGTGCTAACCACTTTGCCACTGTGCCTTCTGTAGGACTTCTCCTGGAACTAAGATAGCTAGTAGAAAATGTAGAAAATCTAGCTTGGAGGTTATTTATTGTGAAATGAGTCTGTTTGATCCTTTCACACAGAAGGTGGGTCTGGGCCAGGCGTAGGAAGTTTTCAGCCGTGTTCCTTCACAGTCAAACCCAGCCATAGGCTTTTAGGAATCAGCTTACTTTGTCTGCATCGTCGGTTGAATTTAAGATGATTTCTGTAGTCTGCCAGTTTCCTGCTCTCTACCACCTTCAAGTCTGCTTTTGCCCCCTTAAGTTTTATTTCACATTATTCTGCATTGCACTAAACCTTAAACATGGAGAGCCTCACCACAATTTTTTTGCTAAAACTTTGATGTTGTGTTTTCTAAAACTCATTAAATAAAGAAATATTTTTGATTGCAACACTATAAAGAGAATAAGAAGTGTGTGATTTTGACTATAAAATCCTGCAGTGTTAAAAAAAATGTGACAGGACAAAGAAAACATCCATCTAGACTTTTTTTAAATAAGTTTTATGTACAGATTTGCATCAACTCTCAATTGATTTTTAAAAAGATTATCAATGTTGGTCAAACTTTTCAGTTTTGTGTTTGTTTGTTTTGTGTAGCCTTAAAATAATCTCTTTGATTTAACTCCAAATATGATTAGACAAAATTATGTTACATGTTTCAACTAATAAAAGTCCATGTTATCTATTTTTTTAAAATGCAGTAGCTTTAAAAGAATAACATGTTTGCCATTAACAGCAAAGGCAACCACTACAATCATAAAGAAAGGTGAGTCATGAAAAGGTAGGCATTCAAGTATGTCTTCCTGCTGCATTTGTGATTATGAGGCAGAGCAATGAAGAGTGCTTCCATTACATTTTTTAGGAGACAAAGAAAAACAAAGGCTGCAAATCCTGACTCATAGTTTTATCACATTAAAATATTCTGTCTCTACATCAACAGACATAGAATATAGTTTGTATAGTTCAGTGAGAGTTGTTGCAGTTAAAAGCCATTACTGCTGCTCTGATGCTTCAAAGGTTGGATGCCATATACCTTTACATTTGAACATTATACAGTCTGATTTTCTGCGCTAAAAATAAATGTTACATCGGAGAACAATAGACTGTTAGGCAGTTATGTAAATAGCACACCACCCAATCTGTTTGTACCAAAACACTAATCAGCCATAACATTATGCCCCCTGACAGGTGCATAAGACCAGAGTATCTGCTGTTAAAAGATTTAACAACACACTACTAGTCAGGTAAACGGCTGCCTTTTTATATAGCTCTTTTTTGCCTTCATAGGCACTCAAACAATGTCCCATGTCTTGCATAAGGACACTTCCAAGTGGAGATTGTACCGCCAACCTTCTTTACCTCCCTCCTGAGCCACTGTCACCAATAAAAGCTTTCAGGGCATGTAGGTTTGGTTCAGTGGAAATTACAGGGCTGCAACAGCAACAAACATGGTTGCATATGTAAGAGTGACATTAAGAGTGACTGAAAATTTGAAGTAGATGCAATTGTGCATGTGGATGTCAAACTTTAGAAATGCTGCTATATAAAGGCACTGTTATCTGCCTTATGGCTCAGTCTAACCTGTAGTGTGTCCGAGTTCAACCATGACCAGCTTGTCACAAAGGTGTTTGTAGTTGTTGCGCTACTGCTCAGACACTTCTTTCACTCTCACCAGCTCTACAAGTCTCCCTCTTACTGCTGAGGACTGTTCTGTAATGACAAACTCTGCCTAAGTGTGAGCAGAACCCACACAGAAACTGATAATGAACTAAATTTACAAAGTATTGTTGTTTGAGCAACACACTTTATTCAAACGTGAGTGGGGCTAAACATTTAGCAACTCTATGAAAAAAGAATGAATGAATGAAAGGATGAATGAAAAAAATAAATTTTGCACAGAGCTCAACAATGCAAGTAATTCACTTGTAAGCTAATAAGACAGGATCACAGCATTAGAAAAAAAATATAAAAAAAAAACCCAAAACAAACTTGTCTGTCTGCTGTGTAGACTATAACATCAATCAAAGACATGGCCCAGGGCATAAGCTAATCCTTGCAATTTCACTCTTACACACTTTAGGTTGGTAATACAGTTTACTGGCCTGTTTTGTTAAAAAGGCCTCAAAGTAGTGTAATTTCGTAAAAAAAAGGAAACAGATTTGAAACTAAATTGGGATATAGATTTTCTAAATATGTAAACTAATTTCCATGTTTTTGCAACTAACTAAAAAATTCTAGAGCCCTGAATTACACTTTCAAGTCACCCATGCATGCATGCATGTCCCTGGGGGAGAAACTGGATTCTCAGACAACCCACAAAACCACTGGGGTTACATGCAGACTGCATAAAAAAAGACCAGTGCCAGCTGGGGTGTGTAGTGACCCCACAACCTTCTTGATGTGAGGCAAAAGGGCTAGCCAACATGCACCCCTAAAAGATTTATAATGTAAGTGGATGTCTTACATGCATACATAGATACAAATATAATATAATATAATATAATATAATTTAATAATGTCTTATCAAGGATTAAAATAATACTGAATGTACTTATTGGAAAGGGTGTCTCCTTCTGAAGTTAGTGTGTATTTGGCTTCCTCTGCCCATCTGCAAATGTTACGGTTGTTCAGTCGGAGTATAGCTCACCCTTTCATCAGAAATGTGTGAAAGGCATTTTAAAACTCTTTTCAGGGCAGCATAATAAAAGATCTCCTCTCTATTGGTTGTTCAGTCTGGTGTTGGATGAGGATCTTGAGCCAGTGAATGATCCGGAGGCGTCTTGGGAGGAGGTTATTATTCATGTTTGCGTCGCTGACTCCTCTCCTGATAGATGTGTTCCGTGAATGGTCTGCAAATATAGCAGAACAAACATGAAATGGGACAATAAATCAGACAGTAGAAGGCCGTACCACTTCGTGCCAGGATCATACATGTGTGCAGTGAAGCATGGACTGACGAGTAAATGTGCACATCCAACAGGAAGATGTCTTGTGTCTACACATGCCCCTGTCCAAATATAAGCATACGCTTGAGCACCACTGACCCATAACAAATTTAGCTGCTGTATCACAGAAAAGCAGCTCTCACTTTGAAGGATTGGAGGGAAAATACTCAAGTGTGGAAATATTTGATGGGAGCCTTGGAACAAGTGGAAAGAGTGTTTGTCTGGGCTCAAAATCACTCAAAGGGCTCTAGACTGCTTGCAAATACAACACATAATAGAAGTGCTGCTGTATGAAGGGACTGTAAATTCAGTCTAAACTGCTCTGGGACTAAGTGTGAACACTGTGCAGCAACCGTTCACAAAAGCGTTGACTCGCATAATCACTAATTTAACTTAAAATTGGACTTTTTTGAATACATTTTTGATCTGTTAAATTGTTAGCAGTTGCAGTTAATTTTACTTACATTTTGGGTGCTACGCAAAAGTGTATATTTAAAAAAAATAGCAGACATTAGTAAAATTGAATTAAAATTGTAAAATTGGAACAATTGTATAAAAATTCCAATTTCAGAGGACAATATAAGTCTCATAAAGTGGATTCACAATATGAGGTAATATCCAACAAGGGAGCTTACACTTGTCATCAAATTTACCCAAAGACAAAAAGTTACATCAATTAATTCCCTGTTGCAGCATGACAGGTTTCTTATGAATGGCTCAGCTGGTGGCCAGAAACTACCTGGGTCCGTCATTCTCAGCGTGTAACATTTGCACTAGGGTGGGCTTCCACCAGAAAGTTAACCATTGTCTTCAATTATTGATAACGTTTAGCTTTTCAATTTCCTTTTGATTAATAAACATAACAAGTTAGGTTAACACATTAACATTTTAAAACAGCATTGTCAAATTATTATTATTATGTTATTATTATTGTCAAATAATTCTATAAACTTTTTGTTGGAATTGTTTTCTGCCTGTAATCAGGTCATTTTGTGTCAAAATAAAACAACCCACTTTTCAGCCTTGAACTCATTTAGCAATCCAACGACGTTAAAAGAGTTTTTGGATGCCAATGCTTATCTGTTTGTGCTGACAATATTTTATTTAAAAAAATGTTTATGTTGCTGCGAGAAACTCTGGAGGGACAGCTGCAGTGGTAATGCGGACACACCTGCTCTAAACACACAGCTACATAATGGGAGTGATGATGAGTAAGTGTATTCAGCAGCAGCACCACTTTATTTTTGACTTTTATGCAGCAGCAGCAGCAGCACGTTTGTGTTTTTTTGTGAATAAGTAGTTAAGAATACATATATGTCTATATGTAGGGTGCACATAAACAATTTTCAGTCAGTCACATAATGGTTATCTACACTTAAAAAAAGAATAAAGGACTAAGCACAAAGGCTCAAAAAAAACTTTAACTGCTAACAACTGCTATCACAACTTGAGATTGACGAGATACAACAGAAATGCAAGGACGAGAGTTTAGAGGGGAGCCAATGGCGGCTCCCTAACCAGAGCTTGGGTAAGAATTACATTGGCGATCCCTACCACAAACATTGCTGAAACCAATGAGCTGATATACACCTCATTGTGCCTTGTCATACACCTTGAGATGCTTGGCTATGAGAGCAACCATGAGAGCCATGAGAAACAGTACCCGCCATGGAAACGAAGGCAATGAAAGAGTCTCAGGTATGAAAAACTGTACAGCACCGGGCCCTGACAAGATCCACACCTACTGGCTAAAGAAGTTCACTGCACTCCACAAGCGCCTTGCAGCAAATGAACCAGCTGCTAAGGGATGGGATGCACCCTGAATGGTCTTTAGAAGGCCTTACAATCCTGATTCTGAAGGACCCCGCAAAGGGTACAGTCCCATTCAACTCTTTCCACAACATAGAAGCTCAGGCATCATCTAAGATAAGTGGGCACATGGATCAATACATGAGCAAAGCACAGAAGGGCATCGGCAAAGAAACCAGAGGAGCCAAACACCAACTCCCTGTTGACAGAACAGTCACCCAAGACTGCAGAACCTGACACACCAACCTGTGCACTGCCTGGATTGATTACAAGAAAGCATATGACTCAATGCCACACACATGGATCACTGAATGCTTGGAGATGTACAACATCAACAGAAGAGACTTCATTGCAAACTCGATGAGGCTGTGGAAAACCATGCACCCTTGAGGCCAGTAGCAAGCCACTTGCAAGTATCCATCAAATATGGCATATACCAAATAGATGCTCTGTCCCCACTGCTGTTCTGCATAGGTCTGAACCCCCTCAGCCAAATAATCAACAAGACTGGCTATGGATACCGACTCAGGAATGGGGCCACCATCAGTCACCTCCTCTACATGGGTGACATCAAGCTATACGCTAAGAGCAAGCGGGACATCGACTCAGTGATCCACACCACCAGGATCTACAGCTCTGACATTGGGATGTCATTCGGGCTTGAGAAGTGTACTCGAATAGTGACATGGGGGTCTCAATGGGGGCAGATGGATGGTGAAAGCACCAGTGGTGCCGTGGTCATCGGAGCACTTGGGGCAGTGACCCCCAAACTGGAGGAGTGGCTACAGCAGATCTCTGGGAAAACACCAGACATCTCGGTCCAGAAAAGTGCAGTACTAGGAACAGCAAAGATACTGCGCAGAACTCTCAAGCTCCCTCTGGTAGAAGAGGAGATCGATCACCCGTGGAAGGTGATGGACCTTATATATATATATATATATATATATATATATATATATATTTAAATTGATTCATTTAGCTGACGCTTTAGCGACTTACATTAATAATAATAATAATAATAATAACAATAATAATAATAATAATCTTTATTTTTATATAGTAGGCACTCAAAGCGCTTTACACACATTAAACTATTACCAGTGTTACAGAACATCACTGGAGGCAATGTAAGTGTCTTGCCCAAGGACACAACGACAGTATGCGGGGGAGATCGGGATGTTATCATGTTTTGGGATGTTTTGAGCAAGGATCGATCCGCCCACCCGCCGGTTGAAGGACGACCGCTCTACCCACTGAGATATATATATATATATATATATATACACACACACACACACACATATATAATAAAACATATATAATACATACCCTTCAAATTGGATCGCCACCTTGTATGCCACTGCTACTACTGCAGTCAGGATTAGACCAATGGGACTGGAGCCACTGGAGACACATGCAGAAGAACATGACAGGAAGGTTAAGTAATATAGTAAGCATAAAACATGATTAACATTTCCCTATTGCTTATCTATTTCTGACCAGCAACAATGGTATGATAAGTGTTACAAAAGAATGTCAGAACAATTAAACAAAACTATTAAACTAAGAGTACAATATGGCCATTGTACAATGTGTGGTGATTTCAACAATCTGACAATCTAGACTGATTGCTTCATGGTTCATAACTGTGCAATTGGGCAATTAGTTTAAAGGGTTGTGTTAAAAAAATAGCAATCTTTGCACACTAATATGACCAAAGTAAATAGTACTTTCTTCTCATTTCCATTATAACACATTGAATACATTCTGTGTATAAATCATATTGTTATATAACAGTTGTAACTTCTTTCACATGTTCAGTCCTGTGACCGGCAGCCCTGTACAGCTGTCAATCAGAAGCATGATGTTGCTGCTATATGTCTCTTGGCATGTCTTTAATATAGACAAATTATCACATTTAGCTTTTACAATGTCTTGTATGCCTAATGACAGTTTCCTATTAACTATTTGTTATTAGGAAAACTTGGGTAGTCCAAATTCTCAAAATTAAATATTGGCTTTTAGCAAACAAGATAAAAACCTGTCAAGAAATGGCAAAGCACCAGTGTGTCTGACAACACTCAACACACTGACCTAGTTTGAATTCAGCACTGGCACAGTAACACACATTTGATTAAACCTACTTACAGTAAGCTTTTGCAGGCTTTACTATTTTGAATTTACAGTGTGGATTACAGATTTTATTCTTTCAACTGCAGATAAAGAAAACAAGAACAGTATAGACAGACAGGATATGAGAGAGAGGGAAATGTTATCGAAAGTGTTGGAAGTAACGGCGTTAGAGTATAACAACGTTACTAAAGGAGTTTATTTTTCAGTAACAGAGTAATCTAATTAATTACTTTCCTATAGTTGCAACACCGTTATTATTACTGAGAATGTAAAGTGTTGCATTACTACAGTTGGGTTGAATAAAGCGCAAAGTGTCATGCTTTGTCTACGCATCAGCTGCTGCAGAGAGAGCAGGTGTGGGGATGAGGACATCGTTGAAAATGCGATGATGATTGGCTCACGCTGTCTCACTGCATGCTCTGACTTCCACTAAACACAAGACAGCGTCAGCGACAATGGCGACGAGCCGGGGAAATTCAAAGGTAGCTTCAAAGGTTCTCGAACTGGAAGTACTGGCACTACTTCTCGTTAATTGAATTAAAGACAAGAATGTTTCTGTAATATGATATGTCCAGGAAATAAGACTTTATCCACGTCTGCATCAAGCAACTCAAATCTTATGAAGCACCTCACATCAGCACAATAACACGACACTTGTTTGCTTCTCCTCCTACATTACAACCACTGGTTAAGTTGTTAGATGAGGAGTATTTTAATAAAGATTAATGTATTGTTAATTTTTACTGAGAATGAACATGTTAATCTACAGAAAGAGTTGAATTGTGTTCTGTTTATTGTGCAATCATTTACAGATACAGAGATTTACACTACTTAATGGCCAGATCTTTCTGTTTCTGTGTGTGTAATAGGCTGCGATCTATTGAGTTCAAATAAATACCAAATGTTCTAAAATACTGTATATAGTGTTTTTATTCTTCAATCAGTTAATATAAACATCTTTGATGTTAAAGATGTTATAGAATGCAATAGTGTTATAGAACATAAAAAAATTACTTATTAAAATTATTATTATTATATTATTATTTAAAGTAAGATGATCAACACTGGTTATCGAGTATGTCTTAAGCTGCAATCAAACCACCGAGGCACCCGAATGAAAATTTCATTTTTTATTTTACTTTTCCAATATTTGCCATACAATAAAGAAGAGAGTAATATGATCCATGGCTGGCATGACGGTCCTTTTGGCAAAACTCACAAGCCCATGTGAGGAGGGTCTGGAGGCTGCCCACGAGCAGAATTGGGCAAAGCACTCAGAGTGCAGGGAAGCTGGCTGAAAAGCCACAATATTCCCCGTGGAAGAGAGGTGCAGGGGCTTCATTGGGTCCTTAAATGCTCGACTCCTCCGGGACTTATTGTGCTCAGGATCTGGCCATCGGAGAGCGACAAATGAGCTGGCTGAGGAGGCAGAGAAAGCTAGCTGCTGGTTGTGGCTGAGGAGTGTCATGTGGGTAAGGGGGGCTATTGTACATGTTTTTGGGGGAGTTCCCAGAGGAAACCGGAGTTCCCGGAGGAAACCTAGGCACACAGGGGAGAACATGCAAACTCCAAATAAAAATGCCCTGCACTGCCCGGGGATCAAACCCAGGACCTTAGTGTTGTAAGCATAAGTTATATGCAGATCTACAATAACGGTAATAAACAATAAAAATGTTCACCACTAACCACTAGTACTAACTATGTTGAGTCTTCACTTACTCTGCACTGACTGAAGAGTGCTAACCACTCTGTTGCATGTACATGTGGATAATATTTGTAACAGAAATCCTACAGAACTCTGTGCTGCCCACAGTACTCTGAACCTGCTCAATATTTTAAATGTCAGCGTGCTTGATGTTGCCCTGTCTGAACATTTCTGCAACTTTTTTGACCTGTCAGTTTCTCCCACACCAGCTGTGGAGTCTGCAGCTGTCCGAAGGAGACACATTAATGACAGCCCAGAGGCACAGTTTAAAGAGATGATAACGTTTGAGAATGCCTCATGTTCTGCTGGTAATCTGTTAAATTTATACACTTCCAGTGTTCTACATGTTCTGGATCCCATAGCTCCTGTTAAGGTTAAAATGGTTCAAAATAGACAGAATGCACCATGGATAAATGAGGACTCAGTGACAGATGACATTTGTACAAACACTGATGCAGGCAGAGTCTCAGTCTCAGTCCTGCTGGATCTGAGTGCAGCGTTTGACACAGTTCCTCATGTAATCCTGCTACAGACCAACAGATCACTGTGTGGATGCAAAACAACTTTCTACAACTTAACCCAGACAAGAAAGAAGTCATTATCTTTGGCCCCAAACAAAGGCAAAGCATCTGCAGTCATCTCAAGTGACTTTTTCTAAGGCCTAAAAATCAGGTTAGAAATTGGGGGGTAATAATGGACTTAGAGTTAAATTTTAACAACCACATTAAAGCAATAACATCAACAGCTTTTTACCATCTCAAAAACATGTGGTTTACACAGTGGTTAGCACTCCTGCCTCCCAGCAAGAAGTTCCTGGGTTTGATTCCCATCCAGGGCAGGGTCTTTCTGTGTGGAAGGCAATTACACAAAATCAAGAGACAAAAAAATTATTTCTATTTTTTTAAATGTTATCTTTATGCCAACATGACATACGGAGAATCAAAAAATAATGTCCTGCTCCCCATTGACGTTTATTTTGGATGTTTCTGGGCTGAGCCCCCTGGAGTCACTCTTCCTGTCCCTGTCTCATTGATATAAACAAATCCTTAGGTCCGTTAGTCCTTTGAGATGGACCTCTGTGCCAGGTTAAACATGTGTCATCATTATCATGTAATCTGTCATGTGCAATCTGACCATTGCTTTAGTGTGACCCACTAATGGTGAATTATGCATCTACCATAACATTACTCACTCAACTGTGTTCGGGAAAGTAACACTGACCCACATACATACATTGTCGTAGTTTAAATGGTTTACCAAAGACTGTTCATGGTTGTGCCTCATCCTCTGAATGGTATCATTGGCCCTTTTCTGAAACTGTATCAGAATTACACAGTACTTAAAGTAGTGTGCGATATGATGATATTATATTGTGTTACAATATAAACTGTTGATCTGAAAAGATTGCTTTATTGTACTACAATGCGGTTCTATTTGGAGAAGTTCTTTGCTAAAAGACAATGCCAGCAGATTACTTTTTCCTTCCCAGGACTAAACCAGGACTAAACCAAGTCTAAACCAAGTCTAAATCAGGACTAAACCAAGTCTAAACCAAGTCTAAACCAGGTGTAAACCAAGTCTAAACTAGGACTAAACAAAGGACAAAGGATTTCTGCCAAATTTAAAAGACACATGCACTAGAGCAGGCCTGTCCACGAGGCAACCCATTTGTCCATAATTAATAAATATAGTTTTTAATAACCGCTATTTTGTGTAACTTTATGGCAGCACTGCAGTGGTCAAGACTACTTTGTTCTAGTTCCTACACAAATGATATATGACCTCCCCTTAGTCTCCGGTGCACACACAGAAAATAATTTAGTTCACCTGTGTATTATAAAATAAGTGAGCAGTGAGGCACAAGATAATGACAGACATAAATGTCACGTTCCAAGTATTGGATAAGTAGTTGGTAGGCGTTGGACATTGAGAAAACTCTACTTCAGAAACTCTCTTGTAACTAAGCTCACAGTTCTATACAGCAAATCTGCTACTTTTGCACACTAGTCCAAAAGAGAAGGACACGGCATCTTTCTTCCCAGAGAAAATGCCAAAGAAAGACTTGTTTGAATTGGATAATTCCCTTCAAGCACTTTATTGATAGCACTTAACTGCACCAAGACTTGATTGTGGATGGTTGCAAATCACTGTGTTTATTGCAAATGGGAAGAAAAGATTGTTTTTCTGTATTTCAGCATTCTTGTGCTTCGAATTCTGAGAAAGAGTAGCACGTGTTTGTGAATATTGTGATGTAATGGGAAGTTTTTGAAAAACACAAAACAAAACCTATTTTCCAGTAAGCTGCTCTGCCCAGTAATATGTGTAAAAATAAATGTTAATCAAAAATACAACATTGTTGGCAATCTACAATCAAGCACAACTTTGTTGTTGTGATTATGATTAAATGTAATATTTGTATTTGACATTAATATAATCATAAAAGTTCATAGTTAGATGTCCTAACCTAAGTTAGAGAAAACTAGTCCTGAGCAGAGTTTAGTGTAGGCCCCTGATAAATACAAATTCCAGCGAGGAGGTCTATATCAGGGCAGCAGAACGAAGGCCCGGAGCAAATACTGACCTTCTGAGAGTCTGAGCACTGTTGTCTCCTTTCAGAAAAGATAACGTTCTGTCCCACAAGCCCAACACATGATAATGGTCTTTTATGTAACTAAAAACCAGTGCTCACCATGCTTCTGATTGTTTTTTACTGATATGACATTACAGAAATGCTGTATCACTCAAAGTGAACTCCAAATGTAAGAAAAGAAAAAAAGAAAATAGGCAATGATAAAATCACAAAGTCTTAATCAATCTTTTGTCACAATAAAACAGAAACTCTCCTTGAGGAGGGCATGTTACCAAGAGTATTATTACCTTACAAGCAACCAAGCTCTTCTCTAGACAATGCCATGAAGTTACAAGTGAGTTTAATTTTAAATTGGGGCTGGGTGATATATCATATTAGTTCAATTAATTCAAGCTTCTAATTTTGAACAATGTCAAAAATAGCCATATTGCTAAATCAACTTAAACGGAAAAATTGTTTCCTCTAACCTTGTGCTGCACACTGTGTTGTGGCTAATGCTGCTGTTTAGGACAGCAGGACAGCAGGACACATCAAAGTAATTTGATTAGAAAAATGCCTCGATTATTTTTATTTTGCCTCGATGAATCGAGGCAAAATAAAGTGGGCACGTCCATCCATGTCTCTGGCAGCTAAAGCAATTTTCAATTGTGGCTTATTATCAACAAGGATTTGTGTGCAGGGAAAATATATTAGAAATGTTGACAGAAGGAGACAGAAACTGCTTTATTTTAACTCTAAAGGTAAGGCACTCTGCCGTTTTGCTGATGTTATGTATTGCGCATTATGCATTATTATTATTATGCATTTGATTAACATTTTTAGGTCAGTAGCAAAAAATTCATTAAACTCATAAATTTACTGAAAAAAATAATAATAATTTGATTTGTCACTTATCTAAGTGCAACAAGGTGACTGCAGCAGGGCCTAACATTGGTCTGAGCTTCTCAAAAGCAATAAACTATATAGTTATTACCCATCATCAATGTAAATGTCAAGACTTTCTCGATGAACCTTGAATGAATGAATAAATATTTTTTTAAGAATAATAGTTGTAGGGTATTGTAAATGATGTACAAATGTTGTGACTATGTGTTGTATTTATATCATGTGTGGACAGGCATAAATGATTATATGATGTTTATTTAAAGCCATTTAACTGTAGATAGTGGGGTGTCAGCGTTACTGACACTTTATCAAGACACAAATAATTAAGATGTAGTCTGTGATGGTGAAGAAAGGCGCTGAGATCCATTAGTCAAGCAGCATCTGCTCTTGTGTGTCATGTGGAGTCAGACTACGAGCACAGTAAGTGGCCTAATTAGTGGGTTCTGCCTGCAGCGAGGGGCTAGAAGTGTGACTTTCTCCTTGGACAGAATACCACTCAGGCTTTTATGGCATTTACAAAACTAATGATAGGGTAGCAATAAAAAACATAATAAATTAAGATCAGATGAATAATACTTGATGGTAAACAATAACAAATTATCATAGACATTTCTTTTTTTAAACCTCTGCAAAACATTTACAGATTAGTTTGAGCATGGCATTGGTAACTGATTATGTTTTT
Source organism: Neodontobutis hainanensis (assembly GCA_024349245.1). Lineage (NCBI taxonomy): Eukaryota > Metazoa > Chordata > Actinopteri > Gobiiformes > Odontobutidae > Neodontobutis > Neodontobutis hainanensis. The sequence goes on along the minus strand of JALDNG010000406.1, from coordinate 41,517 downwards.
ATTATAGAAATCTATCTATGATAAATGTTTACTATGCATGATTGTACATTCAACTGTCTGACTGCATCACAGGCAACTACAGTAAATAACACGCACCATCAATGAATGTCTTTTAAAGTGGCGTTCAAATGTGCAATAGAGTTGGTAAAAAGAAATCAGCTTGGTTTCAGTGTTGCAAAAAGAGCACAGGGTAGGTCATTGGCATGGTTTAAGAAATATTCTGAGCACATTGGTTAAAGTTATGAAAAGGTATATCTTGGAAAATATGATAGAAATGAAACCAAGAAAAAATGGGTCAAAATGCCTCACAAACAAGTGCAGTGCATCTTGCTGTGTGTAGGGAAAAAGTGGGTGCTAATAGCTTCTTCAGTCCACGAGAGCTTGCTTAGCAACGTGCCAGCCCTTGGTATTGAGGCCACAGTTGTCATGGCGACAAAGCACCTTTTTCTCGCCACCTTTTCAGGGGGGAATTTGCAGCTGTCTGTGGCTCTTCTGCATGTCCTCTCTAACTTTAAAAAAGCTCTTTGAAGTAATCTGGTGCACAGTAACAAAAGCAGAGGTCATAACATATATATTTGCAACTCCTTGTGTGGTGCTCAATGCAAACAGATAAAAAGTAACTCACTGATGCTTGCTGTCCATAGTAAAAACTCTTGGTGTCACATAGATACTTACATTAGAGCCAGGCCGAGGTAGTTGGCAGTGCTGCCCCAGTACATTGGGTTTTCTATGAGTTTGAACGGAAAACCTGTCACCTTTTCCTCCATCAAGATGCCAAAATAATCACCTAAAAAAGAAAAACAAAAATGTAAGATGATTTTTGACGGTGTGTAACTTATATCTCTTCAAGTTAAGATTGCATGAGTCTGTGTAGACATTAATAAAAAACATCTCTGCTTAAATGATTTTTGGTAGAACAGTGGTAGAAACTGGTGAACCATGACAAATATTAGCCTTGACATGATTCCAACAAAACATCTAGAGGTTTACATGAGAATGTGTTGCCAGAGTGTGAATTCTTGTGAATAGAGCAGTGTTTAACTCATATCAACAATAGAAATAACAATCACAATATACAAAAGCTAACCATATAAAGTCTGTACACTGCAATTTATAGAATGTCTTTATTGTCATTGTACACATACAACAAAACGAAGGTGACCCGAGGCCCCCCACCCCAATAGAACAGGTTAAACAGTTTTAAGAAAAAAAAACTTCTACGTTTGCACACAGACTGCTGTCGGGTTCAGAGCTTTCCCGTGCTCACAAAAAAACAAATGTCCCGTTGACCTACGGAAAAGAGAGAGAATCCTTGAATAAATATCAGTAGCAAAGTGGCTAAACTGCAAATTAGGTACTTTGGACCATGTCTGAACTATCGCTGAGCGCTGAGTTAAAATCAGTTTGTGCCATTGTCTCAGAGACATTAATGTGGTTTGGATATGAGTCTGTTTTATGTCTTTGCTAAAGCCACTGAGAGTAAAGTGTGTCCAACAAGAGGTCTGTGGGTCCTCTGTTAATTATATCTTATAAGGCACACAAATACCACCCTATACATTAAAAAGTTATTTTATTTTGGTTTGCTAATTTCATTTAGAGTTACTAAAATCTGCAGAGTGACTAAAGGGCTACCAGGTATTTAAAAGTTTTGGAATACATGGAGTGTTGGATTTTTTTTTTTAGAAAAAAATACCTACACAGTATTAAAAAGATGTGGTATTACAGGTAAATAATCAGAAGAATCAAAAACTTGTGGGTGGTCAGTAAATAACATTTATAACTCTATTAGGAGGAATGTGCCACCACAGGCCTTTTTTCTTTCCTGATCTTATTACAGGATTCTTCCATTTGTGTGCACAGATGTGCTTCTCAGGTTGGGTCAGGCTGACATGCAGTTTTTTGATTGTAGTGAGCAATTAAATTGAGAATACAGTGTAATCTATATTGGGGATGCATTCAGGCAAATTTTAACGAGGCAGAGATAATTGCAGGACTGCATCATTCTGATGTCGGACTTAAAGCTAGAAGTTTAAGGAAAACTCTACACTTGGGTTTGATGTAAAGTATTAGTATTTTCCAGCAGACAATTAGCCTGGCTCTGCCTTTTTTCTTTAAAGTTTAAAAAGCACATTTACAAATAATGCATATTGCAACAGGTTTTTAGGGAGATGTTTGTAAACTCATGATTTGAGATATAGCTAAACATAATTAAATAAAATATTTGGTACAGTCACCAAAATACTGCCTTAAAACAATTAAGCCACAAGTGGCCCACTGCAGGTTGAGTCAGTGCTACCTTTTTTTTTAGCCATACCTATTCACTTCACAGTTATTTCCCGTTGGACCAATCGTAATCTAATCTAATCTAAGATAATCTTACATGGGGTTAAAATGAATGGATGCATTGTTCCTCTCATTGAATATATGTTCATTCATTTGCTTCAAGAGGAAGTTTACATATTTTGTGTGACTTGGTACTGTGCCTGTTGTGGTATTGTTAGTTTGTCTTTCCACCTGTGTTTGGTGGAAAGTTAATTATTTAAATAGAAAATGGCTGGCCAGGTCTAGCAAAAGGAAGAAAAATTATCCTGTTTTTTGACCCAAAAAAGCAGAAGTAATTTAAATACAATGGGTAACACCAGTATATAGATGAATGTCAAATAAATGCCTGGTTACTTGTTCAGTAGTAGAAAAAAACTAAAACCTGTTTGTACAGGTGAACTAGGACATGGCACTTGATCACTTTCTATGGCTCTCCATGTAATGTATTGTCCTGATATTGTGCATGAACAAACGCACGTAATCTGACCCATTTTATTTCAGTAGTATATCAGGATATGAACATACAAATGCCATTCCTGCCACTCCCAGTCCCCAGTAGATAACCCCAACCTGCTGCACCACACATGCGGAGCTGGTGGCCCATTTTTAGAGCAATTATTATATAACAATTTGTATTACAACAGCTCATTTAATCCACATGCAAGGTGGGATAAAATAGGACATTATATAAACAAATGTGTTTAGTTTGAATAGGAAAGCAGCTGTCAATGGTCTACAGAACAAAACGTTAACCTAGTTTCTAATCTAAAAAGTGACAGGTAACTCATTCATATTCATAAGAGGACCATCCACTGCGTCACAGCCGTTTCATTACATTTGTAAAAATGGTCAACCTGGACTTGCTAAAAAAGGGCAGTGTTAGCACACAGGTTAGAGAAGTAGGTCTAAAACCAAAAGGCATTGTTTTGATGGCTGTTATCTGCTCACCGCGTTAACACTCTGTTTAATTAGATTGTGTTGATATGTTTGTTTTTGTCCTGATGGCGTTGGTTTGACTCAGCAGGTCATGGTGACTCAAGAGGCTTAATATAGAACCAAGAGGACACACTGATGCACACACAGGTGTGTGCATTGTGGAAATAACAATCTGGAAGGCAAAGTTGAAACTAAAAAAGAATACATTTGGAATTAAGGGGCCATTTACACCAGAACGGCGGTTAGAAATACGCAAGTCATGCTGCTGCTGAATTGCGTTTACTCACCAACGTTACAACACAATCCACAAAATAGAAGGCAGACCAGTAACGCCAATATATGACGTTCTTACTGTTGCTTTGTTTAGACATCTCACTTGAGTTTTACATTCTTCTCAAACCGCACAGTTCAGTAGGAGCGCATGTTTAGTGAGCATTCACATTTGTATGGCAGCATTTACACTTATCCAGGTAAATGCAGAAGGAATTAAGAATGTAAGAAGAATATTTTAATTGTGGTTTCTGTTATTTGTACAAACTTGGCTGAATACTAATTAATTGCACTGGTACATGACCTATTTTAACTCGTGCTTCATTTGCAAAGCAGCCATAACACAGACATATATGACTAAATCTGTAGCTCAAGACAAAAACAACACCTGTATGCTGGTACAATGTAATGCTTTAGTTATTCTAATACTGAGACTCCAACTCACACATGCACAGACTACCACCTGCCAATAACTCACACCTTCTGCTCCTCTGACTGCCTCCGCTCTGTCGCCACATTGGACTTTAAATGAAGCCCAAGTATCGGACTGTCAATACATCAGTTAACAGACAACAGACAAAAAATGACCTACAAACCATTCTGTGAGTAGCAATGAAAAAAAATCTCTTTAAGAAGCAAACTGATACCTTGAACCCTAGAATAAAGTTTATCTTTTGTATGACCTGAGGACTGTCACTCAAAATGTCTTGCAAGGGCTGTGTAGGTTCCAATGTATTTATTTCCATACCCAGTTGACATTGAACCACAGATTATTTCAGTTATAATTTCAGAACGAGTCTGACTGAGTTTTTCCATCAGTTTGTGGTCTGTCATTGCTTCAGAGACAATGCGGTTTGTTCATGAGCAGGGTTTGACATCAACTTTTTTGCTCACCAGTCACTGTGGCTAGTGGTTTTCAAAAGTTACTAAACACCAAGCGTTTTCTCTAGCGCTCTCATTATACAACTATAATAGCTTATAGTTGTATGTGTTAAAATTGTGGCTTATGTTAGTAAAATGTACATTTTCAAGATTATCAAATGTATCAGCTGATAGTTGTGAGCACATAATATGAAGAAGAAAAAAGGACCTTCTCATATGTTAATTCATGTGCTGGCATCTGACTGAACATACAAAACATATTTTTATATTTTCTTGTGATTCCTTATCTCCTCTCACTGTGCTCTAGACAGAGAAGAGAGCAAACCTCATCATGAAGATTTACAATAGCCTGGGTTTTATCATTATGCAGTTATTATATTGTGAATACTATAGGCTCTGTATCTTTAATGTTATAAGAGCAACAAGAGCAGGTTTACAGCAGCAGTCTGTGAGACTCTGCTGATTAGACTTTACTGATTGGACAGGAGTTTGTTTCACACTGGAAATAGAGTAAAGGGAGTTTTAAGAAAACGCCAATAAAACAGCTAGTCTAGAGGGAGGGGTTTGACCTGAAACTAACTCTGAAATAACTCTGACAGGTCAAACCCCTTAGCCTGGCAAGCCAGACTCCTTATTGTATCAGCAAGGAGTCTGAAAAGCTCAATGCCAGCTTGTTCCTCAAGGCAGGGCAAAGCTACTCAGGGTCAACCAAATGGAATTGCAACGGACATGACGTTAGCTAGGTAGGTAAGTAGTAAACAAACAAATAACGTGCAAAAACATCTTTAAAAATGAACGCTCTTAGCACTGTCTGCTGTTGAGGTTTTAAACACATAATGTTGTCTTGATTAATTAAAACTGATTAAAGAGCAGAGGCAAACAAACTCTGTTGGTACTTTTTAATAATTATGTAATGGGTAAAAAAGCCAAAATAGTTTTGGGGCTGGTATTTATACAGGTTTTTATCATTTTAAAAAGCACCCATTATTTTGCAACATAAAATTTATGCAACTAATTTATAATTATCTTTATTATCAACAACAAAATGGTTATTAAACTGTAATAATATTATATAATCTGAATGAATATAACCACCTCTGTGCACGCCTTGTGCCTAAGAGGGCAAATACCACTTTCTACATTAAAATTTTATTTTATTTGGGCACGTTCATTTTGGGCTGCTAAAATCAGCAGGGTACCTGTGCGAAAGGGCTACCAGGTATTTTAAAATGTTGCGGGCCAGCTTGAATACCAAAGCAGGCCACATCACCACTGTTTAATTGAAACCCAACAGACTACGTGAAAAAAAATTCTCACATTGTTTATTTCTGTGAAACACAACCTCTTGACCCCACAGTAATTTCAAATTACAGGATGATGAATGAATACTATACACAAACTATATTTTACATGATCTTCGCTAAAAAAATTTAAACAAAATAAAAAAATAGTAATTTTCGACAAAATGAACATAGCCTATTTTTTTAAATCAAATGTGTTTTGTGGCTAATATGCAGTCTTGTAATTTCTTGTTGGACCATGGTCATGTAATTTCCCTTAGACAGTGTATAACTGGAGTGTTCGTGTGTGTTGAATGAATGACACTCACCAAGGAATGTTCCAGTAAATCCTAGAACGAGGAAACTGCTGACGACCAGCACAGAGCCTACCACCATGATGATCACACCGGCATAGTACACCTCTGTCCGGTCCAACAGCTCCCATCTAGGCTGGGCTTTCATCGCTACAGTCATACTGAAAATCAACAAGCAGTACATTAGAACATGCAATACTGTTTAGCAGCCCTTTTTCTCAGGAACCAGAACTACGAGTAAAATTTTGTGTTAATAAAAAGAATAAAGAGGATGAGATAAAAATACAAAAAGGTATGTAAAATGAGGTTTATGCATGTGTGCTGTTTCCATGTCCACATTTTTAATTATTTTATTCAAATCTTAAGGCTATTCTAAATACTTCTAATCTCAACCCAAATGAACAATTATATTTACAGCTGCACAAATTACGGTATAAGGGATTGACATAGCAAGCCCGCTACCTTGTTTGAAGCACATACAGAAGTAGCCTGACACCCACTGACACATTCAAAAATTGGAAGTGAACATTTTTGTTATGTTCTTTCTAACTATGCTGTCTTTGTTTTAACAAATTCTTATTCTGTAATTGATATGTTATTTGCACCATAACTCAAGATATTGTTAGCCAACCCACAGGACTTCTGCTATGAAGTAAATACCTGCTACGCCGTTTTAACAATACGGCATTAGCTCAGTGAGTAGAGCAGCCGTCCTTCAACTGGTGGGTGGGCGGTTCAATCCATGCTCAAAACATCCCAAAACATTATAACATCCCGACATACTGTTGTTGTGTCCTTGGGCAAGACACTTAACCAAAATTGCCTTCATTGAAGTTCTGTAACACTGGTAATAGTTTAATTTATGTAAAGCGCTAGTGCCTACTACAGTAGGTGGAAAAGCGCTATATTAAGATTATTATTATTATTAATATGGACCAAAGATGGTTAATAATATGAAGATGCAATCATACAATGTCAAGGAAAGGTATATGAACCTTTTGGAATTTCATGGTTTTCTGAATAAATTGGTCTTAAAATGTGATCTAAGTCAAGGGTATATAACATAATGTGTCTAAAAATAAATTCACAAACAAATTCTGAACAACCAAAAAACCTCATACTGCATGTTGAACAAGTACATGAAGCCTTGATTTAATAACCTCAAAAAAGCTAATTGGAGTCAGATTTTAGCCATAGATTGTAAATAAACATGGATGTAATCCGCCTACTGGTTCCATATTCACCGATATTGTCATAACAACAGGGCAATAAAATGGTGTTTACAACCGGGTTTTTGGCTTTTACGCCATAGTAAAACAATAGTTTTTAGATAGCATAAACAAACATATTAATCTAAAATGTACCCCCCCACCCAGAGTTTTCATGTAGTAAAAACTTAGCTTTAGAGACCGGAGCTATCTTTTGTACCAGGCTGTAAACATGATTTTTAGTTTGAGTCTTGTTAAGATAATACGCTTGGAGATGTGGACTACAGCTTTGATTGATAAAAACCTCTAAAACTTTTGGAGTTTGCACAAGAGGAGCCATGCCTTGTCAAAAAGAGCTTTCATAACAGCTATGATCAAAATTGTTGCTATACATAAAGCTGGAAAGGGTTACAAAGTTAATTAAAAGACTTGTTATGCAATCTACAAATGGAGATGTTTTGGGACTAGCGCAGTGCAATATCCTATTGCTCACAATAATACCGGTATATTTTTTTCTAATGATAATATCCTTTATATCACAATATCACGTTATAGCAGACAAATAGTGGCAACAATCAGGCCTAATGAGGCAGTCATTCATGAAAACTACGCTCCACTCTCCACATTCTCTAACAGCACATGAATAGTCCAGCCAATAGTCCATCCAGCCTAAACAATTGTCTCTATTTGCTCATAAACAGCTTAAACCATCTTCAGGGATTCCGCTGCATTTATTTGAGCAAAAAGCTCTCCACACCTGAGTCTTGGCCGCACTGGTGTAACACTCTACTTTAAATAAACCAGGCTCTGCCCCACACAAGGCACGGAGATATTCAACAATTTTATTCGTAATAAAAAGCAACGCGCCGCACGTCCTCTCAGCTCTCTGACTGCCCACACAGAGGAACGCAGGTTCGCCGAGCACCAGAGCAGGAACAGACACAGAACAGGGAGCAGCTCGCACATTTGAGTGAAGCAGAGAAGAACAAATAAATTAAAATGAGGCAGGAAAGGTTTAAGCAGGTATATTAACCTGTTTATCCAAAGTAGAAGTGTATTGTTGTTTAGAAAGTAGCATGGTTTTGCAGCGAGCTAAAGCTAATAACATGTAACTGTAAGCCCCTCCCTCTTTAGTAAGTAAATAATCTTTACTCAAGATCATTTACTTAAATGAGGTTTGATAATGATCTAGAAGGCTGCTATTGTAAAAGCATTGCTACTAGTGCTGCAACAACGCATCATACTGTTTATATTCATCCCGTGTAATGGCGGCTTGTGCTCCTGGGAATGGAGAAAGTTCCATTCTAAAAAAACCAAGACCATGATTAGTATGGGAATACTTTAAACAGAGGCTAAATAAAATGATCATAGTGGTCCTGCAAAACGAAAATGGCTTCGGCAGCACAACTGCGATGCACGAAGACCTCAGAAGAAAACATCCTGGCGCTCTCTGACCTCAAAGTGACGAGCCATCTGTGTAACTATTTATTATTATAATTAGTTTTGGAAGTAATTGTTGCGTTCTTACCTAATGTGTTTTGGTTGAGAATTAATTAATTTATGCTAGATAATAATGGTAATGCTAATCGCTAACGTTATAATGTTAAACTGTAAACATATATTACTGTATAGGTTACTTTCACAAAAATCAAGCAAACATTTAACTTTTAATAAAAATGTACTGGTTCTTAGAAGTAGTTTATGAACACGTAGACCTAAAATTAACTAGATTTACATTAAAAGTATAATTATAACAATAGCAATAACAATAAAGATAATTAAGCTACTGATTACTTAAATAATAACAAATTATCTCCTTAGTTAAAAAGAGTTTAAAATGCTTTATGTTTTTTATAATAAAATAACAAATTCATTACACTCTCTGAAATACAATTAAGATTGTAATCAAAGTAATCATAATAAACATTGTAATAATCACATTTAGTTCATTTAAAAATATGCATATTTACTACCCTCTTTAAAATACATTACAGTTTATTAATCTAGTGTTCTTTTTTAGAGTTTATAGAGTTTATAAAAACTCTATAAAAAATATTCTGATATATCATTCCTATCATTATAAGGATAGGAATGATATATCTGAATATTTTTCTGATATATCATTCCTATCCTTATAAACCATTCAAGAAGCCATTCAACTGTGTCCCTTGCAGGACATCGGCCAGGGCTGCCCAGGATTTCTAGGCGCAGCCAAGGGCAGGAGGGAGTCTGATTTGGGGACCACAGGATCTCGTCTCTGCTATTGATGTTGTCCTGTTTTCTCCATCAAGCCAAGACCTTCAGCTAGCACTGAAATGGTTTGCAACCGAGTGTGAAGCGGCTGGAATATGAATCGGCACCTCCAAGTCTGAGACCATGGTTCTCAGTCGGACAAGGGTGGCTTGTCCCATTCAGGTTGGTGGAGAGATCCTGCCTCAAGTGGAGGAGTTCAAGCATCTTGGGGTCTTGTTCACGAGTGAGTGAAGGATGAAACGTGAGGTTAACAAGTGGATCAGCGCAGCATCTGCAGTGATGCAGTCAATGTACCGGTCTGTTGTGGTGAAGAAAAAAGCTGGGCTTCAAGGCGAAACTCTTGAATTTACCGGTCGATCTACATTCCTACTCTTACCTACAGTAATGAGCTGTGGGTCATGACCAAATGGACAAGATCCCGGATACAGATGGCCGAAATGAGTTACCTTTGCAGGGTAGCTAGGTGCTCAAATTAGAGTCGCTGCTCCTCCAAAATGAGAGGAGCTAGCTGAAGTGGCCCGGGCATCCCTGGAGAAGTGTTCTGGGGCATGTCCCACTGGAAAAAGGCCCGGGGAAGACCTTAGACATGCTGAAGGAACTATGTCTCTGAGCTGGAAGAAATGTCTGGTGAAGAAAAGGAAGTCTGGGTCATCTCTGCTTAGACTGCTGCCCCCACGACTCGGCCCCGGATAAGCGAAAGATGATGGATGGATGATGCTGTTAAGCTGATCAGAAGAAAGGCTCTTGGTTGTGGTGTCAATGCCTTTCATAAACTGGTGGATTTACTAATGCTGTTCACTAAAGATTGACATTCCTTTAATGTAAAGCTTAAGCAGCACCCAGGCTGCTAGAAGACGGCTTTCAGGAAATTCAATAAATCCTGATAAACTGTTGTCCTGATGAAAAAGCCATTTCGCTTAGCCATTATCTAATTACTACACAATGGGCATTGAAAAACTAGTTTTTGGAAGCTCTGTGCTAAATAATATTCAAATGAAAGACTAGAAAAACAAAGTGGGTAATTAAGTCACAAGGCATTTGTGATAAAAGGTCTCCCAATGTTGTGTCCTTAAGTTTATTTTTATTAGCTATAATGTGAAGACACAATATTTTTTATTATTTAAGCTATAATGCCAAACTTTGCAAAGATATGCTATACTGTACAACATGGACCATCTCCTGCAGTTGGCTTTTGAACACAGAGAGCAGCCAGTGGATGTCTGAGATCAGTGAGCTGCAGGACAGAACGCCACAAGAACTCCTTTCCAACTGCCAAAATACTCTACAGTCTATAGCATATTAAACCTGAATCAATTTATTTGTTTCTAAATCATTTAAAGAGACCTAACAACAATATTTCCCTTTGGGGAATAATAAAGTTAAAATGTATTGAATGTACCATAAATACCCCATGGATGTTCTTGTGGGATTGATTTTGTACAGGCTGGCATTGAGTAATACGTTTTATTCCCCTATTTAAAGAAACTTTATATGTAAACTTATCACTCTAAATTGCACATTGTGAAAGAATGTGAGAGAGAAGGGGTCTGTCAGTCATTATGTATGCATGCACAGCTTAGTCAGACAATACTATACTAAATAAAGCTTATTTAGGTTAATCAAGCAGACTGAGTTTGCATGCATGAGAGGGAATCAAACGTTTGATTTGGTATTAGTATTTATCCACACAGGAGTGCTAGGAGACATGAACTGTAAAAGACAAGCAGTTCAAAATAAATAAATGAGCATCAATAGTCCAACATCTGCTAATTTCTCCCTTAACGAGTAACTACAATGAAACTATATTAAGCCCCACACAATTTCTCACTGATTACAGAACCATTAGTTTAGCAACAGTCTCTCTTGTATTGCCAAGCCTCCCACCAGCTTTTATGTGCATCTCCTGTTTGTGTGTTTAAGTGCAGAATGAAAGAAAGTGCTCCTTAATAAGAAAGCTTTTAACTTTCTTTGACGTCATACTACACTGGGGTGAACTGTTCAAATGTTTTCAATGATTTTCTTCCACTGTGTCATTCCTTGCGCAAATGACACCCACAAAAGTAATTTTCCATGTGCATGCAAACCACTTGGCCCGTCCATACTCCAAATACAAACAATACAGCCTTGTTAAAACACATTTTTAAATATGCTTATAATTTGGGGGTAACATAACATAACCGTGAGTTACATGAACTCCAAAAAAAACAGGCACTGCCCAGCCCAAAAAAAGACTTTAAGACTGGATTTAACTAAACAAATAGATAAGAGCCTCCCCTTGGATAATTTCTGCAAGGATGATTATGTTTGAGCTGGCAATAAGTTATTTAACCATAACTGATGCAGTGAGTAGTTTCTCATTTCTTCAACAACCAGGTGGGGAGACACATAGTGGGGAACCATCATCTTTGAGGAAGAAATGTGGTCGGAATAAAATGTACAATGACTGTGATTGGCGATCACTTGAACGTTTAGTAAAATCAAATTGTAAAAAAAAACAACAGCAGAACTCACAGCTATGTTTAATAGTAAAAGTAAGAGCATTTCCACACACACAATCCAAAATGGAACTCAAGGGATTGGGACTAAACAGCTGTGTAGCCTCAAGAAAAACCTAAAAAAGGGTATATGCAGAAATCCTAAAGTTAATTTCAATGCCTTTTCAATACTATTTAAAGAACTTCTAAAAATTTGTTAAGACCTCATTGCCACTTAAAGTTGTAATCAGCAACAACCATCAGTTATAGTTTGCAAATAAATCCATAGAGCACCATCTCAATTTTTGATAAATGGATTAGTCTATAGAATATTTTTTCTAAAGGTTTTTCAACATTTGGGGCATCATTTAATTTAAACAACTTAGATGAGTTGAATAATAAAATATATGCATTTCACTGTATTCTGGTGCATTTAAGATGACATCATAATATTTTTAGCAGCTATGCTAGGTTAAGTAAAATTACAAAAATGAAAAAAGTAAAAATTCAAAACCACGTAATTGCTCCAGTTTTTCATACAACTAAAGCACAATAACTGCTGGTAATTTACAATTAACCGCAACCGTGTTTTTGAATTATTATTTACTGTTAATAAATAAATCCAATTATTATTGTTATTGTTATTATTATTCAAAGTAGCCTTTGGATACTGTGTTCTGCTCCTGGTGCCAAGTCCAACATTAGAGCACATACTATACACACAAACTATTTCTGAATTATTAAAAATTTCATCAGGAAAGTTAAGGTGTAGTCTGCTACTTAATCTAATTTACTGTTTAATATGCTGTTGATGAGATGCTGTTGTAGTGAAGCAGTGTCTTTGCAGCTCTATGCTGTCCTTTCTGCCTCAGTCAAAATAAAGTGGTTTCAGCTGCTGTGAATTGACAATGCTTTTATTTTCATAAGAAGTGCAGTGTTGCCGTGAATGTTACCTTTACATTGCTACACAAGAACTTGTGTCTAGTTTCACTGTTGGACATACTTTGTGTTTCTTTTTGGGAGACAGGGAACGACCACAAAAAAACAACACAGTAGATTTTACTCACAGTAGCAAAAGTTAGTTAGCTTAATGGTTACGCTGCTGTTTTATGGTTTGAAGTTAGCAAATGTTGCGCAGCAAAGTTCATGCATAGCCTTTGGAGTCAAACTCTTAGGACAAAGCTTGAATACTAACAAAATTTTAATTTAATTGTAATTACAATTTTTTTATACCTTTTAAGAGCCTTGATTTTTCCCAAATTGATTTATCAACATTAAATACTTTTTAAGACCCCGCAGACATCCTGAAAAAAAGGGCACCAATTTGCTCGGGAGCATAAAGATTGAACTCAGCAGCAATGGAAGAAGATGTGGTCTGATGAGTGGTCTGACCCTGTTCCAGAGTGATGGGTATCATCATCATGCCTAGTGCCTACGTACAAGCCTGTGGGGGCAGTGCTATGATCTGGGGTTGCTGCAGTTGGTCAGGTCTAGGCTCAGCAACGTTATGTGCCCAAAGAATGAGGTCAGCTGACTACCTGGATATACTGAATGACCAGGTTATTCCATCAGTGTGACACTTTTTTGGGGGGACGGACAGAGTTTAGACAGACACAAAAAAGGACGAGAGAAAAACCCAAACCTATCTACCAGGTGAGCCACCGAGGCTCCCCAAAACAGCAATAGTAAGCGTGCACACACACACAGTTTGCTGAAAACATTCAAAAAACAGAGGTATATGAACTCTAAAATACAATTTGAAAAATCTAAATTGTTTAACCTTTCTTATCTGAACTTGTGAGCACAGTATTTTATAATTTATAAATGTTTTCCTAGTGAGAGCTAGAGTGAGGTAACCAGATTATTTTAATAGAGAAAAAGAGTTGAGACACTTACATCAGCTATACATCACTCAAAGCCACAAACAGATCTGGAACCACATATGTCATATGACTTCTGTCATGGCTTGCTGTCTGAATGATAATTTTCAATAAAGTTGACAAATGGCAACTTGTACACTATACAGTTAAATTAAATCTTGACAAAAAGAAAACACATTTAAGGAAATACAATATTACTTTTAGGAACTTATTTACAAGAATTTAAAACAAATTGCTAAATGTGCAGTTTTCAGTAGCTTGACATGGCACTCAATAAAACAATAAAAAACATACCCACAAATACCAGGCTATATAAATAGACTATATTTTATATATGCATTTCCACTACTGTATTTTACTATACTATAGTAGTAGTATACTTTACGATACTCGCTCTACCATCTGAGCCACTTCACCCTATTATGAAGCTGGTTCACTTTCTGTTGGGGTAGATCGCTGTGAAAACTTGCGCTGGCCAAACTGCATCGGAGCAGGTTAAGATAGTGTTTTTAGAGAATATTAACAGTAACTGACCAATCAGCAGCGAAAATTAAGCTGCCGGTGTGGAGGAGAAGGGGAAGAGTGAAAAAAAAGAAAAGTGTCTGCACAAGTGGCAGCTGATTGGAGCAGAAGAAGTATTCATAGAGAGCATTTTGTACCAAAGTAACTCAATGTGCTTTACAGAAATGTCACAAAAGTCATAGCAAAGAACAAACATGAAATAAAGAAAAAAGAAAGAAATAAACTTTTTATTTATTTATTATTAATTTATTACTTAACATATGTACAGCATAAACAGATGTTCTACAGTTTTGGGCACTGGCTCAGGTGGTTGGCGGTGCAATTCCCGCTCTCCACAGTTCCCCGTTGTGTCCTTGGGCAAGACACTTTACCCAGCTTTCCTCCAGTGTCTGTGCCACTGGTGTATGAATGTTGGGGATTAATGGAGGTCAGAGGTTCAACTAGTACAGGCCCTTGGATATCTGCCCTCCCCCTCTCTACTGTTCCACATTCTGGATGTCATAACCTGGAGAAGTGTGACAGTATTGACCTTCCAAACCCAAAATGGCGTTGGTTTTGAAGGAAAAACTTAGAGAACATTGCATCAGTTCAGAGCCATAACAAGAAAAGGTGTTTGCCCAATTGAGGTATGAGTTCAGTTATCTGTAAATTATCAGCTATCTTGGTGTCAGAGGGAGCTATTATACTACCTCTTATAAAGTATAAAATATTCTCTATGCCCAAAAAGGCTGCTACCCTATAAAACGAGATGCCTGGTGTATGGCTGACAGGGTACCTACAATGTCCAAAATGCTAAGATTTGGTAGTTTTATCTGTAAAAATCCTCAAACTGTCCAAACAAATAATTTGACCCAATGTGCGAGGGTTGTAGTGAACCTGCTCGATGAGGCACATAACGTAAAAATTAACTCTGAAGCCTATTAGTTTTTTTGGCCTATGAGCAAAACCATTGAAAAACAAAAGTTGCCATATTCACAACTCTGGTCTAATAATGTACACTGTGTGCACATTTATTAGGCAAGTTGTATTTTTGAGGATTAACTGTTATTGTTATTGTACAACCTCTTGCTCTTGGTCAACCCAAAATGTTAACAAACCGTCAAACCTGAACATTTAGGTAGAAGTGACAGCATCTGGGAGGCTGTGGTTGCGGCTGTGGTTGCGGCTGAACATTTAGGTAGAAGTGACAGCCGCAACCACAGCCTCCCAGATGCTGTTCAGAGAAGTGTACTGTACCTTCACTGTAAATGTCCTGCTTAAGAAGGCCCCAAAAGTTCTCAATAGGGTTTAAGTCAGGTGAAGAAGGAGGTCATGTCATTGGTTTTCATCTTTAAGGCCTTTACTGGTCAGCCACGCAGTGGCAAACTTTGATGCATGTGATGGAACCTTGTCCTGCATAAAAATCAAAGTCTTCTTTAAAAAGGCAGACTTTTTCCTGGACCACTGCTTGAAGTGTCTTCTAAAAATTGGCAGTAGGTCTGAGAGTTGATTTTGAGTCCATTTTTAACCTGAAAAGGTCCAACTAGCTCATCATTAATAATACCAGTACCCCACCTCCACCTTGCTGGCGTCTGAGTCGAAGTGGAGCTAAGTATCCATTACTGATCCAACCACGGGCCCATCCATCTGGTCCATCAAGAGTCACTCTCATCTCATCAGTCCACAAAACCTCTGAAAAATCTGTCTTCAGATATTTCTTGGCCCATTCTTGATGTTTCAACTTATGTGTCTTGTTCAGAGGTGGTCGGGTTTCAGCCTTTCTTACCTTGGCCATGTCTCTGAGAACTGAACACCTTGTACTTCTTGACACTCCAGGTAGGTTGCAGTTGTGGAATATGGCAGCACTGGAGGATAATGGGTTTCTGGTAGCGTCACGTTTGATTCTTTGAAAATCTTTGGAGGTAAATTTGTGTCTTTTGTTCTCGACACGTTTCTTGCGACCCTGTTGACTATTTGCTATGAAACGTTTGATGGTTCTGTGATCATGCAACAATATCTTAGATATTTCAAGTGTGCTGTATCCCTGTGAAAGACTTTAAAAAAATTTGACTTTTGAGAGTCAGTTAAATCTCTTTTTTGGCCCATTTTTCTTGAGGAGAAGAATCTGCCTAATAATTCTGCACACCTTGATACAGGGTGTTGATTTCCTTAGGCCACACCCTCCCTCGTTACACAAATACACATCACCTGATATACATTAAATTCAAGAAGGATTCAAGTTTATACAGCTTGGAGTTGGAAATTATGGATAAAATGATGATATGGTCAAAATAATCACTTGCTTTATAATTGTGAACACGGTGTACACATGAGATAAATCTTCAACAAATCAGAGCCTTCGTTTTTTCTCTTATTGTAAAGCTTTGTCAATATTGTAAAATCTTTATAAAATGTAGTAATGTAAAGGTTTTGATGATTTATTCAAGATGTAGTGCACCTGAGTCCAGGTTAAGCATCTGTCCTTACGGTCCATGCAATGGTCATTCTCTGCCCACTAACCCCCTACCTTCAGCCCTTTCCCCCCATATGCCTTTCACATCTGTTTTCCAATCCAAATCCCAGCAGTACATCTCCCAAGGCCAGTCTTACTTCATATACGCCGCAGCAGTCGCCCATTGTGTCTTGACGTTGCAGAACAACACACCGTGTCACATTCTGCTAACAAAGGGACATTGCCATAAAGTTCTCAGCACCGACCCTCTGACCTACTTTTCTCCAAAGGTCCCAAAACCTAGTTTAGGAACAAGAGTAATTTTTCTTTGCAGGAACTAAATTTTTCTCTGAGCGATCCCCACAGGTAAACACCCACTCCCAGCCAACACAAAACTGTAAATGTGCATCTGTCCACTAACACCTGCTTGCTCCTATTAAAATTAACATCAGGAATCTTTTCAACATGACAAATTTCAAATTTGAGGCCCAGTGACGTGAAAAGGGGTTGTGAAAGACTAGAGGCTTATACAACACAAAAGAACTGTGCCAAAAAAAGATTGTTAAGCTTAAAGAAAAAATCATATTTAAGTATACAGGACACTGGACAAACTGTTGATTGGACACATATATACATATATATCAGTGATTATCAACTGGCGGCATCTGGTCCCCCACAACTTTACATCTGGCCCCCCAGCACATTAAATAGTAATGTTGAAACATAAATATAGACATTAAAATGATTTGAAAACAAGCCAGAATGACAACTTCTGTACAGAAAATTATATCTGCTAATCAGCGAGCCGTTTGAGCACTAAAACAAATTTTAATTTGTTTGGTTGGTAACTGTGTATCCGACCAAATGACCCTGACATGTGGGGTTCCTCAAGGGTAGATCTTAGGACCCCTATTATTCAGTCTTTACATGCTCCTTTTTGGCCAATAATACATAGCTGTTACATATCTTACCATAATTATGCACCAAAAGAAACCCTTTGGTGGATAAGGTGCTGGTTTGGACATTGGTGAACAGTGAAGGACAAAAACATCATGCACAGACCACACTGTACACATGCAGAAAAGGCCCCTTTACTTTGCAGACATCTTGGAGGATTACAGAGGGGAACATTTTCTTGTAATGTAATTTTTTTAGTTTGTGCAGATGGAGCAGTCTTAACACATAGCAGGAGGCCTACAGACCAGCCAGCCACCACATCCTACAGTTCATCTTCTTTGGAGAAATGAAAGACTTTCTGGACACGTTAAACAAACATCCACAAATCCGCCTCTTGATACCTGCACCAACTCAAGTCTTGCCTATGGCTGTGTCCGATTGCACTTCGTAGTCCCTAACCCCTCAATCACTATATATTGCAGCACTATATAGAGTACTATATACAGTAGTACACTCAATTAATGAACGGATTTGGACACTAAATGGTTGTTTTTCTGTTAAAAAAAACTTCGCTGATAAAAGATAAAATTTAAAAATTTTAAAAGTTAAAATTTTTACACAAAAATAAAGAAAGAGAGAAATACATAATCACAAAAAGGACAGACACACCAATACATCAAAGACAATATTATTTCAGGCAAAGAAATTTTAATAATAGAGAAAGAGAAAGAACAAGAACATAAATATGATTTACAATTACATCTGTACAGTGCTGACCTAATGTAGGTACCTCAAGTCTGATTAAGTATAAAATATGGATATTGCACAAGTCCATTTTCAAAACGGAATTTGCTAGTAAAGTGTCTTTTAACCATCGTTTCAAATGTGTTTTAAAAGTAAGTAAAGTTGTACATTCCCTCACTAAGAGTGTAATACTGTTCCAAAACATTGAGCCGTGAAATGAGAGAACGTTTTGAGAGAATGATATACGTCTGAACGGGAGCTCACAGTCACCTCTGACAGAGGACCAGGCCCACTAAGAGATTACTGTTTGATAAACTCATTCAACGGGGGAAGAGCCAATCAAACTTTGTAAATCAAACAGGTAGATTTAAATATTTTTAAATTTGAAAGACTTAGTAAATTAAATGTATCAAGAAGATGTCAGTGGTGGTATGAAAAAGGTTTCTTGTCTAAAACTTTCAAAGCCCTTTTGTGCATGATTCAAAAGGTTTAACAACAGAATAAACAGCGTATGACCAGCTGCAAATGCCATACTAAATATGAGACCGTATCATTGAGTGTAGGAATGTGATTGCTGCTCTGACAAAAAAAAAGTCCAGAGAAACCGGACTTTTATATGATGTCACGACATACTGAGAATATGCTTTTGTGCCATATGCAAAATGGCAGCTGGTGCAGAGAAAACAGAAAAATTCCCCTTGCTGGGTTTACTTTCAAGTTGTGCCGAGTTATTGCTACCCAGGCAAATACCCATCTGCTCTGTGTTGCGTCACAGACTGTATCCATATATAGAAGATAAGATGGACGATTATCTCACTATATTATTTATTTATTCTCTTCCTTTTGGATGTAACTATGGTGGATCTGAGTTTTCTACCAAGCGTAACACAAAAACAGAACAAATGTGTATTCATGTTACTTAAGTGGGAAGTAGGACAAATAAATGTTTTCAGTCAAGGTTTTTATAAATCATAAAAACATTTTGAAATACTGCATTTGAACTTATATTCTCTCAAATATACAAAGTTTATTGAGTTCTCAATATTTTATGGAAATGCACCAGATTAGTGTTTATTATTAATGCAAATAAATGTTTTTAATGGCTTAAATTTTTAATTATTTTGCATTGCTTACCATTTGGAAGGAGGACCAATATTTACCTTTTCAAGTTTTGGATCACATGTCTGGTCGTGGAGGTCTTTTAATTGACTGAGTGGCCTCATAGATATTTTTAAATGTAAATTTCTCTGCTGTCTTTCATGTCCAGCGCCCAATGTTTTACGTCAGTGTATTTATAAAGCACTTCTTCCTGAATAGAGCCTGTCTAGACTGCTGCTGTAAGTGAAAGGAATTAGAAATAGTGTCTCAACAAAGCCACGGGAGCAGCTTTACCTAAATTACAATCCGCCGCCAACTTTTCTTTTACTTACATAACATACTGTATGGAGAAGAAATTTGAAAACGTGGTTCTTTTGAAAACGTCCAGAGTTCAGATATATAAGTTTTTGCTTTATAATTGCTATTTACCTTTAATGTGTAAAAACTTTACGATGAATGTTGCATGTCTTCAAATTTGGGATCTAGAATCTGACCTAATATTGCTTATGACATATATATATATATATATATATATATATATATATATATATATATATATATATATATATATATATATATATATATATATATATATATACATATATACACATATATACACACACACACACGCATATATATATACACATATATATACTATACATGTATATATATATATATATATATATATATATATATATATATATATATATATATATATATATATATATATATATATATATATAATAGCTACAGTCTAATACAGTTTAAAATATTTGGATAATATAGTATTTTAAAGGAGCATTGCAGTCAATGTTGCTGCTCACTAAACTATACGTAATGAAACAACAAACTAGTTAAGAGCAACTTAAGTTTGCTGCACATATTTGTAACACTTTCTTGACGGAAGCACAAGAAAAAGCTGGCATGATCATATAATCAGGCTGCAGCAGCTTGTTCCAAAAGAATAGCTGCCAAGCAAATAACCGACACAGGTAGCTTTTTTTCAACGTTTATCTGGCTGGTGAGAGGTGTGGGTTTTCTTCCACTGTGTGATGACCAATGTGGGGTGCACTGGCACAAAGAGGGCCATGGGCAATGGGATGGAGAGGAGGAAGAAAAGCAGCTGTGATAGTGTTAGAAAATATGGCACTGAGCCTAAAAAAGGTAAAAAATAAATAAATAAAAGGAAATTGTGAAAAAGACTACCAATAAACTTTTTGAATTTTAGGACACCAGAAATGAATCATTTATAAAGTGTTATAATTATAGTTATTAGGAAACCATTTTCTAATGATGGTCAACAAAATACAATATATACTCCTTCTGATGATTAAAACATTTTTTTTGTTTTTTTTCTTTTCAGTAATGGTTTCCAATTTTCGACATCAAACTGTATTATTTGATACAATGGACAAATGTTATTTGACGCAAAGTAAAGATGCAAATTGCAAATTGTTAAAGCAACTACCAATAACCTATGTACTTGTACTTAAATATATGTAGCAGTGGATTGTGCTCATGAAGTCATATGTTGATGCCAGATTAGATTACACGCACACACACACACGCACGCACGCACGCACTCTCACACACACACACACACACACACACACACACACACACACACACACACACACACACACACACACACACACACACACACACACACACACACACATACTCATAAACGTACACATATACGCACACACACACACACACGCACGCACATAGATAAATATATAATTTGTATATCCGATAAATATATAAATGCATTAAAAACTATTGTAAAGACATTCATTCATTTTTTTTTTATTCATTTTCTACCGCTTTGTCCCGTTAGGGGTCGCGGGTGACTGGAGCCTATCCCAGCAGCTTTGGGCCTGAGGCGGGGTACACCCTGGACAATGGCCAGTTAGTCGCAGGGCTAACATTTAGAGACAGACAACCATTCACTAGGGACACTTTAGAGTTGCCAATTAACCTATACATACATGTCTTTGGACGGTGGGAGGAAGCCGGAGTACCTGGAGAGAACCCACGGTAACACGTGGAGGACATGCAGACTCCTCACAGAAAGACCGGAGACGGCCGAGAATATTTGAGTCGGCCGGGTTTTGAACTCACGACCTTCTTGCTGTAAGGCAGGAGTGCTAACCACTCTGCCACGTGCACCCTATTGTAAAGACAGTTTTTGCTTTTTAAAAGTTATATCATGACAAACTAAATCAGGTACAAAAGTTTAGTCAGTGGCATAGTGACCCAAAATATGAATCTTTGCAGGTCTAAAAATGCCCAGCGGTTTTTCATTACAGCATTACTCTGTGGCACAGTCTGGCTTTTGAGTATTTGTTAGAGCACTTTGTCCAACCTTGGTTCAAGTAAAGCCACTTTCAGACCTCCAGTGCGGACATAAGCCATGTTGTTAATGTTCAAACAACTCATGAATAGTTTGGTGACTGAACTGAGAAGCAGGGGGAGGGAAAAGTGGGGGATGCTTAATTAGCTTGACAGAGCTAACACAAAGCTAACAAACAAATGAGCTGACTCCTTCACAAAGACGATGATTATTGTGTTACATGTGAGGACCGTAACAGTTTAAAGTTCAGACAGTATGAGGCTTCAGCTCCAGACGCATGTTCTAATAATCAGCTCACCGTGGAGAATATACTGTAAATGTTCTCACAGTGCGGTGCCTCAGACTCAACACTAGGGTTCCTGGAGGATTGAAAGCGGGTGTGAAAGTAGGATGGAGATTTTGTTCATACAATCCAGTTGCACAGCTACAATCAGGTTACTGTGCAGAACTCTGTGGAGTGTAAAAGTGGCATAAGATGTATATATACCAATTGTTTGAGAATGTAATATCATATCATATATGGGCTTTACATTTTAACATTTTAATACAACATACCAATGCTAAAGTGTTTTTCAACTGTAGTGCATGATGTGAGATGTGCATGTTGATGGACATTTGTTTCACATTACAAACTCCTAACACTATATAAACAGTATTTTGCAGATGTTCTTTACCTGTGGCTGCGGGCGACGTTCAGCAGGAGAATGACAACGCCCAGACAATAACAGGCCACATAGGGACTTCCAAACAGAGTTGTCAATCTCCTCGTTCGGTGCTCCCATCTGGCTACCTAAACATCGACAGAAAAATATTAGTTTCTGTCATTTCAATGCTGTAAAGAGCTCTAAAGAGCTCACTTGAAAGGAAGTAGTCTCCCTTATGTTACTGTCTGCCTATATAATCTGCACCTTGACCTGCGTCCAGATATAAAAATGTAAAGCCTTATGTGTCTACTGCAGAACTCAACCTGTGACTGATGTGGGTTGAGAAAACTGCACTTACACAAAAAGGTAACAAAGCCACCAAGGCATCTCCTTTACAGTTCAAAAGAAGAGGGATCAACAGAAAGGAAGGGAAGTGAATGCTTAAAGAAATGCTAGATCAACAGTGAAACAAACTTTGAGCCATTGTAAGATGTATCTGAGAGCCTCTTAAATATAGATTTAAGCTTAGTCATTACTGTTAATGAGCTGAAAAGTCAAGTAATAAAACAAACCCAGTATTTTATTAATCGGTAGAAACTCTCTTTGCTTCCACCAGGTTAATTTGTGAATACTTTCTTTTCTGTGAAAAGTTCAGACTAATTAGGTGCCGGAAACTAGTATGACTCATACTTTGTTCAAACTCTACAAAAATAAATGCTCAGTAGTGCCATTAATACATAAGCTTTAAAAAAAAAAACAACAACAACAATATTCATCTATTTTAAATCACCCTCGAAAATGAAATATGTATTAGCTGCAGTTCCAGCTAGTTGAGCTCAGTACACTGCAGTACACAGATAAGTGATACTTTTAAGGCACAATTATGAATAAATTATTAATTGAAAATACAACTTGAGATCAATACATGTCAAATAGGGCTGCACAATAAATTGCACATTTCTCAGACTGGGAAGGACTGTTTGCCCTATCACCAGACTAATGTGTCTGCATACTGCCTTCCAGAATATTTTAATCTCCCCACATTACAAGGGCAGATGGTATATAGGCCCTTTGAATAGTTTGGATTTACTACAATTTGAAGAAGCTCCTTGAATGAAGCAACTTTATATGTAGGAAGAGATAAACACTGGGTAAAATATTACATTGCATTTATCTATATTTTTTACAGATTGGCAGCAGCAGGATTACCTCCCATGATTCAGAATCTATGGTTGTGAGCAACGTATTTAAAGTTGTTCGTAGGAAATTTAGTCTGTCCTTCTTCAATGTCTGCAATTCAGAATAAAATCTGGAAACAAATCGTCTACGCTTCTGGCGGTCCAGGACAGTCTCTTCTAATAGATGAGCATCATCTGAGAGTTCAAGAGTACACTGTGTGCACAATTATTAGGCAAGTGATTATTTTGACCATATCATAATTTTATCCATAATCTCCAACTCCAAGCTGTATAAACTTGAATCCTTATTGGATTTAATGCATATCAAGTGATGTGTGTTTGTGTAACGAGGGAGGGTGTGGCCTAAGGAGATCAACACCCTGTATCAAGGTGTGCATAATTATTAGGCAGATTCTTCTCCTCAGGAAAAATTTGGCCAAAAAAGAGATTTAACTGACTCTCAACAGTCAAAAGTCTTTCACAGGGATGCCACACTCTTGAAATATCTAAGATATTGGGGCGTGATCACAGAACCATCAAACGTTTCGTAGCAAATAGTCAACAGGGTCGCAAGAAACGTGTCGAGAAGAAAAGACGCAAATTACCCGCCAAAGATTTGCGAAGAATCGTGAACGTAAGCGTGAAGCTACCAGTAACCTTTTATCCTCCAGTGCTCCTATGTTCCACAACTGCAACCTACCTTGAGTGTCAAAAAGTATGAGGTGTTCAGTTCTCAGAGACATGGCCAAGGTAAGAAAGGCTGAAACCTGACCATCTCTGAACAAGACACATAAGTTGAAACTTCAGGAATGGGCCAAGAAATATCTGAAGACAGATTTTTCAAAGGTTTTGTGGACTGATCAGACGGATGGGCCCGTGGTTGGGTCAGTAACGGAGCTCCACTTTGACTCAGACAAGACAAGGTAGAGGTAGGGTACTGGTATAGGCAGGTATTATTAAAATTAGCTAGTTGGGCCTTTTCGAGTTGAAAATGGAATCAAAATCAACCCTAAGTCCTACTGCCAATTTTTAGAAGACACTTCAAGCAGTGTTACAGGAAAAAGCCTGCCTTTTTAAAGAAGACTTTGATTTTTATGCAAGACAATGCTCCATCACATGCATCAAAGTTCTCCACTGCGTGACTGACCAGTAAAGGCCTTAAAGATGAAAAACTAATGACATAGCCCCCTTCTTCACCTGACTTAAACCCTACTGAGAGCTTTTGGGTCCTCCTTAAGCAAGACATTTACAGTGAAGGTAAACAGTACACCTCTCTGAACAGTGTCTGGGAGGCTGTGGTTGAGGTTCAAAAACGTTAATTCTGATCAGATCAAGAAACTGACTGACTCCGTGAATGGAAGGCTTGGGACTCTTATCGAAAAGAAGGGTGGCTATACTGGTTACTGAGTTTTTTTATTTTATTTCAGAAATGTCTGTGAAGGTTCTCAGTCATCCAGAACACCTTGAAAAAATGTTATAGTAAAAGCATCTGGAGTCAGTTTTCAAGGTGAAGACGTTTTGTCTCTAATTCCAAGAAACTTTATCAACTTTATTCAAGTACACAGCTACAGGTTATTAATGCCATTTTGAATTTTGACTGAGTGTGTTCAATAAAGACATGAATCATGATCAGACTTTTATTGTGTAATTATCTTTAGAGAAATTACATTGTATGGATGTATGTATGTCAAAGAGCATTCAAATATATCACAGCTTATATTTTCAATATATCACAATATATAAAAAATTGTTATTGCATATTGCATCATGTCTTTCTTATATAGGGCTAACTTGACTTTGCAACTGCAAATACAACTTCTCCACAGTAAGTAGTCTGTTCCACAGAACCATCATGGAGGGCTCCTGTTGAAAGTGTTTGCTAAAGGGCAAGTACTTTAAATAAATACCTGGAGGTGATTGGATGAATCAACAGCATTTATGCAATCGGAGCAGCACCATGTTGTTTACGTTCAGATCGGTCAAACGGTCACTACATCTTCAAACCTAAAACACGTCCAGAACTTTTAATAATGACACACAGGCCAAGTTTGGCCACGGTTCGATCGTGAATACTTTGCTTGAAGCAGTTCAACATTGATGTTTATGAGTTTGTAAAAGCTCAAATCTTGTGAGATTCAAGATGCATTGCAAAGTTAATATCAGGCAGCCTTAGTGTCAACATTGTAATAAAGCAACTCAAATGAGTAAACCTAAAAGCAAGAAAAAACTCAAATCCATTTTTTTCACAAACCCCAATAAATTAAATTACAGCAGAATCAGAATCAGATAAGGTTAATTATCATTGTCTGTGAACAAGATTAACAAACTAGGAACTTGCTTCGGCGATAAGGTGCACCTTCTTGCAGTTCTTGATAGTATGTTCTTGTTAAAGTGACAAGTGTTATGAAGTGTTAATGAGTCCAATGGTGGAGGGAAAGAAACTGTTCTTATGGCAGAAGGTTCTGGTTCAAATGGACCGTAACCTCCTGCCCGAGGGGAGTGACTCAAATAGTCCATGTCCAGGGTGAGATGGGTCGGCTGTGATCCGACCTGCTCGTCTCCGAGTCCTGGAGACGTAGAGGTCCTGGAGAGATGGAAGGCTGCAGCCGATCACCTTCTCTGCAGAGCGCACAATGTGCTGCAGTCTTTGTCTGTCCCTGGCTGTGGCTCCAGCGTACCACACGGTGATGGAGGAGGGGAGGATGGACTCAATGATGGCCGTGTAGAACTGCACCATCATCTGCACTGGCAGCTTGACTTTCCTCAGCTGCCGCAGGAAGTACATCCTCTGCTGGGCCTTCTTGATGTGGGAGCCGATGGTGGACTCCCACTTGTGAGTGAGAAGGGTACCGAGGAAGCAGGAGTTTACGGTAGTGATGGGGAGGTCTGTCAGGGCGAGGGGGGGCAGCAAGATACAGTATTACATTTACATTTATTCATTTAGCAGACGCTTTTATCCAAAGCGACTTACATTGAGCTTCTATTACCAGTGTTACAGCCACTTGAGGCAAGGTGGGTTAAGTGTCGTGCACAAGGACACAATGACAGTATGAACTGTGGGGAGAGTAGGAATCGAACCACCTACCTTTAGGTTGAAGGATAACCACTCTACCACTGAGCCACTGCACCACTATATATAAGCATAAGCATATATATATATATATATATATATATATATATATAGCATATATATATATATATATAAGCATAAGCATATATATATATATATATATATATATATATATATATATATATATATATATATATATATATATATATATATATATATATATATATATATATATATATAACATATCCAACAAAGTATCATCATCAACATTTTTGTGAATTTGTTATGATTTTGAGCACATAGATGCATGACAAAACGTTATATTTTTTATTAAAATGATTACTCATTTTGGGGAGTCTCTGTGTTCTCTGTTCTATTGTTAAAAAAAAAAAAAAAAGCAGACACTGGACAGAATCAGAAGGTGTGTGGCTTTTGTTCATGTCAAATTCTAATCTAAATTTGTCCATGAGCAAAAATACAAATTATTACTCTCATTCATAGAGAAATATTTTAGTAACCCAATTTCTCAGATCATCTCAGCCTGAGATGAGACTTCTATCCCCATACAGTACTTCAGCAGCCACAAAGGATAGTGCTATAAATATTCAGGTGTTCTGCGGAGAGACTACTGATGCCGTTATCACATCACTCATCAAGTCCTGGAAAAGACAGAAGGCAGAGGGAGAAGAGCACAGGAGTGGAGCCTGCCTGGCAGAACTAGCAGCTCTTAAGAACAAATTCAATCAGGGCTTAGATAACAGGCTGCTCCAGAGTACCCATCAGCCCACTTAGGGCCAAGATGAAGCCACTCCAATGGGCTCTGTATTTGGACATTAGCAAACGTCTGAAGAAAGTGACTCGTGGGGGCTCCTCGTGATCTGTAACAAAAGAACACAAGGACCCTAACCACTGAGACCCTCGTACACCTGCCACAAGTAAACACACTAGCATAAGAACTAAAAGTACATCTGCTTTAATACTAATAATAGGCAGGGGTGAAGAGAGCAATTTTAAACTGCTATAGGAGTTTGAAAGCCTCCATTGAGCCTTGGCACCATCTGTTGCATTGCCACTTGTCCACACAACGCAAAAATGATTATTAATGTGTGTGCTGTTCCCTCGAATACGGAGCACAAGAACAAGAACAGAGACAAACTCATTAAATCCTCCTTAATTCAGACCACACTAATTAAGAGACACTAAGGTGTTTTATGTTGTGGACAGTTAGTTTCTGTACAAGAGATACAGAGTGGCTTTCTGATGACAGACTAAATATAAAAAATACATAAAGGAAAGGCCTGTCCATGATTAGGCCTGTCACAATAATACTTATTTTTGTTGTGCAATATATTGCACCAGAATTAACTGCGATAAACTATATTATTGTGATGTGAAAAACAATTTGTCGTGTTTCCTCTGGGCAAAGTGCCTTGGTGTGGTGGTCAAAGGTCACATAATCTAAAATAGGGGGGTTAGGAGCAGGAAGAGGTAAAATTAATGATAATTCATTCAACACATAGTCTATAGTATCTTAATGCATAAACTAAATGCATTCAAAATATTATTATATATTAATATTTATTATAATAATAAATAATCTTTTATTTTCTCTGCTTATTTAGCTAAACTTTGGATTCACAATATCAACAGAACAATATTCTATTTTATATCATGATTTCTTTGATAATATCTTCATTTAACAAACCAGGGGTGTGCAGCTCTGTGTGCTCTGTGTCTGTGAGCGTGCAGCTCTGTGTGCTGTGTCTGTGAGTGTGCAGCTCTGTGTGCTCTGTGTCTGTGAGCGTGCAGCTCTGTGTGCTCTGTGTCTGTGAGCGTGCAGCTCTGTGTGCTCTGTGTCTGTGAGCGTGCAGCTCTGTGTGCTCTGTGTCTGTGAGCGTGCAGCTCTGTGTGCTCTGTGTCTGTGAGCGTGCAGCTCTGTGTGCTCTGTGTCTGTGAGCGTGCAGCTCTGTGTGCTCTGTGTCTGTGAGCGTGCAGCTCTGTGTGCTCTGTGTCTGTGAGCGTGCAGCTCTGTGTGCTCTGTGTCTGTGAGCGTGCAGCTCTGTGTGCTCTGTGTCTGTGAGCGTGCAGCTCCAGTTACTACGGCTCTTGACGGCCCGTCTAAGAGCAGAGAGAGCTGCAATGTCTGACGCTTTGTGCTCAATAAATAAACAATAAATCTAAGCATTTATTAAATTTAACCATTTTAAAATGGTTTTAGTAAACTAAATTCTAAAGTCATCACAAAAAAACACAGTCCATATTAAATTATTTCCCATCTTTTTAGTAAAAACGTGTAGCCTACTGAGCATCTCTGCATATTGGAGCATGGCCAAGGGAACTGAAAGGAGGACTTAATTGCTGAGGTGGCCGCCACGCACAAATGAATGCAACATAAACACTGGGCCAAATAATATCGCGCTCATTTCATATATCGCGCAATAGTTCAATATATCAACTATTACGACTGGCCTAGCCTAGCCTCTTTAATAAAAAGACAAATGTTCATGCTGAGTGTCTGGAAATGTAAGAAAAGTGCACAGTACAAGCTTGTACTTTACTTTTCTTCCGCCCTCTTTGTTTGTAAACCACCACGTTAATTGGTGCCATACACTGCACATCCCCAGCTCCTCAATAAAACCATCCATAAAACCGCCTGAACAATCCTCTGACAGGTATTAAAGCAAGACCTGCGAACACATCTTCTGCATTTGTGAATGCACAGGTCAGCAGGCAACGCTCCAGAGAACACAAGTGAAAAGGGCTTATCAGTTTTCAGAACATTGTTTCACTGAACAGATTTAAGTCTTTGGTGAGGTCAGTTAAATCCAGATTGTATTGGTGTGCTTTATGTGATTTTATGTGATTGTTTTAACTCTGTGCTGCTGCATCTTGACAAGGTCTCTCTTGAAAAAGAGATCAGTGATCTCAATGGGATTATCTGGTTAAATAAAGGCAAAATTTTAAAAGTTCTGTTAATGAGTTTAGTTACCTAAACTAGTTAGTTACCTAAATTACTAATTTTATCTAAGTGTGACCTCTTTGGCTTGAAGTTTGAGACAGTTTATTCATTGTTTGTTTGATACACACACGCCATATCACCTTTAGCTAAATACTTCATAATAGGTCACAACGCCCAACTGGATAATACAATACCATGGATACCAATTATGTTGTACTATGACTTCACAGAGTGAACCAACTAGCTTTTTCTGTGATGGATACGCTCACCTAAACAGACGCTAAGTTTGGCAGTGTTATGGTCTTACACAACATTGGACCATCCCTCTCGTCCCCATATTTAAAGCTAATACGTAGTGTCAATTGTCATGCTTGTTGACATGCATTTGACCTCTCCATTCAGACTTTAAACTAAAATGTTATTTTACTTAGCTGTGAAAAGCATGATCGCATGATGTTATAGCATTATCTCTACAAAGCTTATCTCTGTCTCTAATATTAGTTTACAACCTAATGAGACTCTGACATCGGCAATGGCTGCTTACATTTTACCTACGGGCAGACGCCAAAGGCTAAGTGTATTATATCATTTTGATACCACCCACAGTGATGTCTAAAGACTTAGAAGTTGCTTTACTCCGCACCCAACTAATAAAACATCTGCAAACCTGTGAGGAACCTACAGGGGCTGAGAGTCTGTAGCATGTTTGTCGTAGACAGAGTTATATAAGGACAAGCACTGCCTTTAAGGTACAACAGCGTCTGAGAAAATGCATCATTTTATAGCAACATATTTACATTTATTTTGTGACATAAATAAAAGCAATTTATCAAGCTTGATGCATGAACAGATGATGTAATGGTTCTGTGTAGATATTTATAGCGTATAATTTACGGGCACATACAGGGTAGTGCCTGTAATACATATAGGATTGAGAAGATGTTGGAACAGAACTGCGCCTATTCCCACGTCGGAAGCATCCACCTCTACAACAAACTGACTACCAGAGTTTGGGATGATAAGCACTAGAGCTGAAGAAAAACGAAGCTTCAAGTCCCGGAATGCTGAATCGGCTTTGCTGGACCAGATGAACGGAACCTTAGATGAGGTAAGTGCTGTCAGAGGAGCCGCCAAGGTACTATAGCCACAGATGAAACGTCTAAAGAAGTTGGCAAACCCCAATAAGTGTTGCAGTTGCTTTCGACTGCACGGAGATGGCCAATCCAATACTGCCGACACCTTGGAAGGGTCCATCTGGATTTTACCCTGGGCGACAATGTAACCCAGGAAAGAGATGCTGGGTACGTAAAATTCGCATTTTTCAGCCTTGACAAAAAGCGAACTCTCCAGCAGGCGTTGAAGGACTGACTGGACATGATGAACATGCTCCTTGTGATTCTTGGAAAAGATAAAGAAATCATCCAGGTAGACAAATATGACCTGGTCAAGCATGTCCCTCAACACATCATTAACCAGGTTCTGGAAAACGGCGGGAGCATTAGTCAGTCCAAAAGGCACCAGATATTCATAATGGCCTGACGAGGTGTTAAATGCTGTCTTCCATTCGTCCCCCTCTCGGATGCGAACCAGGTGGTATGCGTTGCGAAAATCCAATTTGGAAAACACTGTTGCCCCCTCTAGGAGTTCAAAGGCGGAAATCAGAAGAGGAAGCGGATACCTGTTCTTTACGGTGATCTCATTAAGTCCACAGTAATCGATGCAAGGTCGGAGAGTCTTGTCTTTCTTCCCCACAAAGAAAAAATCCGCCCCCGCTGGTGATGAAGAAGGTCTTATTATTCCAGCTGCAAACACATCTTTAATGTAAAGTTCCATGGCCTCTCTTTCAGGAGCGGATAATGAATATAATCGGCCTCTAGGAGGTGAGGTGCCACGAAGCAAGCAATAGCACAGTCATATGGCCGATGCGGGGGTAAGGCTGTGGCTTTGGCCTTATTGAAGACCTCCATATAATCCTGGTACTCCATGGGAACGTTGGCCGGCAGAGAGGATACAGGTGTACCAGGTAGCGGGTTGGGTAATCCCGTTGACTGAAGACAAACGGAGTGACAAGTGTGACTCCACCCCGGTATTACCCCAGTGTCCCAATCAATGTGAGGATTATGGCGTCGCAACCAGGGGTAGCCCAAAATTAATGGAATTTCCGAAGACTGAATTAGGAAAAATCCGAGTGTTTCTTGATGGTTCCCAGAGATCGATAGGGTCACGGGACTGGTCCGGTGGGTCACGGTACCCAGGAAGTGTCCATCCAGGGCCCGGGCAGGAACCGGTTTGGGAAGGGGAACTCGTGACAACCCTAACTGAAGAGCCAAAGTCTTGTCCATAAAACTGCCATCTGCCCCAGAGTCAATAAACGTAGTTAAAGTCTGTGGCCCCCCAGGAAGCAGCAGCTGGACATGGACAAGTGGGCGATTAATGGAGGAGACCCCCTCTATAAGACTAAACAGTACTCCTCCAGCTACTGCTGAGCCTGTCCTTTTAACGGACAAACAATGCAACATGGCCTGAACCCCCACAATACATACAAAGGTTCCTCCTTTGACGCAGTAGCCTCTCCTCAGGAGTGAGATGAGAGCGGCCAATTTGCATGGGTTCACTGGAATCTGTTGTGGATACAGAGAGCTGTGGTAGCTGGGCATCACAAGGAAGGCAAAGAGGACTCCGGGTAGCCCGCTCTCTCTGACAAGCTCGAACTCGCTGATCAACACGGATTGACATACGGATTAAATCATCCAGGTCTACTGAAAGCTCCATGAGAGGCGAGCTCATCTTTCATGTGCTCGGCCAACCCGAGAAGGAAAGCCTGGTGCTGTGCAGGAGCGTTAAATCCACTCTGCCGAGCAAGCGTCCGGAACTCAATATAATAATCCGCCACTGAACGGGATCCCTGTTCCCCCTAGCCGCTGCGCCCCCCTGATCCTCAGCATCAAACACCTTCCGGAGTTCAGTCGATAAGGACAGGAAACTAGAGCAGGCCGGGGTATCTCTCTCCCACTCTGCTGTTCCCCAGAGACGTGCGTGCCCCGTCAGGTGATTAATGACAAATGCCACCTTGGCTCTCTCTGTGGCGAATGTGTGGGGTTGCAGAGCAAACAGGATTGAACAGTTGACCAGAAAGGGATAACAACCACCTGCCTCTTCGGAGTACCGTTCTGGAATCCCGACCCGAGGCTCCTGGATCGGGATCGGTTGAACCACTGGAGAAACAGGATCTGAAGGTGGAACGGAGGCCAGACTCTCTGTGGTCTTCAGAATACTCGATAGCTGAGAAGTCAGGAAATGGATCTGATTTGACATGGCATGGAATCTTCCTGTTGAGACACAATCCGCTGGAACCCGGCGGAAATAGTGTTAATTTGGACTGCATGATTTTGGAGAGTTTCTTCAATGATGGTGAATCAATATATTACTTTCTCTGCTTTGGCTGAGTCCATCTTGGCCAGATCGTTCTGTAATGTGGGACTGAGGACTCATATGCGCACAAACAGTGAAGGTAAGTGATTCTTTATTAAAGTACACATAGTGACAGGAAGCTGGATAGGGGACTGAGACTGTAGTCCATGCTAAGGAACTGCGCTGATGGCTGAACAGAAGTTGTGAACTGGAACCAAGCCGAGTGGAGCTGTAGAGCGGCGATGAGGGTTGGAGCCAAGCCGGTGACGGGGACCAAGCTGGAGAGCTGGGCTGAGAGTTGGAGTTGAGCCGTGGAGCTAAACCGAGACCTGGTGCCGAGCCGGTGACTGGAGATCAAGCCGAGGAACTGGACTGATAGCTGGAATCCAAACCTGAGACCTGGAGCGAAGGCTGGAGCGAAGGGCTTAAGTGAGGACTGGAGCAAGGGCTGGAGCGAGGGCTGGACCAAAAGCTGGAACAAGCGCTGGAAACATTCACACAAAGTATGTTGAACGATATGGCAGGGGAGAGGTGGACAGGAGAGGTTTAAATACCTCACTGATGGTAAAAGATTGCAGGTGCTTGGGACAGGTATCAGTGATGAGATGGAGAGAGAAGGAAAGTGAAGCGGATCGCTGAGAGAGACGGAGTGGATCTGACAATACCGTGAAAATGGTTATGTTCTATGCCAAATTAGATGGATGCATGTTCAAAGTAAATACCTGCTATCTAGTACAGATTAGCTTTAATCAGCACATGAAATGCATAGCTCTGCTCACGTTTGTCCATTGCTCCAAACCAGTGTGGAGATTACTGTAAAATCAGTTATCAGTTTCTGTGATGATTTGGGTCACACTTTGCTAAACTTTTCTCGTTTTTCTCGAGTGAACGTTACTGTGATCAGCTGCACACGCGACAGACACAGTTTTCTCTTGGGCTCAATAACACAGCCATCACTCAGTGTAGTTTAGACTGGGCCATATAACAACAACGGACAAATGCCACCAAGTTTTCACTAGTGACCATTATAGTTGCTGTCTAGAGCCCTGTATTATCGGAACTATGTATCAGATTCAAAATTCAATCTGATACGTAGTTCCGATAATACAGGGCTCTAGACAGATTGGTCAAATAAGTATCATACATCCCTAATTATTATTCTTTCCAATTAGTGTTTTCTCTTGACATTCACAGGGGTCAGTGCAATGAATGGCAGGAGCATTCTCCCTTTATATGTGGGTCATTTGGCAGTACACTTATGATTGATGCAGTGAGAAGATCAGATGATGCTTTATATGCCGTCTGCTCCAGCAGCACATATGGGCTGCTGGGTAATGCATGCAGCAAGAAGCATCTTGAACAGCTGAGGCTGACCTCTGCTTGTGTGACAAAGGGTGGGAGGGCAGTGTCAGTCCATTTACAAATAAAAGCTTTTGAAGCCAAACAGCAAATGTCATGTCTACCAGCGTGCAAATGCACTTTTCTCCGACCTTGCAAGCTACGTTCAAGCACTCTTGCTAATAATCACTATAAATATACCTGCCACCAAGTTTGTCTTGTAAAACAAAGACTTCATGCACTAATGCACAAAATGTGCATTACACATAAAAATACTCAACTGAATTGAACTTTGTTTTGCCAGAAGCTGCTAATGCACCATTTACACAATTTAACACATTTAACCACTACCTAATTCTGTTTTAGGATAAAAACAGGGGAGAATTTTTACAAGTATAACAGTACAGTAGGTGTAATTAAAATTAATATCCCAGTAAAAGTAGAGGTGTAGAGAGTAGATTTGTCAAAAGTACCGGTACTTTGCTTTTAACATTTGTGCATCTGTTTTTGTTTTTTACTGTCCGGCACAGAGAGCAGCGTATAAGTGACCATGTTTTTGAGTTTTCCACAAACAATTTTTAATTCAGTGTGTCTTATTAAATTTAAGTGAATGCAAGTCAACTTTTAATAAACACAGAATCAGAAGGTAATTAACTTTATCTTTACTCATTTAACTTTGCCATGCATTAACTTTTGTAGCACGTAAATTGTAATTTTGTGGTTTTACATAGGTATAAATTAGAATGTTCAGACAGACTTCAAAAGCCCAGTCTATGAATCAAAATATTGTTTTACCAATAACATGGTAAATGGTGTGCATTTACATAGCGCTTTTTTGTACCTGGCTGTACCAAAGCACTTACCATGATGCTTCCATTCACCACATTCACACATATTTACACCTGGGCCAGACAGAGAGGGGGGCTGCCAAACACAAGGCTCTTATGCCTCCGACCACCACCAAACTAACCCTTACAGTCACACACATTTAAACACCATAGCTGTTGTGAAATAAATAAGAAAACTTTATATTATACAGTAACAGTGCTTTACCAATACATTCACTTTGTGAAGGAATTCTTGATTGTTCACTTCACTCCCCAGGTTCAGATTGATAGCGATGATCGAAAAAACACACTGATTCAGTTGTTTAAGTTCAAGTTCATTAACAGTTCACAGTAATGTTACATGGCCATGGGCTGACAACAGAACATTCACCAGAGTCCATCTCCTGCCATCAGCAAAGTTTCATATCACTCTATGGAAACCTCCCAACTCCTCCCTTCTCTGCATTCTCTCGGGAGCTGTCTTCCATGAGATGAGCTTCTTTTCCTTTTTTTTTTTAAATCAGCGCATCAAGTTTTACCACCCTTCCCATCTGAATCAGTAGCTGTGCTTCTGCTCTTCCCTGTCATTTGGCTTGACAGCATCTCTCTTTTCCCCTGGGTGTACTGTTACCAAGAGCAAAGCTATAATCAATTGTGTGCGTGGAATTACATCATTTCTCTGACATTCAAAACTATTTTATTTTCCCAAAAGTAAGCTGGGAGACGAAAAGACATTAAAATGATTGTAATCTTCTGTAAAGTTACAGTGACCTTAAGAAACATGAGAGTATTTAATAAAATTCTATTAAAGAGACTGTAATCTGGTATGAGGGCAATCATAAACGAATAAAAGATAAATGAGAACAATGTGAATGGTGAATATGCACATGTTTCTGTTTGTTCACCGCAATTGATCCTGGCCAAATCATTTTTTTTTTCAATTTATATATTCCTGATTTCAAATGCCACAGAAATCCCAGTGGGGCAATTCTGCTGGGTATGGTTTATATTTTGTTTGTTTTGTCCATTTTGCAGCCTTTGGAGTTTTACAGTAATTAATCAGTCATGGTGACATAGTGGAGGTCATTGTCTTTTTTTGTTTGTTTGTTTGTTTAAAATTTAAATAATTAATCAAATAAATTGATTCGAAGATTAATTATTTAGGATAATTAAATAATGATAATTAAAATGGTAGGAATGACTGTGAATGTTTTTCTTGGTTTTGTTTTTTTATTTTGAATTTGTTGTGGTTGTTTTTGTGTTTCTTTGGGTTTTGTCATGATGTTTTGATTGATGCAAATAAAATAAAAAAAATCTCTCAATGATTAAAGAGGTAGGCAAAATAAGTTGCGACTTCAGCCTACACCCTTTCAGTCAATTTGTTTTGTTTAAAATGAAAGTATGTATTTTTGTTATTTATTAATTTTTGACAACAAATAAATAAATAAACCATGCATATTAATGAACATTTCAATGTAAATATGCCAGAATAAACCCAAAGGATACTTTACATACATAGTCCCTGGCAGGTTTAGACGAGAGAACAACACAATATAAGTAACACACTGCTCACAACACAATAGAAAACCGAGGACAGCAAACAGATAACATTTGACACACCTTGAAATAAAATGAATGAATGCAGATCTGGTTCCTCTTAAGCCAATCTCTTATTGCTATAGCTCTGTGCCCTTTCAGGTAGTGATAATCTAATTTGCCTAAAACTGTGAAGATTAAAATTGACAATTTGAAATAAGATGGAGTTCTTTCTGCTCACTGTCCCATCACATTTTCAATCTGTCTCCACTCTTGTGATGAGAAAGAAAAAAAAAAAAAAACACACACACACACACTTCTCTGCCTTACTTCTCAATAGTAGTTTTTCCTACCATATAAATTCTGATGACTCATTCGGATGTTATTTTTCTATCTATGGCAGAACTCCAGACTGTGACCAAAATGGACACTTATGGAAACCTTCCGCCAACTTCCGGGCTGACAGTGCTGCTAAGATTCACTCGGCAAGAATAAAAGA
Organism: Neodontobutis hainanensis; assembly: GCA_024349245.1. Lineage (NCBI taxonomy): Eukaryota > Metazoa > Chordata > Actinopteri > Gobiiformes > Odontobutidae > Neodontobutis > Neodontobutis hainanensis. The sequence goes on along the minus strand of JALDNG010000406.1, from coordinate 4,188 downwards.
ATTACGCAGTTATATGCAATATGGTCTGAGGATAGAAAAAAGTATAGGTCATCTTATCTTTACTTGAGGCCTAAAACCATGAGTGGGAAGCTGTGTGTGTGTGTGTGTGTGTCATAAGAGCTAGAAATAATGCAAAGCAGCAGTGCACCCAGTTTAGTTGCCACAAAATGGATTTGGACATCCCAATGCAACAGTTTTCAAAGACCCCAATACATTGTCTAAAATAGTTTGAGACAACCCTTAAAATTATTCTTTCTTACACATAAAGGAAGCACAAAGTCAAAGCCAATATGCTGTGACTGATCTCATATCAGCATAATGCAGCTGAGATGTTGAGATGTCAGCTGAAGGCACAGAGATGCAGTAAAGAAGAACAGGCTGACCTATTTACCCCCAACAACACAATGTCAGCCTGACATGGATCTAATGTAGCCACAAATTCCAGATAATCACCTCCAAATGGGAACACCAGTTAGGAAGCTGCGAAGGAAAATGAAACTCAAAATGGGACTACATACCGACTTTGTTGGCAACAAAGGAAATGAAACACAGTTATAAAATTCAATATATGTTACACACACACTAAGAAACACCAGATTTTCATTGTTACATTTCACAAGTTCGCTCCAAATGAGTCCCCCTTTAGACCTGGTCAATTTACACCAGGAGCGTTTGCATCACTGCTACTACTCTGTGTGTGTGGATCTCCTTCTCTTTTGCCAACTTCATCATACAGAAGTCAAGTAGCAATTAAACTTCCATGTCAATAAGAATTGAACAAGATGGATGGCAAAGTCGGGGGCTTGACTGCTGCTAGACAAGACAAACAGAGACGAGCTTATACATAGCATTGGGTAACTACAGTGTGTAATTACTTACTGTCGAAACCCAAAGTTGAGGCTATTGTGCTCTCTTTATTTAGATTGTCCATGTAAAATTGCTGTTTGGTGTTGTAAGGGATTTTGAATTTTTCAACCTCAAGAATTAACTTCTTGTTGTTCATGGCGCAGCATTGACTGAAGTAATGGTGCAATGTTTTAGAAAGGTTTTGTTTTGATAGTGTAGCGTAAGTTTATTTATAAACTTGCCTACTTCCTGTGTTTTCCCGGTGTAGCTCACTAGATTGACGCGGAGCCGCTCAAAAAATAGAAATCCAACCTATTCATAGCGTTGTGTCAAGACTCTTCTGAGAAGGAGCTGATGTGAATTGTCAAACTGACTAAAAATAGAAAGCTATTTACAATGGTGAGATGCAATGCTGCGGTAATGTGACACAAGGCTTTTGGTGTAGCACAACAAAGACTCATCAATGAGGAAAAGAAACAACCCCAAATGACAGCCAAAGATTTGAAGGCCTAATTGGAACTTGCTAACATCTCTGTTGTTGAGTCTGTCATAAGTTAACCACTGAAAAAGCATGGTATCCACGGCAGGACACCCCAAAGGAGGCCACTGCTTACTTAAAAGTACATTGCTGCACTCCTGAAGATTGTCAAAGAGTCCATTAACATTCCACAGTGGTATTGGCAAAATGTCTTGTGGTCTGATGAAACTAAGATTGAACTATTTGGAAAAAACACACAGCGTTACATCTGGTGCAGAAAGGGCACACCTAATCATCATCATAACATTATTCCAACTGTAAAGTATGGCGGAGGAAACATCTTTAGGACCTGGCCAGCTTTCAATTATTAAGGGGAATATGAATTCCCAAGTATATTAGACAATTCCTTAGAATAATGTGAGGAAGTCTGTACAACAGCTGAAACTGTGTAGAAGGTGGGTGATGCAACAAGACACTGACCCAAAACACCAGAGCAAGTCCACAACAGAAGGCTTCAGAAAAACAAACTCTTCCTTTTGGAGTGGCCAAGTCAAAGCCCAGACCTCAACCCAATAGAAATGCTATGGATTGACTTGAAGAGGACCACACACATGAAACGTTTAAAGAATATGAACAAGCTAAAGCCAATCTGCCAGGAAGAATGGGCCATGAAATTTCAAAAGGTTTACATACTTTTTCTTGCCAATGTATTATTTGTAATATCGAAGTATTATGAGCATTGATTATTATACAGAGCCTACAGTAAAAATATTGGGCTCTCTTTATTAGTGTGTTTATTACAACAAAGCATCTCCCATGGAACCTTCTAAATGGTTGTTGCGTAAGGGCGCTGCCATACGCCAAAATACAGCAAAATACGGCGATATACCCCCGTCCACCAGAGGGCAGGCTCCAAAAGCGGAAATATAAGGAGAAACCCAATGGCGACTTTATGGGTGTAAAAATCATGTTTACAGCCTGGTACAAAAGAAAGCTACGGGTCTCCAGGGCTAAGATTATTCCATAGTTAAACAATAGTTTTCAGATAGCATAAACGGACATATTAATCAACCCCCTCAGAGTTGTCACGTAGTAAAAGCTTAGCTCTAGAGACCGGAGCTAAGTTTTTACATGACAACTCTGGGGAGGTTGAATTTTTTATTAATATGTCCGTTACAATCTGAAAACTATTATTTTATGCAGTAAAAGTGGAAAAGCCCAGATGTAATCAGCATTTTATTGCTCTTTCATAACAACAATATTGGTAAATAGGGGAGCAATGGGTTCGCAACATCCATTTTATAAACAATCTTAAGTTTCAAACAAGGTATTCAGAAAACCATCTCTAAACCCACTCCTCTTCTTATCCGTCTCCTTTTTCCATTGGCTTTAAAACACATCTCCCATTCTCTTCTATTTCTTTCTGCATACTATCTCTGAATAAACAACACAAAGTTGTCAGCAGGAAATTAGTTGTAAATTAGGTCAAATTAGCTCAAGCTTTAGCTAGCTAGTTGGCTCAGATATAGGGTTCAAATAAAGTAAAGAGTATTTTGTACAACTTACCAGAGTTCCCGACCTCCTCACTCACTTTCCCTCAAAGTTTTTTTTTGTTGTTATTATTAATTTATTTTATTGACAATTGTTTTATTTGTGCTTTTAACTTGTCTCTCTTCTATTTGTAAAGCACTTTGAATTGCCTAATGTATGAATTATACTATACAAAAAAACTTGTCTTGCCTAATGCAGGGGTTAAAGCAAAAAAAGATAAATTGACTGAAAATTTCTCTTTTTCCTAGTGAAAAGTTAAAAAGAACCCCCATTTGTTTAGTTTAGTAATTAAGAGAATATAGTGACTACATTCTTGTAATTTCTCTTTAAATAATTAACTGCTGTGGCCTGAATTCCCCTAATCCAGAATTATTTGTCATTTATGTAAAAAAATCTATTTTCTATGGTCTGAAATGGATGGTTTTGCACAAATGCATTTTTCCTACTTGCTTGTGTTCATTTCAACATTAATTGTGGGAGTGACTTTTTCATCAACATTACTGTGATGCTGCACACAAGAAAAGCAGTTGACCATAATTCTGGAAAAAAGCACAATAATCTTTCAAAAGTATCTTCTAGAAAAAAGCCGGGCTGCTGTTATACAATGGCCTTGTTATGATCACAACAGAGGCAAGAGTGAAGTTGACCTCCTTTGAACACACTGAGACTTATATGAGCAACCAATAATTTATTTGATAGAGGAAAGATGTCTGTTATAAAAGTAAAAATAATCAAATCTGCCTGTAATTACTTTGCAGTCCCAAATGTTGTTTTTGTTAAATTGTTACTATTATTAAAAGCAGGAGACAACAAAAAATTATTTGTTTTTAAGCATTTTAAATCTATGCCATCTCTTATCCTATTTTTTATAGCAGTGACGGAAAAATCTGAATGCCGTTTGTCATTTTGACAAAATACTCTGAGGGTGATTTATTGTAATTCCTACTAATGTCCAGTTGGTGGAAAATATACATAGTAATTGGCAATTATGTTGAATTGTCTTGTCTTTGTAGCTGCATTAGTTGCAAAAATGTCACGGCAGCTGAGTGTGAGTATTTTTTCAAACCATCAAATAGTTCTGATATTGTTAACAAAGGTGAAAAAAAAGACCTGATGCAGTGGAGAATGATGAACAAACAGACATCACTGAACAAGGCAGACAGATCTACAGGACAGCCATTGAATTAAGTTTATTTTGTTATTTCCTTTTGAAGTCGGAATTATATTGTGTAATATGCTGCGTTCTATACCTGACTGTTCAAGCACAAAATATTCCGTTGTCCATTAAAATTCTGCTTTGTGTTGAACATGAA